>NW_019060107.1:204099-243361 GCF_000696155.1 Zootermopsis nevadensis
GACATATGAGAATGGATGAAGTGAGAAACAAAGTGAAGAACATTGGACTGAGAAACTTGGCCATCGTTTCAGAAAAGCTGAAACAATGTGAAAACATGCATATCTCAGTATCTTAGACATCAGACAAGCTACAAGCCCTGTACCAGCACAAAAATATATATAGCTACATATTTTTACAGCTTTTATTATAAATAATATTCGATCTGTGGATTGTTGATTAAATCAGAGTATAAAGTGTGAAAATTATGTGCTTTCATGCTATTTTTAACAATGTACACTCACTCGAGAAGCAGTTGATGATGCCGAATGCAGGACTTCAAGTATTCTAACATCTCTGCGTCAGTATTATGCTGAATTGTGTCTGTGATGGATTCTTCCAACACAGTTTCAATTGAACACCCAGTGTTCTTTTCAGCACCATATTCAGATCGTTGAAGTTGTTCTTGGACTTCTCTCAAAGAGACATTTCCAGTTTTCGAAACTAATACTTGTTCAGCTGAAAGGATGTTCTCAACAGATTCTCCGAGTTTTTCTGAACTGGAATTTCTGTCATCGGTATCTGTTTTCGACTTGAACACGACATTATCTGACATGTTTCTCAAAGTGTCACTGAGTAGTTGGAACTGAAAACCGAGGTACGCTATCAGGGCAATGCTTAGTGCATCCGTCGCTGCATTATATATGCTTACGAAAACTGCAGAAATCATTTGACAGATATACTGAATCTCATAGTATGAATTGTCTTCTGTGAAGAATGGGTACCAGGTCTTGAAAGGGATATGTATTTGGGCAGAATGGCTACTGTTGTAGCCATTTTCGTCAGTTGGTATAATCAAAGGATGCAAGGCCATGGCTGCTGCAGTACCCATGTATAACACCGGAATCCCAAGACTGATCATGTTCATATGATTTATGGTAGATATTGTCGATGTAATCTGCATGGCATTTGTATGATATGCAGTGCGAACAAAGAAGTTTCTTGGAAGTGATTCAATCAAAAAATACAGTTTCTTATTATAAACATTATATGAGAACGCCCTTCCACTTAAATTAACAATTTCAACCAGGACTATGGCATTCTCAATGACATGATCCAGGTTGTCGTATACAGTGAAACAATACATTATCATTCCGAACACACAGAAAGTAACCACTGATCCCAAAAATATTATACAGCATTTGTAAAGTAAATTCTTCCAGCGTGATGCAGATATATCGCCTGGCCATGCTGCCGAAATTTTCAAGAGGAACACGTTCAGATCTAAACATCTGCTGATCTTCTCCATCTGTACATCATCCATGACGTCTTTGTGTGATACTAACACGAACGCTGACATAGTTTAATCGTCTCTTTGCGCCTGAGGGATAGAACATGTCATTTATAATACAACTGCCTTTACCTTTTACCTCTCTTTGCGTTGTAGCAAAGTTACACACTTGAGACGTTTAAAAATTAAAAACTTTTTTTCGGGTTTAGTCACGAAGATGTGTGGTCAGGAACATTTTATAATCCGTTACGGAACTTTCATTTTCTACCCCAAACTTCGTAATTTGATTAACGAATGAGTTCAGCTGAAGCTCAACCCCCTTTCCAGAATCTACATGAAAAGTTTATTGTGTGTCCTGTAGAAATGCAAAGTAAAGGCCGTTATGTACTAGTGGAAAAGTGTGTGTGCGTGTATGTCTCAAGTAACAAAGGTATAATGTACTGATGTATCTTTTTAATTTTTCACAATCATGAATTTCCCATACGTGATAATTTATAATTATTATTACAAAGTGTTGCGCGGTCATTTTAATATTTTAGTACACGTGAACGCTGTAGACGTAGTATCTCAAAACATCAAATACAACAGACACGACTTTATTAAATGTAAAACGAATTCTGTAATGAATTTCCTTGGGCTTCTCAGTTTTCATTTTCGACATGACTTTTACTGATGATTTTTATAAAAAGTAAGGCAACGGAACACGACACAGACGTAATGTGTGAGACTGGCTTAACAAAGGGCCCAACAGATAATATTTCTGTACGTCTCCCCCTTCCACCTTACCCCACTGTACCTGAAGACGGAAGCAGAATCAGCTTCCGAAAAGTTGTTTTAGTATCATATAATTCATGACGGCAAAGTCGAAAATAACAAATTTTCACTTTATAATAAATAATCTTTAGAAACTTTCAGATTTTTACTACATGAAGTGTAAATGTGCATTGCATGGAATGGGCTTAGACAATTTTAAGCAGTGGTTAGTAAGTAGTTCGACATATTTATTATGTAGCTTAATCGGAAAAATTGGAATATAGTATACAGACCAAACTGGAAACTGTTAACAAGACAAAGTAATACATATGTTTGACAAAATATAATATCTATTTCATTTTGTGACATATTTATATATGTTTTATTTAAGTTGCAATTAAATGTTTATTGTTGCTACTGATGTTCTTTATACAACAGTACTCAATTACGAAATCCATTACGAAGCTGTAGGGTCGGTCACTCTGGAAACTATTAGCGGCAACTTGTTGAGATTGTCCACGATGAACACGATGAATGGATGATCCACATTGAACACAAGTGGATATTCTGCCATAAGAGCGTTAACTACGCCGCCTGTAAGATAAATAAATCTAATTAATGACATTTATTATAGAATATGTAATTTGTGAATTAATGTGCAATAATTGACACATTCTTTATTATTTATATGTAATTACGAAGTAGCGCTTGTAATGTTTACCATGGGAAATGTTGATCTACATAATTCAGTCCGGATTTAAGAATTATTAGAGCTCCATTGCTCTTATTTTATATTTTCCATTATTTATTATACACTTCTAAAGATATGCATCTAAGTAAATAAACAAATATCTGAATGTTCTTCTGTTCCGTGATGTCAGGCAGTTGCAGCTATGCCTTAGTTTTATTTATTACAACATGGTTCGTAGAAGTGTAGCAAGTTTTATTACCGACTATGATCTTAGTTTGCCTTTCAACAGATATACAACAAAACTTGTTCAGTAATACAGTGATAAAGTAAAGGTCATTATCTGGTCACACGTATTAGCTCCTTTATCCTTTTCCCATCTAATTTACATAGTTTACGACCTGTTTAACCAAATACATTTACAAATTCTCATCAATTATATTAAAAGTAATTAGGAATAAATAGTTGATCGCTGGTTATTTAATACGATTTATTTAAACCACATTTTTATTATTAATATCGAAGGTTAATATCGAATGAGACAAGTAATTGTATGCCAAAGGTTTTCTGCAAATACTGAGAAAGGAAACTCTAGCGGTATTTTCGATTTTCAGGGTACTTGACTAACTGTAGATGAGACTGAAAAACCTGTCAGACTAAGGGTGCATCGACCTAGATTAGAATGGTATACCCTAAGATTCTTTACAGCTGTGCTAACTTCCGTGGTTAGTGCCGAAGAAAGTGGTGACACGTGGGTCAGATATTGTAAAACAGAATGGCATTGCAGTCGGTAGCTAAAGTAATAAGAACTTTTCCACCTGATAAAAACCAAGGACCAAAGGACCTTAAATATACGTAGCTCTGACATATATTAAGAAAATCAAAACGCATGGTCGACACTTTGCAGTCCAGCTTTATTTCACAGTGTATTCGGCAATCAACAAAACTAAAATTCTTGTGACTGAATTTTTTTACAAGAACAATAACGCAAAAACAATAGGCAGATGTGCATCACGCAAGAACAACAAACATGTGAGCATCACGCAAGAACAACAAACAGGCGATCATTATTAAGTCGTCGGATCAATTACTCTGCTGGCGAAGAGTGGTATTTTATCGTGTTCTTCCACAAGGAATGCTAAGAACGGGTGATCCACGGTGAAAACTACTGGAGGTTCAGGATTTAGAATCGCACCAATAGCTCGTACACCAATTATTGCTGGAGAATAAAAAATAGAATTAATCACGTTCGGATCTGGAAGGATTTTACGCAGCTACACGAGACTTGTCCGAAATATTCTCTGAATTTATGTAAATAGATTTGACACTTTTGTGTCTGGTGTGCGATTACCCTAGTCCTCAGACAGGATGTTGTAATTTGTAATTTGCGTAAGTTAGAAGTGGCGACATACTGCGTGTGTCCAAGTGTGACGAATGTAGGTAAACATTAACGTGAAACAATTTTATCTCTTAAATATACGTAAGTCTGACATATATGAAGGGAAATCAAAACGCATGGTCGACACTTTGCAGTCCAGCTTTATTTTACAGTTTATTCGGAAATTAACAAAACTAAAATTCTTGTGACAGAATTTTTTACAAGAACAATAACGCAAAAACAATAGGCAGATGTGCATCACGCAAGAACAACAAACATGTGAGCATCACGCAAGAACAACAAACAGGCGATCATTATTAAGTCGTCGGTTCAATTACTCTGCTGGCGAAGAGTGGTATTTTATCGTGTTCTTCCACAAGGAATGCTAAGAACGGGTGATCCACGGTGAAAACTACTGGAGGTATCACAACCTGACGGTGTATACCAATTTCTGCTGGAGAATAACAATTAGAATTAATGATGTTCAGGTTTGGAAGGATTTTACACAGCTACACGAGACCTGTCCGAAATATTCTCTGAATTTATGTAAATAGATTTGACACTTTTGGGTCTGGTGTGCGATTACCCTAGTCCTCAGACAGGATGTTGTAATTTGTAATTTGTGTAAGTTAGAAGTGGCGACATATTGCGTGTGTCCAACTGTGACGAATGTAGGTAAACATTGAGGTGAAACAATTCTATCTCTTAAATATACGTAGCTCTGACATATATTAAGAAAATCAAAACGCATGGTCGACACTTTGCAGTCCAGCTTTATTTTACAGTTTATTCGGCAATTAGCAAAACTAAAATTCTTGTGACTGAATTTCTTACAAGAACAATAACGCAAAAATAATAGGCAGGTGAACATCACGCAAGAACAACAAACAGGTGAGCATCACGCAAGAACAACAAACAGGCGATCATTACGAAGTCGTCGGATCAATTACTCTGCTGGCGAAGAGTGGTATTTTATCGTGTTCTTCCACAAGGAATGCTAAGAACGGGTGATCCACAGTGAAAACTACTGGAGAAGGATTTCCAATCGCATCAGGAATGCGTACACCAATTACTGCTAGAGCATAAAAATTAGAATTAATCACGTTCAGATCTGGAAGGATGTTACACAGCGACACGAGACCTGTCCGAAATATTCTCTGAATTTATGTAAATAGATTTGACACTTTTGTGTCTGGTGTGTGATTATAGGTCCTAGTCCTCAGACAGGATGTTGTAATTTGTGTAAGTTAGAAGTGGCGACATACTGCGTGTGTCCAAGTGTGACGAATGTAGGTAAAAATTAACGTGAAACAATTCTATCCCTTCCTTTAGTGACTAACGTATCTACATTACATGTGTTTGAAAGTAAATATATTGAAGAAGATATTTGGCACAAAGAAGGATGATTGGTAAGTGGGAAATAAAGGTTATTAGCATAATATGAAATGGTTCCTCAAGAAATAGGGCGGGCTGCGTTCATCTAGCTCAGGATAGGGACCAATGGCGGATTCTTGTGAAGGCGGTCGTGAGTAATTTCTTGGCAGACCGAAAGCCACCAGCTTCTAAAGACGGACTTTGTTGTATGGAGTGTGATACATATTGTAGAACGTCACCAAATTGCATGCTTCAAGATCACAGAAAAATCGTACAACGTTGCGAGGATTTGCAATCACAGCAGTAGGGTGTGCACCAATTACTGCTGGAGAATAAAAATTAGAATTAATGACGTTCAGATCTGGAAGGATGTTACACAGCGACACGAGACCTGTCCGAAATATTCTCTGAATTTATGTAAATAGATTTGACACTTTTGTGTCTGGTGTGCGATTACCCTAGTCCTCAGACAGGATGTTGCAATTTGTAATTTGTGTAAGTTAGAAGTGGCGACATATTGCGTGTGTCCAACTGTGACGAATGTAGGTAAACATTGAGGTGAAACAATTCTATCTCTTAAATATACGTAGCTCTGACATATATTAAGAAAATCAAAACGCATGGTCGACACTTTGCAGTCCAGCTTTATTTTACAGTTTATTCGGCAATTAGCAAAACTAAAATTCTTGTGACTGAATTTCTTACAAGAACAATAACGCAAAAATAATAGGCAGGTGAA
Organism: Zootermopsis nevadensis; assembly: GCF_000696155.1. Next base: position 210,300 of record NW_019060107.1, read on the forward strand.
CATCACGCAAGAACAACAAACAGGTGAGCATCACGCAAGAACAACAAACAGGCGATCATTACGAAGTCGTCGGATCAATTACTCTGCTGGCGAAGAGTGGTATCTTATCGTGTTCTTCCACAAGGAATGCTAAGAACGGGTGATCCACAGTGAAAACTACTGGAGAAGGATTTCCAATCGCATCAGGAATGCGTACACCAATTACTGCTAGAGCATAAAAATTAGAATTAATCACGTTCAGATCTGGAAGGATGTTACACAGCGACACGAGACCTGTCCGAAATATTCTCTGAATTTATGTAAATAGATTTGACACTTTTGTGTCTGGTGTGTGATTATAGGTCCTAGTCCTCAGACAGGATGTTGTAATTTGTGTAAGTTAGAAGTGGCGACATACTGCGTGTGTCCAAGTGTGACGAATGTAGGTAAAAATTAACGTGAAACAATTCTATCCCTTCCTTTAGTGACTAACGTATCTACATTACATGTGTTTGAAAGTAAATATATTGAAGAAGATATTTGGCACAAAGAAGGATGATTGGTAAGTGGGAAATAAAGGTTATTAGCATAATATGAAATGGTTCCTCAAGAAATAGGGCGGGCTGCGTTCATCTAGCTCAGGATAGGGACCAATGGCGGATTCTTGTGAAGGCGGTCGTGAGTAATTTCTTGGCAGACCGAAAGCCACCAGCTTCTAAAGACGGACTTTGTTGTATGGAGTGTGATACATATTGTAGAACGTCACCAAATTGCATGCTTCAAGATCACAGAAAAATCGTACAACGTTGCAACACGTGCAACACGTGCAACGGAGCGCAGGAGAGTGAAGACGGCTCAGAATTTGCAGCGTAGCAAAGGTGCACTGGTTACTCAGAGCCACAATGTATAGGAAGGAGGGGTTGAAATAATTCAGTGGTCTTGAAGCATGCAGTTTTGGGACTTCTAGTTGTAATAGAGGACAAACCTGTAGCGGCAACAGCTGTTGCTCCTTCTTCGTCCACTTCGATTTCTGCTTTCTGAACAACTTCTGACACATAGAGACTCTCCCCTGAGATGCCACTCAAGTTCGCTCCAGGAGAGAATATGTCTGTCAGACCGATCTGAGAAGCAGAAACATGATACATATATTTATTTTTCCAGTCTATACACAAAACTTGTTTTAAAATAATAAAATAATCAGGCTTATCAATTCATATATTTTTAAAAACTATTGTACATTTGTGCATTGCGTTGATATGTTTTATTTTAATAGTGGTCTTTTGGGTTGTGGCGTTGTGTAGTCTTGTAATTGGTTACGAAAGTTTCGGAGGGACATACCGTCTCCATCTTCAGTGTTGGTAGTGATCTGCAGGGTCACATGACTTTACAACCCACAAGACCACTATTGACTTCTTGGCTGCAGTGAGAACACGAATCTCAGGTCCCATTTTAATGCAAGTGTCGCCTTAGCTTCCAACTGCGACATGTACCTTAATGCCTTATTAATTTCGGGGAATAAAGTGTCAGTTAGTGTCGCAACGATCCGGTCAGTAGACGGGACTTTTATCTTCGTCCAATTGCCGAATATATAACTCGACAGCGAGTTTCTTGCCACTCAGCTGTATGCGTGCTTATGTCTAGGACGTGTTTTTCATTGTATTTGGAACCTATTTTCTGATAAGAGGTATTGTATCTTATACGTATATTAGTCTATGTATTGTTTTCTTTAATCATGCGAGTTACTTCTTTAAAATTGAACATTAAATGCCTATCAGCGAATTTCAGAAAAATCTATTAAAAAGGCTGTTAAAGAATTTGTGTTTTAGCTAAGAAATTGGCAGATTCTATTTTTTTTCTTTTGGAATTAACTACCAAAAATTGTAATAGAAGTTAGCTCTGAACAGTAAAGAACGCAACATATGTTTTAATTTAAGAATAATCTTCCCTTGAGCTACTCAAATAATATGATTATTTGTGAAAGCCCTAGTCTGTACTAAAAAGCGCCATGTTTTGTGTTATGAAACACTTCGTACCTCTTTTAATGTAGGGATAAGTTGCAGCGTTGTTTCCAGCTTAAACTTCGGCAGAGACAGAACGACAGTTCTGTTCCAACCACGACTGTCCAAATTATCAAGGAGGTCGGAGAACTCAGAGCCAGTGATGCTGTTCACCACGCTGTCCACGCCGTCTATCTTGTTGGGTAGAATTATCAGCAGATAATACTGATCGCCCTTAAGAGAACATGAGTTGCCAAACTGATTTTAGACATGAAAATTAAATATTTTATATATAACAAGCACTGAAAAAGAAATATGATCATTCTTAAGAGTAATTGCCCTCTTGATAATATTTGTTGCATCCTGATTCTTAAACAAATCTTAACGAAATACAGAAACTGTGATTTATATCCGTATTTCCACGTTCTATTGAATTCCACAAGTTTATTATCAAACTGTCAGTAATTACAGACTTGTACAATAAGTTTCAGATAGTCATTTCCTTGGCTAATCAGGTTTTGGTGATTTTGGTGTACTAACTTCAGAATCGAAAGTGAGGCGCGTTTTTCATCATTGCAGTCTCTAATAGCACTAGTGGATATAACCTGAGTGAAAAATGATGATAACGTTCTAGTGAGGTGATCTCCATCATTACTTCATATACATAAAAGTGTTTTATTAGAGCAATGTGTAGAAGCTATTAGTTATAGACAGACTCTCTCCAGACAATTTTCCTGGAATAGCAATGATGTTATTTAGTTATAGTGTTTTAATGACGATGACAGATCAGATTATACAGTGTCGAATGTTAGAAATTGCACACAACAAATACAAAGTTAGGCTTCGGGCATAAGCCACGTCGATTGTTGAAGGTTTTTAAACGTTACGTAAAACACTGCACTTTTCATCTTCAGGGTGTTTGGAAATCCCTTGTATAATTATGACAATGGGAGATGAATGAATGATGAAACACGTGATTGGGCGAAAAGAGGGAGGGGGCCATATCCTGTGGGTAGAACAGGTGATCAAAAACGTTTCTAGAGACCCCGGGTTTAGGAAAAGAGAAACGATAAACATTTCTGGGGAGCATGTGATTAGAATAGAGTCATAAAAAGGTTTTAGTGCCCATTTGATTAGGAGAAGATTTGATGAAGATTTTTTTATTGATCACGTGTTTAAAAGACTTTTTTAGAAGAAATTTTTAGGAACCACTTAGTTAGGAAATGAAGTGATGAAAAGCAGAGGACATATATTGTGGACCAGTTTAGTATGAAAAACAAAATTTCAGGATCATACATATTTTTATGGTAGAACTTGCCTCAAATGGAAGTTGCAGCCATCGAGCATCCAAGTCCTCAAGATCGCCTGTTAACAGTTTAGTCTCCAGGTGCATTGTAGGAACTAGTTTTGACGTGTATGGTTTTGTGAAGAAAGCGTCATTTGTCGTCCTATTCTTCCAGAAGAGTGTCTTCCAAAAACCCTTGAAGAAGATGGCATTAACCAACACCAGTCGAGTTGAACTGTCTAGTGATTCTGAAATAGACGTTCACATAGATAACGTGTAGTCACTGACAAAAGCGCACTTTACTGAGCAATGTGATGTTTCCTTACTCGGAGAGATAAGTTCTTGGATCTTGTCATGTGTGTGATTTGCCACCCACGAGTTTATCTCTGCAGCAGCTTCAACAGGTTCAGAAAATTGGGCAGTCAGAACTGAGGATTGAAAATCTTGTACCATGACTCTCGAGAACTCAGGTTTTATTGGATATCCTTCTTCCACAAACGCAGCGTTAGCAAACTCCAGGGTCGCATTTCCAGAAGAGTCCTGTTACATATTAGTGTAATTAAACAGTATATGAAGCATTAAAAATGTAAAGTTTTGAATTGTAGTGGTTCTTAAAAATGATACAATCATAATCCTCCACCGAGGCGTTACACGAGCCTCTGTGCCAACAGGCTTTTACATATTGTCTGAATAAGCTGGTCGTGTCTTCGCTGTACATTACACCGCATTACCTTCAAGTTTCTTGTAAGCTGACCGTATGTCTCTTTCGACTGCTCCTGGTTGAGGTACAGAACTTGGGTCAGCTGAGCTAGTGTGTTGCCGCCAGAACCCTGCTGAATGATGGCCAGGAGAGTGGACACACTCACGGGAGAGACCACCGCGTTGCCGCCGTTGTTGTTGAACACCGCCTACGTACAGTTCAGGCCATTATGTATGAAATTATGATTCCTGACATCCCGGCCAGAGAATCTGAACTACAGACCCCATTAGTCTTTCAAGATAAATTATCACATTGACACTGATTTCAAGATACAAATATTACTGACGGAGTGCATTATAAATAGGTCTATATTTTAAAAGAATTTATGGAGAGATGTTTACTGTTTTTCCGATTATTTACAACATATTGCAGATGGCTCCCATTTTTTCATTATTACCTTTCTTCCTTACGTACGTATGCACAAAAATATCAGCATTTCAGATGCGATTCGAATGCTAGGCTTGTACGATAAACACTAGACTACCGGTCCGTCTGGAATTCAAAGGGTCCTGGGTTCGATCCCGACCATTGTCACAAAAATATTAATGTGTCAGTATGATGACAATCATCAGAAGACGGAAATAGAGCCAAACGTGTGACTGACTTATAAATGTATGAACTGAACACTGATTGACGTCATGTGATACAGCTGTCTTAAAATGGGTATGTCATAGGAGTTTAATAATTAACATTAGTTTGACATCAATCCATTAGAATATCCGAACCGCAACGATGATGAATAATTTCAAGGTCGTTTATTTTAGCTAGGCTAATTGTCACTCAGGTCAGTGTTTCACATGACCAGACATACTGCATATTCGTGTTAACCTCTAATTCTGGTTCTTACATCTTTAAAACAAAAGAAACTAACCTGTTGTTACGTCGCCTTGACATTTTATGATACTTACGTTTCATAATAACAGAATCTAATCTTCAATACTGTATAATGTTTACCTTCAATAAATGTAAATTTAGGATGTTCGAGAACAAAGTGCTGAGGAGATATATAAATCTAAGAAGCAGGAAGTAAAAGAATGATGTAGACAAATACATAATGATGAGTTTCATAAGCGTTACTCTTCACCATATATTATGACGGTAATAACATCAAGAGAGTTGAGATTGGTGGGACATTTCGAAATCACTGAAGAGAATAAAAATTTTAGTTGTAAAAGCTGAAAGGAAGAAACCACTTGGGAGACGTAGGCATAAATGAGAGGTTAATATTGAAACGTAGGCTTATCTTAGAAGGCGTGACATTTCCACTGGCATGTTCTTGTGAACACGATAATGAAGTTTAAATTTATAAACGGCCATTTCTTTATCGACTCAGCAGCTAACAGCTTCTAAAAAAAGTAGCCTACGTTGCTACTTTTCTACATTTAGTCAGTTAGTTAACTTCTCACTTTGTAACTTATTTGGCCTTAGATATGGGTTATCAAATGTCGATAGTTTTAAAATAACAATGAAGTTGAATGACGTAAACTGACTAGACACGATACTAACGTCAATTATTCTTCATGAAGGTGTATTTCAACGGCCTGAGTTATCGAAATTTTTGTTTCTCGAACTTTTCTATTCTGCATATCTTATTCGACCTTCGGGTTTGTTTTCTGCAGATAAAAAACCTGTTTTATCGAAGTTTCACAGAAGTCAGAATCGACAGTGTTGCTTGTATTTCGTTAAGTATTTTCCTCATATACAAATTTGTCAGATTAATAGTTGTTTATGCTCATGACATATAACTTATACTTTCTGTTGTGTACCCAGTTTTTGTGTGATGAGACATTGACAAACGTTCATTTGAATTTAATGGAAATTTATATTAGACCAACACGAAGTGAAATTACATTCGCCCTAAAACAATCAATAAAGATATCGAACACCAATCTAAATCCGTACAGTAGTTTCGGAGATGAAACATTCGGACAGATGACCTCCCTTATACTCGATAATTTCGTGCACTTAATTATTAATGAGTATTAATTTATGTGAATCTAATGTTCCCCCCCCCCCCAACATTTTCAGATCTAATAATGAAGTCAACTAAATTATACCGAACGTCGGAGCACTTCTGTTTCATATTCGAAATATGTCGGGTAAACTATCGACCAGGAGACAGGCTATCCTGACTGACATATTAACATCATCCGACGCTATACAGTCTGAGTTGCTGACAGCGTCGTTAAATTAACTACAAATAAAATAAATTCAAAATCTGAATCTGTCCGTAAGAAATTCTTAGACATTCGTCCCTATCAAGAAACATGAAGATCTAATAGTTTCAATTGTTTTTCAGTTGTGGATCGTTTTAAGTACGAATGGGCGAAAGTGTTCGTTTTTTGAGGTTTCCAAGAAGTTATGCTCCAATAATGGCATGTCTTATTTATTCCGACAGTCCCTTTAATATACAATTCTATTTACCACTTCTGTATTACTTACAACCCTCACGCCCGCAAAGTGATCGCTATTTGGATTAAACGGTTGTCAAGCAACAATACAGTTTTGAGAATAGATCACCTAACAACCAAACCAGAAACTGAGAAAACTTGAGAGACGAAGAGCTCTTTTAAGAAGAATATTACATCCAGTAGCAGATTCTAGTGCTTTTGCATTACTCCCAATATTATGAGCCCACATCAATCCATAAAGATTAGTAAGTGAGCTTATATGAAGAACAATATTCATTCGTAACATCTTAAAAATTACACATCTTTTAACAAAATTAGCTTTACCCAAGAGATTCTAAAAATCTGATATATTTGATGTAATTGACTTAAAATAGCTACGCTGTGAAGAAAACTTTACACAGTGTTTAATATCTGTCAAGGACACCTTCGAAGTTTCCTTTTAGAGGATGTTTTCCTTGAGATTTCATTTCATTTCTTAAAAGAAATGTATGTACACCAATCATGTTAGCTCAGGCGGCAAAGCGTCTGTCTTGTCCAATGGATAAATTGTTACGTTGAAATAAGCTACCACCGCTTTCTTTCACATATTTTCTAGTTCATTTTACATAATTAGCCACCCCACATCATTTCACACTAAATAAACTGCAGTTACTACTACGTCGTCAGTTCAATTGACTTAAATGTCAGTATATTTTTAACTAAGTTACCTTGAAGAGGTTCACAGAAAAGTTGTCGACTGCATCAGCGGATTGCTTGCTGATAGCGGTATTTGAGGACTGAGCTCGTGAGAGGTACAGCGTACCCAATATGAAACACAGAGTTGCTGTAATAAACAAACAAAGAAATTAGTGTTATTTGTGTTTCTTAGTGTGACTGTTAATCCTTAAACAAGCAAGTGCATGCATGGAAAATGAGACAACACTGTTATTGTTATTGTTCATAATTTCTGTAAGGCACGGAAGCTAACACAAACAAAATGACCCCCTGTCACCATGTGTTACTTTCACCTGTGTGAGATATTCGATGGACATCGTTTTACGAAGTTTCCCAAATTATTTTGTTCCTGTTTCACCTTTATCAAGCTTTCTGTATACCCATCATTTCTTGACTGCCAATAATCTTAGCTTATTTAATTCGATTATCAGTTAGAGCTTCTGTGTTTTTCATTGTTTTATTACGATTTCCCACACACATTATAAAAAAGTATATTCATAATATCGAAACATGTTTTTAAGTGAAAGCTATAATAAAATGTGAATCTTTATTTTACATCCTGTAACTTTATAAGAAATGCTTAAGTTGTAATTTACAGAGAGGTAGAGCTCTCTCCTCGATCAGCGGAGGTGAGAAGGAAACTAGTCCGATAGCTTTGCAGGAAATCCGGTCTTTCTGTATGTTCCAGCTCTGAAGACGAGCTACGTCACAAATGGCTTTCAGTATGGGAAAGGAAGTATGCTATTATCCAGTCAACGTTCCATGAGAAATTTCAGGTTCTTTTTATGATTTCCCTTACACCACTGCTAGGAGTAGGACTGCAACCAGCAAACCAGAGTTGAACTTATTAGTAAGCATCAGCAGTTTGATTTAATTCTCATTCAATATGATCGTTACACTGTATCGGAAGGATGACAAAAGTTAAATTCGCCTGCCTACGTTTAAAGTACAACTCCCAATGCAAAATTTCATGGAGACTTGTTCAGTAATTTTGCATATGGAACATACACGTTCACTTTGTGAACCCAGTAATTAAGCCAAGGAAGGAAGAGACTGCTACTTGCTGGAACAAAGCCGAGAAGCAAACAAAGCTTGTTCTACTCTTAGTACTCACCCGGCCACATCTTGCGATGTTAAGTATTACTGGATTAAGCTTGTTTGTTTGTGCGGCGTGCGGATATATAACCTGTTTTCATTCCACGGGAAATCCCGTACGTCATTCCCTGCCAGAGCCTTGAAATTATCGTAGAAGGAGGAAATATATTTCTACGAAGGCGTTGTTGGTAGGAGGTCGTGTCTGTCCCTATATCTGTCCGTCACCTTGTGTCGTCGTTAAGTACCCAAGGCTTTTTAAAGAACCTTGTTGAATGTCTACGCTAAACGCTGCATAACGAATTTACTTTGTGCCGTGTCGATCCAGTATAATCCATATGTATAGCTGAAATGGACATTTTCTTAAAACTAAAGGGATGTTCGTCGTAATATCGTGGAGCATGGTTCCTCTTGAGAAGCCATGATGTCGTTCATCTAGTCAAAAATCCTCGTCTTTTGTGCAAAATCGATATTCATTACTGTGATCACAAAAGATCCTCACTAGTCCCTACCCTCAGCCACATGAATCCAATTCACATCCTCCTCCCATTTCCACATTTCTTTAAGATCAATTTTATATTATCCTCCCATTCACACCAAAATCGGCCAAATTGTTCTGTATTCCTTGTGCACCCCACCAACACCCAAAGCAAACCACTGAAAACTCGTTTTGGAACACTCCACACACACAACTCGGACGCCACTGTCACCTGCCGTAACCATCTTCCTGGTAGCAGAATCCACAGGTCTAACACCGACAACACCAAAGCCTGCCACCGGCCACGATCCTGAGCCAACTCCATCATTTCACCATCCTCACAGCCCACCTCCCAAAGATCCATCTTCATATTATTCTCCCATCTCCTTCTTGGTCTGCAAAGTGGTCGTTTTCCAGTAGGATTCCCTTCCATTATTCTGTATGCAACCCTTGCCTTCCCCCCCATGCGTGCCACATGTCCAACCCATTGGAACCTCCTAGATTGCACTATCATCATTATGCTTGGCGACCTGTATAATTCACTAGCTCCTCGTTACACTATGTTCTAAATTCCCTAATTATTTCATTCTTTTTATACATTCAAATATCTTCCTGAGCATCCTGTTTTCAAACACTTGTAATTTACGTTTTTCCTTCAAGGTAACAGACCACGTTTTACAACCACAGAAGACAACAGGCAAAATGATTGTTTCTATATCCTAATATTTAGTGTTTTGGATAGCAAACGAGATGTTAACTGTTTTTGAATTGCATAAAAACGAACGTTTCCCGAGTGTATTCTCTTAATTTCATCATGGCCCTCATTGCTATTTGTTATTGTTGTTCCTAGATAATTAAAATTTGAAACGTTTTCAAATGTTGTGTTGCTTATAATTATGTTCCACTGTTGTGGCTGATGGTTTTGGCTGTGAATGAATAAGAGGTAAGACAGTAGGATGCATACGGGACTGAGCTATCGACACCAAAAGAATATTATGGCGCCGAACGTCATTCAATTTTAATCATCATAATCTGTCATGGGATATTTTTCGTTTGAGCCGTTGGCGACAGTGAGCTGGCGGGAATGTGTTTTTGTTTCAGTCGTGGTCTATTCAAAGTAATCGGTAATTATGGAATCAGAAGCAAGTGAGTCACAGGTTAGTAGTTATATTTTTAACTGTATACTTGGTTGTAATGTAGTGATCCATTCCTGAGATGTAGTTGTAGTTGACTATTCTAATGTTATTCTTGCTGTTCTATAATATGTCATGAACCGTAGGTGTTCTCCAGGTAGAATGGAGAAAGCATATCAAAATTTTCTTATTCTATTTGAAATCTCTGTATCCGGCATACAGGCCATAATTTGCATGGCAGGTGCCCATTAGGTTATTGTTCAGTGCCTAGAAAGTATGTTGTGATATATCAAATGCAAGGTTCGATACACGTTTATTCGAAGCTACGTCGATCCACACGAAACTGATATATATTCTTGTACATTTTCCTTTGTCTCTGTTTAAAAATCACGACGTTGCGTAGTCTGCTTCTGCTTTCTGTGTTTGATATTAACTTTTTCCACGGAACCCATCTGATTGTGTGTAATGTGTAGTTGTGCTTGATGACGGAAGCAGAGCCAGCTTCCGAAACGTCGTGGTTTTTAAAGTTATAGGGGAAAGAATATGGCCAAGGATATGCTTCAATTTAACGACGTGCTTTCATCAAAAGCCCTTATACAGATCATAGAGTCAGTTCATAGTATCCTGCAGAACAGTGGAAGAGTGTTATAAAACATAACCTTAAAAGCAACATTAACATTTTAATTGACACTTGTTCTTGTAGTAGGATTCGAAAGTTCAGCAATTCTGTACCAGTGCCTACCACTGGACACAATCCAGAGTTGATTCCATGCCTCATCCTAAAACATCATTGCTGAAATTCAATAGCAGTTCTATTTTCCCATTATTTTATTTTATTTATTTATTTTGCCTTGGAAGGAAAGGAGCTTCCCCTTATGAATTCTGTACGCGTTTTTTTGTTTTGTTTTGTTTATTTGAGATGAGCTATGTGCCCAGTTTACCATAACATTTTAGTTACCAACATGCTAACAGTGCTGGGTGACCTGCATAAATAATGTTCTCTTTATGTAATTTACTCATATTTTATTCCTTTTCAGTAAAAATAAAATGTAGCTTTACATTAAGTTTTGGCTTAGATTGTATACAATATTGATTATACAAAGTTGGTATAGTTTCATTGACTTTAGCATTGGCACAGGCCCTTTTTACCACATTTACTTTGTTTATATTTAACTTTTTCAACATAGTTCAGTTTATGTATTGTAGTTAAATAATAAGTAATTCTTTGACACATAGAATGTTGTCTTATGCGGAAGTAAATGCAATAATACCTAAAGAATTTCCATCAGTCAGATTCCATCATAATATTTATTGGTTGTTATTATATGATTTTAAGCTTTTGCTGTGACTAAACTCTGTCCTCATCATCAGGGTTCTGATGACATCTGGACCCTGATGATGGGGACAGAGATGATTCCCAAATTGTTGGTTTCTTCGTGTAACCATTTGACGTGGCTAATTGCCCAAGAACATTTTGGTGTTATTAGCCAGTAATCTTAATTTAAATGAATGATGCCATAATTCCTGCAAGTTTGTGGCTATCTAAATGTTGCACATGAATTACTTGGACTGTGTAAACAAGTGACTAATGGTGCATTTTAAAATTAATTTCAGGCATCTGTGTATACAGAGATGGGCATTGGTATTGGACCTGGAGATGAATTTGGACTGAATGAAGTTCATGCTTATTTGACAGACAAACTTAAGAGGCTTAGTGTTGTTATTGATAAGTATCATTCCTCAGAAGACAATAACCCTGTGCCCCAAGTGAGAGGGGATCTTCAGCAACTTTTGAAATATAAAATATCATTTGTGAGTTGTCTGTCACAACAGTTAAGACGTTTGCATCCACAGGGTATGTAATGAAAGTTACTATTCATGTGTTTGTACTGTATTTGCTATTGGAGGTTCTGATATTTAGTATTCTTACAGTCCAGAATCCTTTATCTATCTGTCTTCTATCGAAAACCTCCATCTTTTATCGAAAAACCTAAATATTAAAACATTGCCAGTTATGTTGTGTGGTGTCAAATATGTCACCTTAAGAGGAGACCATAGGTTGAGGATATTTGAGAACTAAATTGTGGAGAATATTTGTACCTGAGAGAGAAGGAGTAACATAATATTGCAGAAATTTGAAGTCTTCACCAAAGAATTGGGTGATCAGATCATGGAGAATATCTTGGGTGGGACAGGAGATGAGAAATGCACATGGAATTGTTAGAAAGCCTGAAGAAAAGAAACCACTTTGGAGACCTTGGCTAAGCCGGGAAGATGGTTTTAAAATGTATCTTAAATGGGGGGGGGCAAAATTCAGTTCATCTGGCTTTGTACCAGATCCACTGGTAGGCAGTTGTGAACAAGGTAATAAACCTTTCAGTTTCTTAAGAATCAGGGTAGCTCTTGTTAATGTTGTCAAGTGTAATTTTAATGCTTTGCATTATCACCATGTTTCTAATTATTACCACAGAAAGGAGGCTTTTCATATAAAGTCTAGGTACCTTTATGCCTTATTTCTATACCAACTTTCATATTGTTACAGTGTTATTATTTTACATTGTACAGAAATATTATGGCAGCATGAATTATATTAAATACCTATAACACCACAAAATTTCACTCTTCTTCCCACCTTACAATTTTGCATGGTTGGCATGCTGTTACTAGTAGTGAAAGTAGTGTACACCAGTGCCTAACTTCCTATGGCATTATATTCACACAATATCATGAAGATCAGTTTATTGCTTTATATATATTAATACCGTATATCTGATAACTTCACCTTCATAAACCACAGGGGGGGGGAAAGTCTATCTTAGAATTCAGATATATGCAAAAAACACAAATGATGTGTTTTTTGCATTATCGAATGCTCTCTGAAAAGGAGAAAGGCGGAGAAGTGGTTATGACAAGTAACTGTGCAGAGGTTTGTGTAGGAGCATGGTCATACAGAAAATGAAAATGTTCTTTATCTTCATATAATTTGTTACAGAATGGGTACGATTCTCTGCACATGTACAGCTGGATGTAATTGCAGGCTTGAAGAAGGAGGTACAAGACTTAAAATCTTTATTAAGTGTATGTGAGAAGCAACTCCATGAAGACAAAAATGAGCTTGCAGAGTAAGGTTACAAGTTTATATTACTAAACTTTTTTAATTCCAATACTTTAAAATAATGCTGAATCCTTTCTTCATATATTGTTAGAGATAATGTAAAAGAAATTCAATTGATTTGTTATTATTTTCATAAAAATTGAATTAAAAATAATGTACAGGTGCCCCAGGACGAAGTGGCCAGACTTCAGTAAGTTATTAATCATGTGTGAATTTGATTTAAAACTGTTATGTTAGTGCAGGTATCATTCTTGTCTGTTACAGAGTTATGGTTATTGAAATATAAAGGTTAATGGAAGTAACTGGTATATATATTTACTGAGAAATCAGATGGACCATAAAGAATTAGGTTATGAGGATGTGAACTTGATTTATCTATGGCTCAAGACCATGTTAGCAGTGTTGAATTTTTTACTTATATTATTGGTGTTCCTTTACTGCATATCTTTTTCCCTTTTTCTGCACGGACACAGTTACTTTTATAAGTAGATAAAGCACTTGTGTGATCTCTGGATTTCTATGATTTTGTATATACACAGTTTAGAAGAGAAGATTAAACATTTGGATGAAATGTATGTGGAGAGGCAGAGAAATCCAGAAGTCTATGAGATGGATTCACTGCTGCCAGTGCAGAAGAGTCTTTCAGTGGAATTCAATAAACACAGGAGAGAGCTGGTCAGTATGTGCATTTAACAAAACTGTAAGCATTACATCATGTTTTATTTTCAGGCTTATATATATATATTATAGATACCATTTTACTGTTTTTCATAAAATTGTATGAACACTTTGACATTGGAATCATGTATACCTTTCAATTCTTATGTGATCAGCAGCACCAACATTGTGACTAAACTTATAAGGTTAGAAAAACATGCCATTCATTGTACACATTAGAAAAAAATATCTCTTAGCATGTCAAGCAACAACATTCTCTTCTCGAGTTCTTGCCCATGCTCTTGCTTTGTCAGTGGTCCACAATTAGAATAACAGTGCTGAATGTTATGTTACTGATGAACTGTACTTTCTTGTGACTTGGAGGTTATCAGATTAAATCAAAACTGGGGCATAAGATCATGTGACTGTAGATTTTAGTTTTTATCAGCTCCTGATAAATGTTGAAATAAAACTTTGAAATAGATCATGATTGCTAATTCCCCCTTCCTTCTCACTTTATCATACATCATCTCATAACTCATCAGATGCTAAATAATTTTTGCACCTGATTCAGAAATGTTACATATATAAATTCCCTCTATATTTAATTCCAGAATGACATGATAGAAAAGATCTTCCCAGGTGATAACAATTACCTGGTGGATTTTCTTCAGGTGAGTGAACTGTTTATATATGACATGTTAAGCAGACCACTTTCCCTAGGGCCCTAAATGTAATTAATGATTAGCATTGGTCACAGTGTGTTGATATTAGAATTTTATGTTTTTCTGGATTGTGATGCCATGAGCTCACTTGATATTTCATTACTACAATATACATTCTGTCAAAGACTATATATCCACCAGCAGCATCCAGAAGAAGACAATTACAGTTAGTAGTTGGAGATCTAGAGATAACATATTTGAGATAATCCAGTACCAGAATTGTGCATTTCTGTAGGTTGTCCATAATTTGTTTACATTATGATGGTATATATATAACTTTGGGCCACAATCCTGAAAACCTGTCTCTTTTTTTGTAGGTTCTGACCAAGGCATATTTTGATGATGAGAGTAGTGACCCATATGTCAATCTAGAAGATCAGTACCACTGCCTTGAAATGCTTCTGGAAGCTGACATCATCACTCGACATCCACATGATTTTAACAAGTTTCGGCTTACAAACTTCCTTCAGTAAGAAACTTGTCACCTTTCAGCTGACATTTAGTAATAGAAATGCAAAGGATGTTCTGCAGTTTTGCATGAATTTTGACACTACTTATGTTTAGATGCAGAATAACTCATACATTATTGTCATGGTGCAGATTTATTTCTCTTCTAAAGTTCAGTTTTCTTAGTGTAATGTCACTGAATGAGTTTGTTTTTATAGTTTCATTTCACACACTTTTGTTATATATTTTCTGGTACACATTAATTAAAAATTCCAGTAAGCCTTTTGTTATGGATGAATGTATGTCATTATTGTTTGTTTCCATTGTGTTCTGTAAAATTTAATTTGCTACATGGTATTGTATATTATGTCTCATTTATTTCTACAGTTCAAGACTGAAGTGATAAAGCAGCTAGTAATTTGTGAATTAGACCTGTGGATAGTGATAAAACACATTTTCCTTACAGTTCTTGAGGTCTTTGTATAATAAAATGGGGCTGAGTAATAGTACTTGTGAGTTACAAGAAACATGTCATTTAATTGTACTCTTCATTGAATATCAGTTATGACAGTCAAGTGAAGTATGATAAAATGGATGGAGCAAGTAGCATGCAAAGTGGGATGAGATGCATACAAATTTTAGTCAGAAATCTCAGCAAGATGAGATCACATGGTAAAAGGCATTGATTTGAAGGCAATATACTGAAGTAATTTGGTCTAGGTTGGTCCAATTTTTTTCTTTTCTCAGGCCAAGAATAGTTTTCCCATTGGACCTAAGGGCCAAGAAAGTAGCACTATTTATGAAAACTAGTAGCTACTTTTCATTCTTAATATATTTTACAATAGGGTTTTAAATTCAGTAGCATATATATAAAGCACCAGATGAGATTAGAGTCAGTTTTTTTCAATTCTTCGGTATATGATAATAAGTTATATTATAGGCTCGATAATATTTCTCGGACAGGATTTGGCTCGCTGGCCACCAGTTGGTTGTCGCTGATCGACTACAATCAGACTGCAATTCGACGAGTAGATGGCAGCATTGGGATTGCAGTCTGGAGTAATATGTGTCTGTGCTTTTCCGAAGTGATGAATAGAAACTGCACACATGCATAGTATGAAGGACACAAGTTCTATGAAACGAGGTATTTTAACACCACAGAAGTGAACTGTGTCCATTACGTAATGAAACGTGGCAGAAACCACGTCTGAGAAAGAGAACACAAATCATTGATTAACTACAGAGAAGGCTACTAGCCATGCTGTTTGTGTGCATTTCGCATGTACACTTATCACAGATGTAAAAATCCGTAGGACAACTTCTTTCGGTGGGGTAGTAAAGCCGACGGTCCCATGTCGTAGATTTACGGCATGTAAAAGAACCTTATGAGCATGATACGAGATGTTTCGTAAACAAAATTCTGCGGTCATTTCTCACCCAAGTCTCCTGATTAACTTCTAGATTGCTCTGGTAGTCAAATCAGGATTGAGTAAAAATTGTGCAGAGTCAGTGGGCTGGTCGCTCACCACTCATACACGCACACTTCTAGACCAAGAAACCTGCAACAAAGCAAGCGGCGAAAACCTACAATCGGGGTTGTATAGCCAAGACAACAACAACTTGTCACAGATGACTCAACTTTTGTGTAGAAAGTTAAAGATTTCTCAGGAACCGGAATTGCCTAGGCCAGCCAGAATATACAGGTTTAAAATTAGTAATCGAAAAGTAGTGTGTGATTAAATTGTTATTATCACAAATAATTTTTAGTCTGTGGAGTGTAATTATGTTGCCATGGTTGTCACAAGAAATTTAACGTATCGCTTTTCTATTTTAATGTGACATTAATTACAATTATAATTGTCGCCTGCTATGCCAGCCTTTCAGGAATCTTGTGCCGAGGTAATATTTATCTATAGTTTATTAACGACGCTTCCAGGAGCTCAGACTGTATAACGTTGGGGTAAAGCAAGACAGAATTTGCACCGAAGCAATACGCAACAAGTTATAGGCGATACACAATATCGTATGGTATACATATTCATGGCAAAGCAGTCAAGGTGTTAGTTTGTGAAAATGTTAGTCAATGATCATTGACAGCCACATATTCTATAATTTTCAGCAACTTAATAGTTGTTCGTCAGTAGCTTTATTACTGACTATGCGAAGTGGTTCATTGGATGATACAGTAAGCCTATCAAGCAAACCCCATCTACAGTGATATGCGTATGTTCAACTTGGTGATACAGTAGAAAAGTTGCTTTCAACATGGCACTGAGCAATAATTTTAAAAGCTATATCACTGTCGTTCAGGAGAGAATGCTTCTTATTGTAATGCGTGTTATTCCTGCAAGTAGTATGTATTGTGTGTCGCCTGTTGCTTATTGATGGTTGCTTAGGTATGAATTCTGTAAAGGGAATACTTGTAGACAGTTAATAATTAAAAATCAAATTAGTGAACCTTCCTGAAGAAGGGTGAGAATAGTTTCTTTATAATGCTATGAAACCTCAGGTTACAGTAGATAATGTGTGCGGGCCAATTAGAAGTCTTCATGCTTAGAATTTGTATATTCAACGTATTGTTATATATTATAAGTTCATGTTTATTTTTCTGATACCTTTGCAGCAAATTCAGGCTCAAACAATCATTGTGATCCATCCTGGATCACTCTATCTTCGTATTGGTCGAGCTTCTGATCTCAATCCTCATACATTACTTCATGTTGTTGCAAGAAGGCGATTGCCATCTGGGGCTCTTCATCATGATACATTCCTCCCTCAACAGGTTCCAAAGGTAGGAAATGTGAGTACATTATTTGTTAATTTTCTGAATGGAGATTGGTGGGACATGTAACATGTATATGTACATAGGTAAGATGTAAATTCTTACAAGATTTTAGTTGTAAACCGAAAGGGAAGAGTGGATGTCAACTTCTAAAGGACTCTGCTCCATGGAGGTGGTTATTCTGATATTTATGATTCATCTGTCACTTTTAGACAAAAGAGCTGGTTCAAGGGATGGAAGATTCTAGACTTCAGGTGTCACATACACTACAGTCATGCTTACAGTCTGATGGAAGAAGGCGATATGCAACACCTCCACAACAAATAGCTGCATTTAACAGACGTTCAAGTCCTGAAGTTATAAGTAGTTCAGGAGGCGAGTGGATTAAACCAGATGGGGATGTTGTTGTAGGAGATGAGGTGAGGAATATAACACAAATATATGTCCAGACATAATTACCAGTGACACATTTTGTATGCATTTTCTGGTCTTCACATACAGCTTGAAAGTAAAATATGAAATAATTTTTTAAGTAAGTTTAATGTCGTTGTTGGACCACTGACTACCATGAGTGATTGTTTTTGTGATTTTTCTTACTACTTTCAGGTGTACAGAGGGCTACTGTTTTGAAGGAGGCCATGCCTGTTTGTCCCCTATGCTTTCCAATTCAGTGTAATTTCCATACCACTTCATATTAAATTGTTTCCATTGTGAAATAACCTGCAAGCAGAATTTATATCAATGTTTTAACCTCATCTTCCCCCATTATTTTAACACCTTATAGAAGCTTTATGAGGAAGAGCCAAATACAAAAGATATTTTGCTGTTTGGTTTGCTGTCGGTCATTGATATGGAACATTATTGATGCATTTATCATTAGAGCTTGCCAAATTTTTGAAGATATGTTTATTTTCATCCTTGCTTTTCACTCTGCCTTGCATAGCAGTGGTCTGATGGAAATTGTAAACTTAACTTTTCATGTTTCAGGTGCTGTACCTGAATGCAGGGCAGGATTTTAACATACATTTTCCTTACCAACGTGGAGACCTGTATGTTCATTCAGGTCCAGGTGGATCTATCACTGCTGTCCTAGCAAACTTAGAAACAATATGGACATGGGCCATCAGACACCGCCTTGAGATCCCACTCAGAGATCTGAGGGTAAGTAGCTCCACTTTGTTCCTTTTTCAACTTAAAAGTGCATCAAGTATTGCTGCTGATGTTAGAAAAGGTCCAGGTGATCTAATTCATGTTGATCAAGAAAAAATTATGTGTCTAAAACTTGTCAGTTCTACTAGAATAAATTAACTAAATTTATATGTTGAACAGCGTGAAATAACCGTCCATTCCTCAGTATTCATGTAATTTGGAAACTGCTGACATATAATAATCAGATTTAAATTGGATTTCTGAAATTCAGGTGTTTTGCTACAGATCAGAATGTCAGGATTGGAAACTAAACACAGTATTTCAGTGAATATCCTGATCATGACTGTTCTGTAATTTGCAGCATTATAAAGCTGTGCTTATTGTTCCGGACATCTATAATCGACAGTACCTGAAGGAACTCACAACTCTGCTACTCTGTAAAATTGGCTTTGGTGGTTGTTTCCTCCTCCAGGTATGGTAATTCTAGTATCTCCTTTCCAACATATGTTTCATATTTTGTTAGGGAAGATCAGCTTATAGCATCATCAGTTCTCTTTGTTTGTTCTGAGCTAATAACTTTTGAAGCAGCTGGAATATTTTCTGCCCACCTTCGTACATTTGAGTTTCCTGCCATCATGGTAGCCATGCCAAGCCTTTAAGTGGGAACTACGCTAGTGCCATTTAAAGTAGGAAAAATACTTTGCTTAGGTTATATGTTTGTAGAATATTGATTTTGCATTCATCATTGATGTTGATGTTCAGTTTTTGTTACAAACATTTTAATACGGTTGTGTCTCAAAATTATAATCATGTGTCTTACAAATAGGTTTCATCATGGGACTTTTGTTCATTTCTACATGTATTTTTTATCATAGTGCTAATATTATCTGTATTATTAATAGCGGTAGTCCTATGTATACATGCATGTGAACTTAAGTATTGTCACCTCAAGCTTTCTGCATCAAGGTCCCAAAAGTATTTAAGGTATAAATACTGTTCTTGGGCTACTGGTTTACAAATTTCGCGTGGACTGAATAGTAATGTTATGTGTTACTATATGACTGAGGCTTGAAACATCAGTTCTCAGAAGAATCACTCAAGAAATTATATTCAGAGTTTTGTTAAAAACTTGTTTACAAAGGTTAAGAAATGTGTATTATTTTCTGTCAACAGTGTCTATATAAGAAAAGAAAATTACTCTCAAAATATAGGGCAAAGAATTGTCTTTCTAAAGTAAAAATAATTATTAGAGATATTATGTGCAGCATTATCAAAGGACAGAAATACTCCTCGTTGCTAAATAAACTTATATGAAACTTATCATAGTGGTTAGGTTGTCAGAGAGAATGTTTTGTTTCACATCTTTTACCTTTAATTTCTGAATCTTGCAGTTGATTGGTTTGCAGTCCATCACAAATTAGTCTTATCATTTGATGCTACCTAACCTATGCAGTTGAAAAACTTTGTTAAAGAAAAATCAGACCATCAAATTATACTGCAGGACCATGTAGCTGCTACATTTGGAGCTGGCCTAGGATATGCCTGTGTGGTGGATGTGGGTGATCAGAAGACATCAGTTTCCTGTGTCGAAGATGGCATCTCACATCGTAACACTAGGGTAACTTGTGTCAATGAAACCCAATTGTTGTTAATAAATTGTCTCCTGGAGTTGATATAACAAGAAACCTATAATATGAATTATTTACATAACTAATCTCAGTGTACAGTATTCCTTGAAATGTTGTTGTGGATCTTGATACATTAGCATTAGATCTACCTTGATCTGACTCATTCCATTTAATTTACTCATAACCTATTTTTTATGTTCAGTTTTAATGATAATCTTCCACCAAGGTTCATTTTCTGGCAGGGACACTGATTTTTCTTGTTCTTACCACATGCAGACTGGTTCACCCAGTCTACTAGCCATTTGAGTGCCAGAGGCACTTCCCTTCGGAGGTGAAGTGACCAGGGCCTGAGGCCAACCCCTCACCTCTGACTTGTACTGAGGTTAAGAATGTGTTTAGCTACACCTCCTCCCATACATTATCATGGTGTACAGCTTAGTTAAACAAGGGAACAACATTACCTTAATTATTTTCTCTGGTATCATAAGTGTACCAACTTATGGCAAACATAACTCAAGAACAAAGCTTAGAAATACTGGCTCAGTGGAAACAAACACATGGTTTCAGGTGCGTATGGAATATGGTGGTGGTGACATCACACAGACTTTTTACTGGCTGCTGCAGAAATGTGCATTTCCTTATAAAACATGCAACCCAGACAACAAGCTTGATGCCATGTTGCTGAAGTCCCTAAAAGAAAGCTTCTGCCATGTTAACTTGGTAAGTTCCACTGTTTGTTCAGTTTCTGAAGATTCTAAAATTTAAGAACAGATTAAAAAATTGTGAAGTCACTGAGTATGTAAGATGTGTTCTTTCTAGGACATCTGTGGATCCCAGGAAAAGACATTTGTGGTTCGGCAACCAAAAACTCCAACTTCGAAGTTCACTTTGCAGGTAAATGAATTGTTACTGCAGTGGAATTTCATTATTCACAATTTTCTGTAGTAAACTGTGAAATGTTCAAAGATGTGTGTGAATTATTTTCAGTATATCATTAATGCTTGGTTAGAAGAACTTAATTCTAGAATTATTAAATGTTGCAGAAGACCTTACTGAAATATATATGAGATGAAATTATAGTATGCAGCAACTCAGTTTAAGTTTAATTGCCTTGCAAGACAAGGTGTTGGGTTCTGCTCTTCCGTAATTTAGTATGCACTATTTATTCTTGAACCTGTCAGCCCATATAGTATGTCAGATGTCAATTAATGCAACTATCCCAGATTTATGTGAAGTGTGGTAGATTTTTGGTATTGCTATTTATTGCAGATTTTAAATGTATTTCTTTGCCCTTATTCCTAATTGCTTTATTAGAACAGTTTAACCCCTATATAATGAGAATTTATGTAATTCTGAAAAATTGCTGATTGTAACAGTTACTTATTATGTTGAAAAATAAATGAAGTGCATAGTCTTCAAGTCTGTCTCATAACTGCTAATTAAATATGTCACTCTAAGGCACAAAGTTAAAAAAAATGTTATTTGGGAAATATTCTTTGTTAAAGTGGTTTTTATGTAATACATTTTCTTTTACTTGTTGAAGTAAAGATTGTATTGTATTGTATTGATGCAGGTTGGAGATGAGTGTATTGTGGCACCACTGAGCTTATTTCAGCCTGAACTCTTTGGAGTGACAGGACCAAAATTAGTTCACATCCAGCAGAGAGCTAGTGGAGATCCTGAAGATCCACATGATGAGAATTACCTCCGAGAAACAAGTGTAAGTTGGTCCATTCATATTATTTTGTTGGAGTTTGTTAGATGTCAGCTTGAAAGAAAGTAATACTGGGCTGCAATGCGAGTTTTAAGTTTATACCATTGCCTAAAAGTAATGCTCATGATGAAGGTGTGTGTGTGTGTTTGTCATTGTAAATATTACAGCGTCGTGGTATGAAGGAATCACTGGAGCCTCTGGCAGGTGGCCTAGCTGTAGGTGATCTGGATGGTTTGACTCCTGGTTTAGACTGCAGTGGAGGAGTGGTGCCTGGGGAAGAGGATATTGTTGTCGATGCTATTGATTCCACTGCTCCATCTGGTGGCAGAGAAGGTGATGCCAAGGAATTTGTGTTGGGGCCAGAACAGGCACTAGGATTAGATCAAGCTGTGTTGCAGAGCATTGACAGATGTCGTAAGTAACATAAAATAAAAAATAAATAGAGGTTGTATCAGTGTGGGAACATGAGAATACATCTGACAATTTATCTTCACCATTAATGCCTGTCTTTTAAGAAAACTCGCATAGTGAGCCATTATATTTCTTCCCCCAGTTCATATTACATAATTTCCTCGCGAAAATCTCTTCTTTCAGTAACAAGGATAGTCTTTTTATTTTCCCTAGCAAGTACTAGAATAATACATTAAAACAGGTAATTGTCACTACTTTTGTAGTATTTCTGTAATCATACAGAACAGTTCATTTCATGTCTGGATATATGTACAAACAGCTGCATAGACAGTCAAAACAGCAGTTTTTGTATGGTGAATCCTTTTTTAAGAATTTGATAACATTTAGTTTTGTGCAGTATATAAAATAAGTGTTAGATTAGATTGATATGAGTGTAAATAAAATTCACATGAGTTTTTAGCGTAGAGCCATCTAACAAAAAATTTGGCCAAAGTCTGTTGACTAGGTTTGGAATGAAATGAATAGATATGACCTACCCATTATCCATTTACTTCATACACAGAATACGTAAAAGAGATACTGATAATTTGACACAAAACATCATCTGCACATCATTAAGTAGTACAGCATGGTAGTAAAACTGGCCAAACAGTTTGTGAACTCCCATGTAACAATGTCTGTTGACATTTCCAGCTACGGAAGACCTGAAAAGGAAGATGTACGGATGTATACTTGTAGTTGGAGGTGGAATGAAATTCATTGGAATTGGAACGTGGCTACAAAACAGGATTTCACTGCAAATTCCATACATGTACAGAGCTGGTGAGTCTGCAGAGATGCTCTAGTTTTCATTATCTTTTTTATTTCAGGCCATGGATCAAGAATCCAAACTAGTTACAAAATTATGAATTATCTACATATCTTATATGTACTGTTTGCTATTTCCATTTAATGTTGCTGCATAAGTCTGATAATCTATGCTTGTTAAAAAGCCTTTTAAAAATTAATTGTCTGTTTATAAATAAGTAGGTTATTGGAATGTTGATTTCTTCCTTCTATAAATTTTACATGGGTTGTCCATTTATCTTAAAATTATTGGAAGCTACTATGCACAAGTAAGAGGGTATTGTGGAAATATTAAATTTACGTAGACTAGAGACAGCAAAAAAATCACATAAATATTTAGAATGTTTTCAGATGGTAAGGCCTGCATGGCAATATAAATTTCTGAGCATTTTAAGAGTATTAAGGCTGGCAGTTATGCAAACTACAGCATTTTTACTGTTTAGAAGACTGTAATATTACTGCTTGAAAGTAAAGGTGGTGACTAAATTAAAGAAAGATGTGCATTTGTGTGAAAAAAACATCAGCAGTGGAGCTTGCTAACTGGATGGTATGAAGTCTTCTTCTAGAGACAGCTTTGTCTTGAATGTTTTCTCACTGTAATTCTTTCACTCCTCTTATTACTCTATGTTGTGTGTCCTAAAAGAGGCAGATGATGTCCAGGACAATCAGATCAGTAAGGATTGATTATAAAACTGTCATGTAAATAATAAAGTTACAGGTACTAAAGATATAATTTCATGTGAAGAATGGGAAGGGACCTTAATCAGTTTTATGTATTTATAATACAGTCTTTACAACCTCATTTATTTTATGCTGTCTTAGTTTTCAGATATCTTACAAAGTTTAGTAGCTTATGGAATGAAGAACTTGTACCAGTTTCACATTTACAGGAAAATTTGGAACTTTGGAATTTCCATTTCAACCTGTTTAATTAGTAAGACACATGCATTACTTGCAGAACAACTGGACATCATAACGATGCCTAAGGAGATGGATCCTCAGATGACAGCATGGAAAGGAGCAGCTATCATGTCTTGTTTGGAATCAGCACAAGAACTCTGGATCTATCCAGTTGAATGGGAAAAGGTAGGTGTCAAAATTCTACGGGAACGAGCTCCTTTCATGTGGTGAGGAAAATAATGTGTAGTGAATCAAGAACTGTGCAGGAGGAAAGTAAATGTGCTTCATTTTTTAAGGCATTAATGTGCTCAGAAAGGAATGCAGACTATGCATGAGTTGTGATACGAACTGTGACTCTGTGGTGAGATGTGGAGCATTCTTCTTTCATGTGGTGCTTTGAGGAGTACATTCACAGAATGTAAAAAGAAATGTATAACTATTTGCATTAAAAAGTATGAACTATAAAATCTTACATTATTATTAGGCCTGGAGCCATTTCAGGTTTTATTGCTAGTAAGGGAAATTTCAGGTATTTGTAACAGTTATATATTTAAAGTAAGATTTATCCAGACTTTGTAAATTAATCTTAATATTAACATGACAGTTTTAAGTTAGCAGAAATCTGTATAAATTAGCCATTAAACAGTTGGTTCATAGGCAATCTACTGTTTGCCATTCAAATATTCTGTTTTTCTTTGGAATGAAACTTGAAGGAAACTTCACATTTTCCACTAGCTTTCATATGATGGAAACCTAGTTCTATTGCCAATACAATAAATACTGCAGGAACTTGTTTCATAGCTTACATTCATTCACAGACAGTCCCAATTAAACTGTACTTGAACAAATCACTATCACTGTAAACAGGATATAATTTTATTCCTGTCATGTGAAGTTTGTTCGTAACAAGTGTCTGTCTCTTGAGCCTTACCTGTCACAAAACATATTGGTTTAATATATCTGATAATTATGAACATTAAACTAGATAATGGTATAGGAGAGAGGAAAGCTACCCAAGCTTTATCTCGCACAGTTTACTTTATCATTGAGTCAACAATAATGTTTCCAAGGGTAATGTACATGTCACGATCTTGGGCCCCATTTTTTCCAATTACTAGGGATAGTGGTAACTCAGTTTTAACTTTGTGATGCCAAGTTCCAGCTAATATGGGCTATCATATTTGAAGTGCCCACAGTTTCTCTGTTCTATGCCTCTGTAGGTAATTGCTTTCGGTGTATGTCTGAAAATGACAAAATCAAAACAAATATGCTGTCCTCTGTTCCCAGATTTATATTATATCCTTTTAATACCTTCAATTCAAATACATTTGTTTTGTAAGACTTGAGGTTCTCACAGCGGTGAGTATGAAGATATCCCTTTGTTTTATTGATCTTGGCTTCTCACACTTGGGATGGTTAGGGGCTATCCAGGTACAAACCAGCACTGGAAGACTACTATTTTATACTAACACTGGTGGGTATAAATTTACATGACCAGACAGTTCAGAAAACCGAAATTATTGTTTCTAAGTCAATCGGCCTGAATTAAAATATTAGAAACTAGCAATGTGGATCTTACAGCCACACTGAATTTGGTTTTAACAGTAGAGTATGTTTATTTAATAACAGGCAGTATTTGTTGCTATATTGTACAAACATTACACCAATACCCCCACTTCCTGACTTCCGTAATATTAAAATCAGACGATTCAAGACTCTGGACCCAGGGCAGCGGTGTAACTTATCACAGATGAAAACAAAAAGTGTTCGCACAACACTACGTAATACACCCAGGATGATAAAATTATTGTTTGCTGAAGTTCATCTATGTAAGTCAAATAAACGTAGTCCAAGAGAGTGTGGCAGTCGTGACCACTGCAAAAGCATTCCAGTATTAGTTATTTCGATGATAAAATTCTGACTTCTTTTGTACGTTTTAGATTTAAAATGTACTTCCATACACTAGTTTACGGATTCAGATAACATGAAAGGGAACCAGATGAGGAAGTTAATGTATCTAAGTGATAAGCTTAATTGTACTTGTAATCCTTAATCTTATCTCAGTGGGTGTGTCGGAAGAACATATATTTATATATTTCTAGTTTCGCAATGTCATTGCCGCTTCTCATATGTGATGACCTTCACTTTTTACCAGCAGATGGCAGAATGCATATCAAATCGCACGTGTTGCTTTCGTGTTTCAAATTATTGCCACTGCATTTGTGTGGAGGCTTACGCGGCTGTTTGTTGGTGAAAAGGCAGTCAACGTTAGCAATGTATCAAGCTGTGGAAAGAGGTTCACCAAATACAACAGACTACAGAATATATTTCAGTGAGTTGAAGTTCTTCAGTGTATTGAGAAGATCGTTACTTCGATAAAGAAATGCTGATGTAACCTTTGAATTTTTATTTAATGACATGAGCGGTGATAACATGCGATGTTTGCAGTCTGCAGAACATTGTCAGGAAACACAAGAAGTTGTTTTCAGAATATTATCATTCTTTAATTTCTTCACTTGAACGAAATTAATATATTTATCAACAGTTTTCGTTATTTTTCATAAGCTGATCGCGTAAATGCCATGCAAAAATTTGTAATGTTGGACGCGGGTTTTTTTGTGGTGTCGCGATAGATAAATAAATGAACAAAATTTACCGGCTTTCGACTAGGTGGTATGAATTACCGTTCTCTTTGCGTGTTTAATTTATATTTTGAGCTTGAAAGTTGATACGTTCAACGTCCACAGTCTGAAGTATACCATGTTTTGGAAATGCGTTAATTTATTTTTTCGTTTTTACTAATCCCGGTTGTGTGTACCATTGTTGTTATATATGTATTTTTTTTCTCTGTTATTGTGACTGATAAAGCTTTATTTCAGGAAATGCTTCTGGTCCAATTTCCCCGTTACATGACATTCCAATTTTTGCTGATGCCAGCAAGAAAACCTACAATATGGTTGTTGAGATTCCTCGATGGACAAATGCTAAAATGGAGGTGAAACAGAATTTGCCCTCTCTAGATGCTTAACTCTTGAATTTAATTTGGTTTTCTATAGTGTAGTGTGTGTGAGAAGCGGACATTTATCTAAATTCCTATTGATTAATCCTTCATGTGTGATATCAGATAATAGACTTGTATCATGGTGACCATCCTTGTATTAGGAGAGGATGTGGGATACTATCACTTGTCCTTGAAATGACAGATATGCATTATAATCTTGTCAGTTAACATCCTGTTAAACTGGTATTTGGTGATGTTTTTATATCTTTATTCAATTATGTACTGACTTGTCTGTGATATTTGATTTACTACACTTTGCTGTTCTGTAATTTCTTATGTAGAATATTTGAGGATGATAACCAGTCACTGTTGCAATAGATACTTTTTAATTTATTTTTTTTAGTTTTAAAATTCCCTCTTGTGTATTGTTATCAGTGTGATTGTTTTATAGACTTAAGGTTGTTATTTAATATTAATATTATATAGCCATTTGAGGCCTTTTTTGTTGAAACACACAGCATATTGTATTTTAGAGAAGATGTTAATTTTAGTTTATCTTTATATTCAGATCAATTTGAAAGAAGTTCTGAATCCTATTAAACAGGATGTAAAGAAAGGAAAGTTAAGGTTTGTGGCAAATTGCTTTCCTCACCATGGTTATATTTGGAACTATGGAGCCATTCCACAGGTAAAAGCTTTTATATTATTTTTCACAACTTATTAATCCCAGTCTTGCACAACCCTTTATGTTTGTTCTATTGGTGTCTTTCTGCAGTGAGGATATGTGGCCACTTCTCTGCTAGAATTGGGAGACACCGAAACAAATGTAATTATTGTATGTACCGGAATGGTCATGCCATGCTGCTATTACAGCTACCAAATATCCTCTCTATCTTTGATGAGTAATTTCTCTTCTGCAGAATTCTTTAACCTAATTGTTCATATCAGTGCTGAGTGTCTTTTATTCAGTATGTTTAACCAGATTGGTGTCTACAATGTGGCATGCAATGTTGATTTTCAATGTGCTCATACCTTTCTACCGATTCCTAATTTTTGAGCTACGTGAACCTTTTGTAGTTGTTAGTGTAACCATCCCAAGGACTAGACTTGAGTATATCTGAGAAGATATTTTCAATCTCTTGAGTCAAAAGAAATTATATTGAAGAAGTCAGTCAGAATGTTTCCCAAATTCAACATTTAAGGTAAATAAAATGAAACATTCTGGATGCATTAGCTAAATGAAAAGCATTCTGCCCCTACCAGGAATTGAACCCCAGATGTTTGGCCAGTGGTCAGTCGCTGTATTGACTGTATGAATAGATATATAGCTATGTTCAAATCCTGGCAGGGATTTTGTGACATTTATCTTCATCACCACATCCAGAACAACTGTGTGTGTCTCGTGCAGCCTTATACCCAGTGGCTACAAGGGGCTAATTCCCAAGGGTAAGGCCACAGGAGTGAAGGTAAATGCTCATGTCAAAATAGACTGCATGGACCTTTTTCTTCCATAGTCCACATCATATATGCCTTCCTGGCATGATGCTTAGGCTGTGTTGCATTTTCACCTGTCTGTCATTATGTAACAGTTGAAAATATTACATAATTTTGTTAATAACCTGGGATTATAAAAGGGAGAGGTTATTCTTTACGAACCTGTCAGTAATTTAACTTGATGATGTCATTAAATTTATAAATCATATTTGATTGACAGACATGGGAAAATCCGGAAGTTTTAGATGAATCAACAGGTTGCAAAGGTGACAATGATCCCATTGATATTTTGGAAATTGGTTTCCGAGTTGCAAAGAGGGGAGAAGTACTTCAGGTTAAAGTGCTGGGAACAGTAGCCCTCATCGATGAAGGTAAATACAAGTTGTTGTTGCTGTTATTATTTATATTTAATGTGTTGATACATTGATATGATGTCTTCATTTCTTTAGATTTGGCAAATCATTTGAACCCTTATCACTGAATATTGACTCATCTGTGCTAAAATTAAATAAAATTGTACGCAGTAAAATTAAGTGTAAGGCAATATGAAAGTTGTGTAATAAATAATGTTCTTCAGATACTTACTTCTACTTATATCATGTCTCTGAAGTACAGTCAGACTTGGTTATATCATCATCCATGGGACCAAAGAAATTACATCATTATAAATGAGTGTCATGCTAACTGATGAAGGGATTAAATCAGATTTCAAAAGAAATCTGTAGGATAATTTTGTATAGCACTAAAATTCACTTTAAATGTAAACTAGATCTTATTTTCCGTAAAGTTTGAATTGTGGAATTACGTAAACCAAATTCACAGCACACATCAGCTGTCTTTTTTCCACCTTCAATTTGTTTTATCTCATTAACTTTATCCTACACACTAAGACTTTTATTTTCTTGATAACGTCAGCCATTCTGTCATTTTGAAAGCCACTTTGTTACTATACATTGTTCATACGTTGTCTGAGGGCAGTGAGAAGTTAGAGCACTTGGGATCACTTGGTATTGTTTAAAAAAGGGTCTTTGACACAGGTTAGGAGAAAGTCCATTTAAATTGTACACTGTCCAAAGGTACGCTATGTACCCATGCAAAGAAGTGGGGTGAGAACAGAGTGCCAGATGTTATAAATTGGTTACTCCATGTGTGTCTTTGTAAAATGCAGAAAAGCACGTGTTTTATGGAGATTTAATTAGTACCATAATATTAGACTCTATAGCCAAGATTGGCTTTACATCTGTCTGGTGCTGATCTTTTATGTAGGGCAGTCAAAAAGTTCTTGGAATTGTGGTATAGCACAGTAATGGTAGGACATATGGCAATGCTTACCTAATCACCTTCAAAGTAGGACCCTTGCGCACGCACACACACACTTACTCCATCGATCCTGCCATTGTTGGAAGCACCGGCGGAAGGCTTCGTTTGGAATCTTCCGGAGTTCGGCCATCACATTCAACACATCACTGGTTGTGCAGCAATTCCTTGCCGAGAAAAGCATTCCTGTCATCACTTAATCACCATACTCTCCGGATCTCGCTCCGAGTGACTTCTGGCTGTTCCCTACTCTGGAAATGGGCCTCAAGGGGACACATTTCGCAACCATGGAGGACATCAAATCATCATATCAACATATGTCCTACCATTACAGTGCTATACCACAATTCCGGGAACTTTTTGACTGCCCCTCGTATAGTTCTCAAAGTCTCTGAAGCTACTAGACTTAAATTCAAATTGAGACAGACTATGCCCCAAGGTTTCTATTCACAATTTCATTTTTATTTTAGGTGAAACTGATTGGAAGATAATTGCCATTGATGTAAATGATCCTTTAGCAGATGAACTGAAAGGTAAATTTCCTATATTGCATGCACATATGAGTTAAGTAGTTTTCTTTTATTCATTGAATATTATGAGTATTAAAGATGACTGTTACACATCGGCTGCAGGTTTTTTAATTTACTGAGCTAGAGCTTAAATACCTTAAGCAAAGCTGCAGATACTTAGACATTAATAATAGGGTTGGTCTAGAAGTAAATGCAGAGAAAATTAGCTACATGTTCATGTCCCATTACCAAAAAGCAGGATAAAATTGTAAATGAAAGTGACTAGTAAATTCTTTGAAAATGTGGCAAAGAGTTAAAAATATTTTAAAACAGTAGTAATAAATTGAAGATGGCTGGCAGCAAGCACCTCTTAATGTCAGTAAACATCTACCAGATCACACAGTAAAACAACCCAGAAGACATCCATCTCTGTCTTCTGGGTTGTTGTGCTGTGTCGTCTGGTCGATGTTAACCAACGTTTCAGAGGTCATACTGCCTCCGTCATCAGGGCGATACTGGAGCGATTCATCTTCCTGATGATGCAGGCAGTATGACCTCTGAAACGTTGATAAACATCTACCAGACTACACAGCACAACGACCCAGAAGACAGAAATCGTCATACTCATCGCCCTGATGACGGAGGCAGTATTACCTCTGAAACGTTGATAAACATTGACCAGACTACACGGCGCAACAACCCAGAAGACAGAAATCTTCATACTAAGAATCGCCCTGATGACAGAGGCAGTATGACCTCTGAAACGTTGGTAAACATCAACCAGACTACACGGCGCAACAACCCAGAAGACAGAAATCTTCATACTAAGAATCGCCCTGATGATGGAGGCAGTATGACCTCTGAAACGTTGGTAAACATCGACCAGACTACACGGCGCAACAACCCAGAAGACAGAAATCTTCATACTCATTGCCCTGATGACGAAGGCAGTATGACCTCTGAAATGTTGGTAAACATCGACCAGACTACACGGCGCAACAACCCAGAAGACAGAAATCTTCATACTCATTGCCCTGATGACGAAGGCAGTATGACCTCTGAAATGTTGGTAAACATCGACCAGACTACACGGCGCAACAACCCAGAAGACAGAAATCTTCATACTCATTGCCCTGATGACGAAGGCAGTATGACCTCTGAAATGTTGGTAAACATCGACCAGACTACATGGTGCAACAACCCAGAAGACAGAAATCTTCATACTCACCGCTGTGAAAACCTCAAATCTTACAACCCAGAAGACAGCCATCTTTATACTTATTGCTTTGAGTACCTGAAATGTCACACAGTAACAAATCAGAGTTTGATATGAACAAAATTAAGAGTGATCTAAATTTGTTATTATTCATTTATCCTTTAAGCTTCTATCAAAATGTGTAAATATTATAATTTTATCTGTTCTGCATGGTTGTGAATATTGGCTTATCACGGTGAGGACAGAATGTAGATTGATGGTACCGAGGAGATTGTCTGTACCTAAGAGGGAGAGAGTGACAGAAGTTGAGGAATGCATCCAGAGTTTGGTGTGAAAAAATAATGATTTTAATTAATTTACTTGACAGATATTTCAGATGTGGAGAAGCATTTTCCTGGACTTTTGAAGGCAACAGTTGAGTGGTTCAAAATTTACAAAATCCCAGATGGGAAGCCAGAAAACCAGTTTGCCTTTAATGGTGAGGCAAAGAGCAGAGAATTTGCTCATCATGTTATTGATGATGTGCATAAATACTGGTGTAGCCTCATTAAGAAAGAAGCTGAAGCTGGTGGAATTTCATGGTAAATTTGAAACATTTCTTAAGTATATTTTATTTTTAATTACATTTATATAATAGTGATGCTAAAAATGTAAAGAAACTTTGTCTGACCAAAAGATAGGGGTAAAATCTTACCAAGTGTAGAATATTGACTGTGAAATTGAGGAACAACACTACCTGTTGGAGATTTAAGGCACCATATGTGGAATACAGGTGTTGTGAGGTGACAAGACGTAAATAAAAGTCTTGTCCTGCACAGTTGAGTATTAAGGTTCTGAGAGGCTAGTAATTTTATGGAAATGCATTCTGTACCTGAAACCAATTTTGTTATGTTCATTAGCGTGGCATACTTCTGTAAATGTGATCTACGTTTACTTTCAGATTGTGAATTGCATGTCATGCAGAAAGTGCAGAGTAGTAATTACAGTAAAACCCCTCGAGTTGAACACCCCTATATCCTGGATACCTCTTTATATTGGACACTTTTAATTGGAACCGGCAAATATACTATAATTTTACATGTCCACCATACCCTATATCTTGGACACCCCTTTATCCTGGAACTTGAACACCACTTTCGTTGTAAGTTGGACAGGTTCATGCACTTAACTTCGATGCTTTTCAGGGAAACTTTTTCAGTCACATATTTTGTTATTTTGAATTTCTGGCTGAGGAATGCCTCCTCTCTGGAGGATTATCTTATGGACATTGAACGCATCATTGGAATGCATTGCAAGTGTTTA
>NW_019060107.1:243814-278447 GCF_000696155.1 Zootermopsis nevadensis
GCGAAAATTGGTGGAATTAACTTTAGAAAATGTTATTGACGCTGTAGACCACAATCTGATTTTTATCTTTCCCTTTATCTTGGACACCTGTAAGTTGGACACATTTTCGTCGAACCCCAAGTGTCCAACTTAGAGAGGTTTTACTGTAATTGTGTGTGTAATTTATTGTCTTGGTACAAAGTTTTTTATTGAAGTTTATTTTCGTAGTGCAAATGTAACAAATGCCGAGAGTCCATTCAAGATAGAACAGAAGGATGCAGAAGATATCATTGCAAAGAGTCCACAACCTGGACTACCCCATCCTGTTGAGTCTATTGGTATGTATAAAAGAATGGGGAAGTAATTGAGCAATTGATGCTGACTTGTTGGGGAGCTAATATTTATGTTTTCTTTGCTATATCATGGCACCTCATTATTATTGTTCTCACACATTATGTGCTTGGTTGTGAAATTTGATGTTTGTTTTCCTTTCTTGGATTGTGACCTGTTGATTTTGGAGGTCTTAATCTGATCCTCCTTCAGTCTGCCTCATCCCTTATTGTTGCTTCTCATTATTCCCATAATTCTACTCTTGAATATCATTCCCAGATGGAACAAATCTTTTTCTTGGTTCGTGTTCCGGTACCACTGTTATACAAAGTGCTATTCCCCTTATCTGAACTGTAACAATAGAATATTTTATGCTTAGTAACGCATTGTACTTTGTTACTTTAATTATACTCTTCTTTTTTTTTTCAGTGGACAAATGGCATTACATTCATCTGAAGTAATTCCTGAGGATATTAGTATCTTCTAACTCAGATTTTTAAAGGGTAAAATGGACCATTTAGCATATATGATCAGTTAGAATGTATTCATATCATACTAACATCATTGTTGGCAGTTTTGTAAGAATCTGAACCAAAATATTTCATTTTCTTCTAGCTGCTTGCTTCAATTCATATGTAGGTGATATTTAAATCTTTATGTTGGACACTGTATGATGTAATTGTTGTAAAATGCCATGTGGAGTATGTGGTTACAGAACAAACTCATCTGAGATGAGTTTGTTGGGGTGCGAGATGGATTTGATAATGGAATAAATTAATTATTCATTTTTAATATGAGTTTATTACTCGGATGAGTTTGTTGTGGTGTGCGATGGATTGGATAATGAAATAAATTATTTATTTTTAAGTTTCTTGCCCCATAATTTTGTTGGAAGCCACACAAGTCCTGATTATTTTGTGAATAAAAAAGAATTCACTCTGCCCTTGTCTTGAATACCAATTTGGTTTTGTTGGGTGGCAGATTAGATGATATGATATTTGGGCAATACGTTTGTTTTTGTGTGTGAATTATTGCATTTTTATAATTGTGGTGTGGAGCGGTATTTTTCCCGAGTTACGTAAGTAGATCATTGTTAACGTTACCGATTGTACAAGGGAGGAAACGGAATGCGCTTCGTGCGTCTGCGTGAGCCATTGATTTTCTTAATTTTAGTTCAACTTTCCTCCGCCAGATGGAGTTTGGCCGTCACCTATTGAGGCTCATATGAAACATCTCGGTTGTTCCGCGTCTGTCAGTGTGCAGTGAATTTTGTTTTGGTGGTTGGTTTATTTCGAAAAGTGTGCAGTATTGTATAATAGCTCTGAAGAAGTAAACGTTGTACTTAAAAGGCAAGAATAAACATTTGTCTCTGTTCGTTCTTCGACAGTGGTTTACTGCAATTCGCAAATGAAAATCCTTTGGATTATTGTACTATTCGGCTTCCTGGCCGCGGCGGTGGAAGCAAAAAGAAAACGAAAATTCGAAGGCGATTTCGAGTTTGCTGAAGAGGTGAGTTCTGTCCGTATGTTATTGTAGTTGGATGAATCTTGTGTTCTTAAATTTCTTATTCGTGCTAGCAGGATTAAAATATTGTCAGGATTTGAATTCTGTTGCATGATTTATTCGGCCATTCTGCCAGTTTGCATTACAGTCAATGGGAAATGGTTTCAGTATAATTTTACAAATTATTTTATTTATATTACGTGATGCTGACATATTTTGTGGTTATTGCTAAGTCAGACTGAGACATTGTACTTAAATTGTAAATCTTTGTTGTTAAAGTTAATGCATGTCGACAGATAACACCATTGTATTAATTTTATTGCGCGACGTGTTTGGTTTCGAATCGTAGCTTGTACGATCGGCATTTATACTTTCACCTAACATACGTAGTTCGTGATTCAACCAGGTGGTTCTAGTTTCTGGATGCTGAGATCACTAACCGCATCTAATACACCGTATAAGTTCTGATGGTTGCCTATTTGGACAGTTTGATTTAAAATGCTGTTTGTGAATGCAAATTTTAGAAATGTAAAAGGTTTGGTAATGACTAGTGAACATTGTTAGGAGAGTCATGTTTTGAGACAGACTAGTACGGTTGGTCTGTGGTATTCTCTTTCTGGTGTTGTTTATGTTCTACGTACAGCAGAATAGGGTAGGGCTAGTCGTGACAGCCTGCCACAAGCAGTCGGGTGTCCAAAGTGGTTGTCACGTCAGGAATAAAACGCGCGTTGACTGGTGCTGGATATGACTACTGTTCCATTGTTCTGCTGTATCAGTCGGCAACAGCAGAAACAAATCGGTGAAACAGGCACAGTGGCACGTTTGCTTCATCAAAGTTTATTTTTTTTAATTTCATGGTTTATTGCTGACAACGTACTCTAGGCTGATCAGAGAATCTTGCGTACTTTTTAATAGAATGTTCCCATTTGTCCGTAAAATTTCCGGTTTACGTGAACTAATAAAAACCAGGGCATAATCGCTGATTGTTAGTTCTGCAAAATAACAGCAAAAAGGAAACGGGAACATCGCGCCAAAATACTCATAATTTTCAACAAAGAATGTGAAGGGTACATGTAAAAAAAGTACTTTTACAACATTGTTATAGGACTCAATGATTAAAAACCGCTAATATCAAGGTCCGCCTCTGGAACCGATCGCGAACCAGTTACATCTACCTTTTATTCTCACAAGTTGTTCCACTAAGATCCACCATAAAATTATCCTCCCATTGTCTTCTCTGTCGTCGAAGTGGACTTTTTTCCCCAGAAGTTTCCTGCCTAAATACTGTTTCCCCCATTCTAACCACATTCTAAGCCCGTCTTTCCACGTTACCCAGCCTTCTGTTAGTTTTTGTGAACAGCGTGTTTGTTATTCCCTCAGAGTATTAGGCTACAGTGTAAGCGTTGTCTAGTAGTGATTTAGTTTAACGAAATCGTGCAGTTGATGAACGTTTATGTATTAAGAGTGCTGATCAGCTGTTTCGCATTTTCAAATTCCTCCTCGTTGATCGTGTGGAAGTGACATCTTGCACTAATATTGTACTCCAAATGAACCCGCTTATCCATGTCTCTCGTTGGTGCTTTTCTTTGTGACGTGAATCAATAATAAACTGAGGAAAAAGTGATGCAGCAAACTAGGAAAACCTTTTCCACGTTTCTTGCAGCCACTCTGTTTGGGTTGGTCTATCATTTTTTTTATTATTTTTTGCTATGTATTATATCGGCCAGAGACATTGATCGATGTGGAGCCAGGCGTCGTGATAAGCAGCAACAAACATGTAGGGCTGGCCGCCATACAATGGAATTCCACTGCGAAACGAAACTCTAAGGCACCTTGATACCGAAATGCTTTTAGCGTGCAGTGGGCGAACTTTTGTGCAGAAGTAAGTGGGGGCCACGGTCTTGTAATTAGGGATAAGAATTATCTCACCACGTACACACAGCAGAGCTCGTATTGAGAAACCTATAGTCGCTCTGCTGATCACGAAATTCTCCGCTGTTCATGGAAACCGAATGGTCGTTGCCGTGTTCACAAGTCTGCCACTGCATTATATTCCGAGATAGTCCACACCCTCATATCCCATTTCAGTAGGGTGCATTTTAATGTTGTCGTCCCGTATCCAGTCAAGTTTTCGAATTAGAATATTTGTACATTTCTCATGGAGCCGGGTAGCTGTCAGTCAGTGACTGAACGGGCTGGACGATCCCCGACGGAGCCAGGGAATTTTCTTCCAGCCTCTACGTCCAGACCGGCGCTGGGTTCCACCCAGCCTCCTGTCCCCGGGGGTAAAGCACGGCCGGGGCGTGCAACTGACCGCTCACCCCATCTAGTGCCGAGATTGAGAATGAGTAGGAGCTATACCACCTCTCCCCCTGAGCGCCTACATGGCGCGTAGGGGGGATAGCTTTTATACATTTCTCATAACCTGCCAGTGAAACCAATTGGTTAATTTTCTGCACAATATTTGTAAATTCTTCCTTATTTTTTCCTGGTTAATACAAAACAATAAAGAAAGATTTTTTTCATTAAAGTAAAATTGGTTTAGTGGCGTGCTCCTGTCATTTGTTTAACTTTCGGTGTTTTACCTGTTGTATCCTTCGTACCGTGGTAATTTTGTCTCATTGGTTTGACAATTTGGATGTAGACAACACCTTCATTCATGGCGGCTGGTATTACTGCAAATGTGGGCAATGCTGAGGCAGTTCGCCTGTGTGAAGCACCAGGCAGGCCGACCGAACACAACTGGATTACATATTCTGTACACTCAGCCACCCTATTGTTTGATGTTGACAGGGAGTTTATTACGTCCATCATCTTCCTGTGTAAGACCCGGGCGGAGGGAAATGGTAATCGTTGTGTCCACGCCATTAGGCAACGGACTGCTCTGTGTGAACTGTACACACTTGTCCGTCCTCTGCGTAGGGACTGTGGTTACTGCAGCAAGTTGATTTTTCTACTTAATATACTTAAGAAAATAGCTGTTTGTACAGAAGACAGAGAGAGAGGAAATAGCAGAACGGAGAAAACTACGTAATGAGGAACATAGTAATTTGTACTGTTCGCCAAGGGGATATGAAAAATGCATACAAAATTTTGTCGAGAATATGAAGGAAGGAGGCAACTTTGGGGACCAGGGGTAGTTGGGAAGACAACATTAAAATATATCTTCAAGATATTTTGTTATAAGGGTTTTGGACCGAGTCATTTGGCTGAAGTGAACGCGGTAATAAATTATAGACTTCTGTATAATATGGAGAATTTATTTTTGATCAGCTGCGCTACTATTAACTTCTCAAGACTAATACCAGCCGTAGTTATATTAAGGGCATTTTACTGTCTGAATTTGTATTACTTTCTGAGTGCTTCTTGTTCATCAGTTTGCTTCACGGGCCTAAGTGTGAGTGTCAATTTCGTAAAGTGTGTGAGATGGTCGAGACTTGTTTGTCCATCATAATAGGCTTACCCATAGTCGCCCCACACTTGTCTCGGATTATTCTTTGTAAATACACTTACATGATTAAACTTGTGTTTGCAACGTGACTAATAATTTCATTTATCTTTTTCTCATGTTCGTTTGTATAACCTTCTGTAAAATGTGCCAGAGTAACTGAATGTAGTCTCCTCTAGTCTAAAGCGAACAAAATATTTACTTTAACACTTTAGTAGTAGGCCTGTCTTTTCTGTTTATTTTTTCTCCTAATACGTAATTGTCTCTCTCTTACCTGCTAGACGTTTCAGAATAAAGATAAGCGTATAACGTAAAGGGGTGAATTGCAGAATGGTATTTGCTAAAGTATGGCTCGAATATGTATTGATTCGTGACTAAAGTTTTCCAGAGACCATCCACCAACTTGTCGTGTAAGAAATTGAAATGAGGTCTGTGATTAACTTCAAATGGATTCTGAGAATGCTTGATGTTAATTCAGTTAGAAAACTTCCATCTTGGCGTCTAGTTTCGAAGACGCTGAAGATCACGATGAACAGAACAATTTTACCAGTTTTATGTCGCAGTGAACTTTGAAGGGAGAATGTAAACTAGAAGTGTTTGAAAACATAGTGCTGAGAAAGATATTTGAAATTTAAAAGGATCGAAGGAAGTGATGAATTTATAATTCAGCCCAAATTAGATTATAAAGCGTAATGGTACACAGAATTTTAAAATATTTAGAAACTAAAACAAACGTGTCAGGAAATAGACCGAAATGCTACCACCTAGTGGACTAATTTATTAATGAAATTTGGTGACATATATATCAAATTTCTTCTGGTTTTACGGGGAACCCTATTCATCCCAGCCACAGTCGTCCCTATCTCAAGCGTGTTTTATAGGGTGTAGCTGATTTTGGGACAGTATTGGTTTTAAACTTTTGTGTTTATTACTCAAAACGCTCATATGCTGAATTGTAACACCCTCGTTATCGTAATAGTCCAGTGACGTAAAGTGGAGGTCATGACGTCACATCATGTTCCACTTCGGGAACAGTTTTATACTATTTTATCTGTTTTTACAATCCGTGTCGTTATAATCCTAGTCGTTTTTCACACGGTATCCATAAGAGAACAGTGCTGTTTTGTTGGCCCCTGGCAATTATCCAAAATCAACTGAATTTGCGTAACTTAAGCTCTGTACGAATGGCATACTGCAACTTCGTGCTTTGTCCAAGAGTAAGGTGTAATCAGCAGTGTGTTCGCTCACCATTTTCACTGTAACTCTCGCATTATTCTTCAGTTGTTCTTTGAATGTGTGAGAAAGTTTGTGAGAACTTCGTTGCAGATGAAATTCGGGAAATTCTTGCTACCGTTTGGTTCAGGACAGTTCAGTCTAAGCGTTGCTTCGTATGGGCGCGGAACTTTGTCTTAACTGCAAGGGGAGATCTAGATTTATGTTCTTTCAGGACAGGGTTCGAGGGGAAATATTTGCATCTGGGAGAAAATGTGTAACAGATTATGATAATATGCTGTAGTGGGAACTTCAAAATTAATAATCGGTACCACTTATTAGGGTGATGAAACCAAGGGCATGGAAGAGATTAGAAATTTACAGTCCTACATCTTACGAAGATATCCATAAATGATAATACACATGGTGCATGGTAGTATAATATTAAAGTGGATCTTAGGTAAACAACATTTTTGAGTGTGAAGCGGATTAATCTTGCTTAGGTATGATCCTATGGCGAAGTCTTGCGAACATCATAATGAACTTTCAGGTTCCATAGAACGCCGGAAATCTTGTGACCAATGAAGCGAATGTCAGCTTCTGATTTTTGGAGTTGTTCATATCTGCAGCAGTTCCCTTCCTTAGTTGATCACCTGCTTTTTAAAATAAAATCTAACTTGACCCATTGGAATACTGCCTTTGTGATATCTATGAAACTTTACCTTATGAAGCAGGAAATAGTTTACTTATTACTCAGCACACATAGTGAACCTAAAGGCAGGTTTTGTAATTTCCAATCAGTTTTTTCAGTTAATTCTAATACTGTAAATATTATGCCACTGGGTTAAGGCAGTAATGATTGCCATTTTGTTATGTAATGTAAGTTACTTGGGATTTACCGCCATGAGTAACTCCAGTGCGATATTTCTTTGTCAGTAAAAGTTTAATGATGTCATAAACTATGAAAGGTGTTATTTCAGAGAACGTCATTTTTAATTATATACGAAGAAGGACTCCGAAAAACCTATAAGTAGATATTGCATTCTGTAGAAAGAAATAATATTTTGTGTGCATTGGCTTCAGATTGTGAGTCCTTGAGAAACTGATAGTCGCTTATGTGTTCAGTAAACTTCTCGCCTGTATGAAATACGAAGATGGATTACCGTGCTCACAACAGCCCATCTATGACTTCACGTTTATACCGCGTTCAAAAGAAAACGAGTCACTTCAGAGATCGGTGGGAGGAGGAGACAGTTGCAAACATACATGGCGCCAACGTTACTAGGAACGAAATATTTACAAAAGATTACTTCGACCCGAGAAGAAAATACTATTCGTTTGAATTGTGTGTGTTAAACTATATCTTATCTTTCTCCATCACATATGGTTTCATCTGTCCTTCGTAATCCCTGCCAACCTGCTCGCTGTCCTTACATTTCAAATATTGATATGTTACAGACAAAGTCCCATGTCCGGTAATGTATAAACCCGTGTGAATTGTGTAAAATGCAACAAATCGTATGATAAAATACGGATTTTTGTCCATTCTAAAGTTTACCTAGGCAACCTGTACAAGACATGATGCAGCCAATGAGTTAAACGCAGTCTTAATTAAGCCAAAACGAATCTGTGCTTGTCCTTACTCGCATTATCCGTTCAAGACCCTGCTCAGTTTAGTCTGGTTTTGGTTTAGGTTAGGTAATGTTCGGTTCAGTTCGTCTAATCACACTGAATCTGTCTTGCCGTTCCATGGAGTACGTAAGATTTACCTACATTGCCTACGAAAAGTGACGATACAACCAAAACCTGTTCGAGTTCATTCAATGCTTGCCCAGAAACTCTATATACATTGTATAAAATGACTAGTAATTGTATAGAACGTCAAAATGATTACAGGTTGCTTCTAACATGTATATGCTAATCAGTATTTTAAGTAGGGCACTGCCCCCAAAATGGCCTAACTGGCGAGCCGCCACATTATAAACTGGTTAGATCGCGTTACAAAAATGCAAAACATCCAGACACCCAAAACATTGTCTTGGCTACCGACCCATCAGAAGACGAATACCTGGACAATTAAACGGAGACAGCTAGATGGAAACAGCACTGTGGCCTAAACAGGCCAGTTATTGACATTTAATGTTCTTGCAGTGGTTAAGATGTCGATGTTCTTCTGAGTTGTGACACAGTCTGAACTTACAGATATAGTACCAACACAACCCAGATCATCCCCATGCCATATATATCGGCCTAACTTTGTGACCAGAAGAAGACAAATGTTAGTTTGGCACAGAAAGTGGTCGTTTGTATCCCAGTTAGCATTGTGGAACACAAACACGACTATATTCGTTTTGTGTAATGCGGCACATTAATATATGTGGTGTATGTAACGTACTAATGAATGGTGAAAGCAGTGCGTTCAAAATTTTATCGGAAACCCGGAAGGAAGAAGGTATGTTGGGGGACACAGGTGTAGATAGGAGATATTTGCAACAGGATATGCAGTGGAGGGCTTTTATAAACGTGGTGATGAACTTTCGGGTTACATAAATGTAGGGGAAATTATTGATCAGCTGAGAGACTTTCGGCACACCAAGGAGGACTCAGCTTCGTGGAATGACTTATTTATATCTCGTTCGACACTACAGAACATTTAGAATTGATATGGCGTCGAAAAATAACCGATTAATCAAACCCGTAAGGAAAGCAGGTTAATGATGGATCGTAATCCTAACAGAAGCACTGGCTCTGTTTCTCTGCTGCCTCTCGGAGCTGTCGGACTTTGGATGCTGCTGCTGCTGATTCTGAGCGGCAGAGGACGAAATGACGTAATGAGTTACAACGAGGAAGAATGTGTCTCGACCCACACGTATCACGAGCGTAGGTAGGGCTAAGCTACTAGTATAGGGTGTCTGCCAGATGTCTCACCACAAACTGTGTGTGTATCTTGCTTGCCTTCTTACTGCAGAGTTTTTGAAACTCCTGCTGGTAACTTCATGGCCTGTCTGAGTCATACGCTTCGGAATCTTCTGTAGCTTCGTAATTTATATTTTGTGTGCGGATAAAGTACTTGGGACTTTAGAGTAGAGTAACTCCACGGGGCGTTGATCTTTTTGAGAGGCAGACAGTCTCCCAAGAGTTTGAGAATTCTTCGGCCTTTTATGTTCCCAGATGCACTATTACTGTATCCGTACGTGTCTGCCACCGGACTCTGCCCGTCAGAGTCAGATGGTGTAGCGTCTCTGGTGAAGTGCTACCCGGTGGTATTGTCAACAGGTTTAATCTGCCAGCACTGATTTTTCATAACACCACCTTCAATCGTCATAAAGAAGGCTGGAACCCTGTAGGTTACCTCAGCTGTAACGCAGATAATTGAAGCGCGCATCTGCAGAACATCTAATTCCATGTTACATACTGTTTTACAGACGAGATATGCGCTTTACCGAGGGTTAAGGCGGCCGGAACATGATTCTGATAATACCTCCTTCTAGTGCGGAGGTTAACACCACTTGGAACGTTGCCTCGACTGTGTGGCCTGGTGACATGCGTTCTTATGTTTTGTAGTTAATTCGTCTTCGTTAACAAGTCATTCATTGCAAGTTGTTTTTTGTAATCAAGTCGAATGGAATGTGTTTATGAATGGCATGCTGTTGGCGAGAAGTTACCCAATTTTGCCCATTTTTGGTAGTCGTGTTTTCAAGGAGAATGACTTATCCAGCTGTTGTACTCGTTCGTTGCTCTACATTGTGGTCGTAGCTTCACGTTTTGTTTGCTGGGTTTACCGGCGCAGTAGCAGTGTGTCGGCTGCTTAATTAAGCGGGGGTGGCGAACTTTCAGTACCTCTAAATTGACTGTGGTTTCGTATACGGCAGTGTAGATTGCATTGTGGACACATGGATAAAAATAAATTGTGCTTGAACACTGCCTTTTAACCTTGTTGCGGACATGACCCTTCCGTCATTGACTTACGTGCGCAATGCAAGCAAGGTACTAGGATTTGAGGTTTTCACGACGGTGAGTCTGAAGAGTGCTGTCTGATCACCCTGATGACGGAGGCAGTATGACCTCTGAAACGTCGGTAAACATCTACGAGACTACACGGCGCAACAACCCAGAAGACAGCAATCTTCAAGATAGTAGGAGTAGTCGAACGTTTTTAATTTCCGGACTGGTGGAACAGCAGTGATGCCTCGCGAAAGTAGAGGACTGATCACACG
Source organism: Zootermopsis nevadensis (assembly GCF_000696155.1). Next base: position 254,504 of record NW_019060107.1, read on the forward strand.
TCCAAGGAGTGCTGGAAAATGTCTAAACTGATTCATAATTTCAGAAGGAATTCTGAATTGGCAAAGGCCAAAATTCCTAATCCGCAAGAGTTGATGATGGCCCCTCCGCCTTTGACTTTTACACGAAGAGACTTCATAATTATGTCGCAAGATATCTCCGAGCTTCGTTGACCCTTACAGGAACAAATGTTGGTGGCCAGTTAGCCATGGTAAGGGGAAGGAGGGGAAGCGATAGCCCAGAATTACCCTTTCCATCGTTCCTTTCCCTGTTACTATGACATCGCCCAGATTCACAGATGTTTTGCGTCCAGTATGCTATTGTTTCTGGTGTATTTTTGGCAACTTTGTGTCATTCTGCATGTTGAAAAGTAGTTACCTGATAACAGAAAATATTTTTTGTAAATATTTTGCAGTACTTTTTTTCGCCAAGAGGAACTGTTAACGAATTTGCAAGAACTGTTTAATACGCGTCTTGCTGAAAAACACTTGCAGCGGAGAAATCAAGGCTGATTTCAAAGATCAGTCAAAGGAGAGCAGTGTCGTATATCTCGCTCATTACAGGTTTTGTTAAAGAAAGTTGTATAGCAATACGCGAATCTGATTGACTAGTACTTGTAATACATCGGCCCTGCCACAGTTTTCAATAAATTGTCCACTTATTACACCTGCAGCCGGCCAGTCGATAAGAGAGAGGCTGTTGCCTTAGGTCCTAAAAGGTTGAGTAACCCTGACAAAGGTCTTGAAGCCTGTTTCGCCTGCCCTGTTACCACAGTTCTGAGTGGAGCGCACAAATTTAGTTTGTGTGCTGCGGATGTGTGTGGCGCTGCGGAAAGTCACGCTCAGCGGTCCCTGGCATAGTCAAGTGGCGATGAATCAATAAAGAAGTCAGCGTCGTAAACCTTAATGCTGTGGGAAATTGCTTCCCCTCGGCTGGCTGGCTGGCTGGCTACTCGTAATTTGTAGGGCCTAAATTTGCGTGACTTCCGTACATTCTAGAAGCTCGCGGTCTGTTCGGCGTAGGCCTATCAAAGGGCGATAGAATTACCTTGTCTTAGTTCATGATCTCTTCTATTTATCGAATGCAGGAATTTCGTTTATTTGTTCCTGGAGTTTTAATCGCCATTCTTTTGCTGTGATAGCAAAGTAAATACGGCGATTGGCTGACGACTGGGGTTCGATTCCCGACACGACCGGATTTTTCTCATTACCCACTTTAACAGCGAGAACAGTTTTATTCCTACAGTAGAGTCTCGATTATCTGAAATAAACGGGACCTAAGGACTTGGACAATTGAACATTCCGGCTAATACAAAAGACTGATGAAAAAGAAGAACTTAATTTTTACTCATTTCGTTAATCGGTCGTATCATTTGACGTTTGTTATCATAGCTCTTAAAGGTTGTTAAATAAACAAGGAATAGATAGATAATCGCTTCTGCTCCAGTTTCCTGGAAGCCCATTGGGAGCTTTCAAAAACCTAAACAGTCTTGTGGGTGGTCTTACCTTACTTGTAGATTCTTGTTAATGCCTCAGTTTCTAGAAGTCACGCAACGTTGGACATACGTTTTTCCTCACATAAATAGCTGCTGTACCTGAATAGCAAATTGCGAATCGCGGAAGTATTATATGAATTTACAAATGCCAATTCAGGGGGTCTTAACCCGCTTTCCTTCAGTGTATTTTGTGTGGGCCGCGTACATATTTTATAACACTGTGCAACTAGTGCGATTGAAAATCGTTACCTATGGCTGAAAAGAGGAGTGTTAATGTCGTCAGTATTTTGGCAGTGCCAATTCAGCTTGAGACCGCGACTCACAGGTGAACACAGGCGAAAGCAATGCCACGTATCTTACTTATAAGTGATGCTATTAAAGAAATGAGCAATATGTGAACATGTTTTGCAGTAGGATTAATTTAGCAGTATTTTCAATGAAGTGCCATGACTTTTCGGTAAATTGCCCTCATGTATAACCGCGAGTCGATAAGATGGGATGAATGTGGGCCCAAATCTGAAAAGGTTGGGAACCCCTGCAACTAATAAGTACAGAAAAATGTGAAATTATCATTAAAAGTGAACCGAGTCATTTGTCGAAATTCTGGCTGTCATTTCTACTGACGTTACATGTGCTGGCTTTGTTATAAAAGGAAGGAAGGAAGGAAGGACCTTCAGCATTGTGCGCAGTCGCACAAAGAAGGTTCCTATACCAAGCAGATTACTGAAGTCAGGTAGATGCAGGTTGAAAGCCTTTCACTGTGAGGTGGGCGACAAAGGTGTTCTTTTTGTGAACTCTGTGAAGTAATGAGAGAGTGAGACACAGCAATGTTATAACCCTCGTCTTTGCTATCCTTCCTTTATCACAGAATACTCGGCAAATTCCGTGCAACTCATAGAGCAAAATCCTTATGGATAAACAGAACGATGTTCTGCTTTTTATTCCTTATTATGCAATTTTCTCCATTATCTTGTTTCCTCTTCCTCTCTTTTAAATTGAAATATTCTTCTCAGCATTTTATCTAAAAGAATCTAGTTTCTGTTCTTCCCTTATGGTGAGAGAGCACACACAAAACTTTTTGTTCGTTTTAATTGTCAGGTTGTAGGTATAAAACGGAAAGACAAATGATTTTCAACCCAAAGGCAGTAAGCACTCTCCGAATTTAACCAGACCGTAGATTAGATGTTTTATGTTCGCGCGTACGTGTAAAGCAGATACTGTTAAGTTACATGTTCTTAGTACACACACTGAGTAGCAGTGATGGAACTAGCTGTTCACTACATGAAAATCATCGTCGTACAACACTTACTCCACCCATTGGTAGACACACGATCTTAACACGCTTTGTTTTTCTGAGGTATTAGACGAACACTCTTTTAATCTGGGAAGTAAGAGGAGGTTCTTGATAAGTATCATTTGTATTCTTAACCAAGCATTATTAGGGTTATCAAATCGAGAGTGATGAGTTTGGAAGGCTATGCAGAACGCATGGGGAGATTAAAGTTCCATTCATAATTTAAGTCCGAAAACTTGAAGGGAGAGACTTAATGAGAGACCTAAGCGTAGATGGGATGATAATATTAACAATAATTTAATTTAAAGAAATATAATGTTCGGGTTTGGGCTGGATTCAGGTGGCTGAGGATACAATCCAGTGCCGAGATTTGCTGGACTGGAGAGTGGGTCTTCGGTTTGGATAAAGGATGGGAAACTTCTTAAACGGCTGAGCGTTTGTCAGCTTTTCTGCTCCATGGAGGTACACGATTTACAAACGTGTTTGGTTTATGGTTATTATGGTTCCAAAGTAAAATGAGAAATGGGAGGTTGCCATGGTAAAATTGCAACATGAATAAAAGAGGAATGTCCGACGAGCACTAACTGGCCAGGATTTGTACCGGGAATCTTAACGAATTCATTACTTCTGAAGTAACCTGTTTGATAAAGCGTGCCTTCTATTCATTCACTAACTCTGTTAGCGAGGGAAAGTAGCTGGCGCTGACTTGCCAAGAATTAATTTCCAAATGGAACTATGTTGGAGTGTCTTCCTTCACTGGAAATTAGTCGCCAGAGCTGTTGTATGCCGCCTTTATCAACACAGCGGCACAAATTTACGGACAAAGAACAGGTTGCTTCTCTCCCGTGGTGTATGTTTCCAGGAAACTTCCCACCTGCAGTTAAATGATACTTCTGTTATAAATTGTGTCGTGACAAATTCACACTGCCAGGGACACAAGCGCTGTGATAAAGTTTTACCACAAGAGATGCGAGAGAGAGAGAGAGAGAGAGAGAGAGAGAGAGAGAGAGAGAGAGAGAGAGAGAGAGAGAGAGAGAGAGAGAGAGAGAGAGAGAGAGAGAGAGAGAGAGAGAGAGAGAGAGAGAGAGACGTAGGAGTCTGTTTTGATAAAACTATTTGTGTTAGCTCAGGCGAGCGGCGGTCGAGGGTTCGAATGTCGACCAGGGAATGGATGTTGGTGCATTTTTTATGAACGCCAGTAATTTTAACCGAAATACGGGGTTTCTTCCATAAACTAATATCTCCTCCCCCGTGCAGTGGCTCCCATGGAAGGAACCCAGAAAAAAGTCAACCAGACAGCGGCTGGAGGACAGGTCTTTGAAAAAACAAAAGCTGTTGGACCGCTCTGCAGTGTTTCCAAATTGGTGGTACGCTGACCGTTGTCAGTCTTTTAACTCGTAGTCACCGTTGTCCTACAAACACGTGCATTGTTACGTGATCTCGTCTGCAGTCTGTGTTTTGCGTTTTCATTTCCTTTTATAAACTAAATACTTTGTGTTAAACATTTGGCCTGCAATGTTTTGTGTAGCCTGACACCAGGCGCGTCGCTTTGTTCAAAAGTAAGGGAGTTTTCCCCGTTCTTAAACACCACGCCCTGAAAACGTGTGAGGGAGGCTACACGCTTTCTGTACTTAAGGCACTACGTGGATGCTAGTGGCCAGCTTCACGTTCCAGCCGCTTTGGCTCAGGTAAACATTATATAGAAGGTTAGTTGGGCCCAAAAACAGTTGACACTGTGGTAAACAAAAGTTTCCATCTGTGTCAGGAGTTGAATCCGGATTGTGCTGTACATAGCCAGTCACTTTTTTGCCTGATTTATTTCAGCTCACGTTTTTTAATGTACTAGTAATTTTTTGCCTCGTGTACCGGTCCTGCGGTTTATCAATCCGCGAATGACGAAAGGCTCAGAACGGCAGATAATAAATATCGTGTAAATTATTCTGAGTCAGGAGTTTATTCTTTTATTACAGGCAAATTATACTGACGTGCACCTTCCAAGAACAATGCACTTGATATCTTGCAAGGAAATGTCTCATATAGCCTCTGATTGTGTTAAAAATTTATACCTATTCGTAGTTGACGAATGACGAACTACAGTCGAGGGCAGCTGTTTGAGGGCATGTTAACTCTGTTTCAAAAATATATTCTCTCCTCTGACCCCACCCATCTCTCGCTCAGTAATGTTGGTTTTCGCCAGGGTACGTGGCACGATTTTGGGAGACTAGAAGTCGAAGAGGAGATGGGAAGATAACATTGGGGTCGATTTTAGGAAGATGGGGGTGTATTGATGGGAGAAAGTATATAGAGACAGACATTGGTACGGGTTGAATACTCGAGGTTCGGTTCCCGGCAGCTGGGCTTGATTTTTCACGTCGTCGTATCCAGAAGAGTTATTTGGCTCACCAGAACTGTTACCCAATGGATCATCATGCCTTTAGCAGCGTGGTTAGATATGCGAATAAGGCAATTCAGCCTTCAGTGTGCATGGCACATTTTAGCTGTTATATTTCTTCGAAGACGAATCCATACTGCCTGAAAGTATTCCGTCGAGCACAAAAGTTCTTTTTATTCACATAAATTTCTGTTCGGCGAACTTGGAAAATTCTCCACTCCATGAAATGGATTCAGCAAGAAATGTTCTCCGATAATGCCGTACAAAAACAATTGAATGATGAAAGCAGGGAACTGAACGTTCCCTGCTTTAGAATATTTTCCCCTCAGCGCTAGTATACTTATGTCACATAAAATTCTTTTAAGTCTCTTAGTCTATAATTTTCTGCTCTGTTGACTATATAAGTTTTTACGTAATTTCTTGTTCGTCTCGACTGAACGGAATTTTTGTTTATTGTCTGCAAAGTGAAACTTTAAAAAGAGCCCTTTTATAATTCCCCGTTTATCCAGTTTATTTTCAAGATGCGCATGACAAAAGCAGGGTTGCCTGGGCTCTGTGTGACATGATTCCAAATGGAGAGGCGAGTAAATGCTTCTAATGCATCTTGTAATTAGATTTGAATTCTGCGTTGTATCATTTTGTGCCATTGTTACACAGGAAGAACAAAAGATTTTATGTAAGTAACCATGTTGCTTTTGTGAGACAATGTGTCTGAACTGGCTTGGAAGATGATATCCAGTGATTTTTTTTCACTGCCTTCTTGGCCTCGATATCCATCTGTTGCAGAGGTAATTCCAATACAATAAACATCACACCTTTTAAAATCACAAATTGTTTTCGTCTTGTGTTTTTATATTGTGCAGCAATTTACTTTTCATAGTAGTATATCTGATTTTAACGTGAACTTCATGTGAAGGGGGATTAATGTATTGGGTCGTTAACTAAATAACCTAATATTGTGATAACAGTGCTAATACCAACCAGTTCTATCCATTCACAGCTTCTCTCTCTAATACCCATCCTAATGTTATCCTCCCATCTATGTAATTTACACCAGTGTTACAAGAATAATTTTCGGCATCCTTTTGAAAAACTAGCAGAAGTACCCGCTCAAGACGCCGACAAAATAATCCATTATATATATTGTAAACGAGGTTTGGGATGCGGCTTAAGACACGACATCACGGACGACACCTGTCATCGCAACGCCGACTTCAATTCCAAATCAAGCCACGAGGAGGCATCGAGACGCAATCCGACAGGATACACGCAAACCAGCACCGATCGTCGGGACGCCGACAGAAGATTCCACATAGAGCGTGCATAAGCTTACTGGTGGCACAAGACAAGACGTTGTCATGTCGACGCAGAGCGAAGATTACATTTCTGCGAACTCAGGCGCAGGGAAACCACAGTACACGTCGGAAAACCGACGCTGACTCAGAACACCAAGCCAAGTGACGCCTCTGGAAACGATATGGCGCGACGTCAATTGCCCCGACGCAGATTTTGGACACCGTATTAGCGTAGAATAGCCAAGGGAAACGATCCGTCACGGCGCTGGAAAACAGACGCCTAGCGTGCGATGTCTCAGAATTCCAAATTTAATCAAGAAAATCCTCGCGATGGCGTCAGGTACGATGTAGGCAAACCTGTGCTAAGAGTCCCGACAACAGTCACTGAAAACGAGGCTGGAAATTGACGTAATATGGACGTCGGGATGCCATTGAACATATGAGGAACTTGGCACAAGAAGACAAACTCTCCTTACAGTTAGTTACAGGCATGGAAATGGGTGAAGGTTTTGGTGTTATTTCTGACAGGAATATATTCTGTTGAAAGTATTCACAGAAATGAGCTACTGAATTCTAGGGGGGGGGGGTTCTCACGCAGACTGAAGAATTCTAGGAAAGCAAGTTTCTTAAGCCATTTACAGAACTTCATTGAAAAGATTCAGTGATTGATGAAGGAACGAGTATGTATTTCAACAACGGAATTGATGTCTAATGCCCAATTTTTTGTGGGGAAGGAGTTCAAAACATCCCTTTGGCAGAGTTGTATCATTATCTGTTTCATTTTTCGCAGTTAATGTATTGTCTGACTTAACGCAGTGGATGTGTTGGTTTCACAACTCGTTTTACAAAATCCTTTACTCGCAGAGAATTTTCAGTGTTAACCGGTGCCTTGTATCTGGAATCTCGTCGCTTCTCATAGACACGCCTTTGTTTCTATTCAATTATAATTTTTGCCTTATGTCGTGCATATGGGTCAGTAAAGAGCATGACACAGTTTTGACATGAATTGTTGCTTAGATCATTGTTTCCTCCAAGGTCGTTTGAAGCGGCCAAACAACGAAACCTGTAGCAGCGGCAGGTCTTCAGTAAAGTGAGTTTAGGTGTTTGCGTCACTTAAACCAGGGGTGTATGAGTGTTGCAGTTTCGTGTCTTATAATCATGGCTTTTCCAAATTATGACACACCCTGACTGACTGAAGATTTTTCGTGAGACTATGCAACAGTAGTACCTCAAAATACCTCCACCATTCTTGATAATTTTCATGTTTATTAGACTGTATGTGTGTCGTTGAAGCTACAGTATTAAAGTTACTGAATTTGCATCAGGAAGCCAGTGCAGGGCTCGAACGGAGAGGCAAGGATAACCACATAGCCACGTGTCAGTCTGCAAGTTCTCGGTGCCTTGTCTTGTGACGGAGGTCTGAAATCAAGAGCTTTAATTCAAGGATCACCGACTTTAAGGCGAAATGTTACACGTGTTGTCCTGTCGCGTTGCGAGGTTTTGGCCTATGTTTCTGTAAATATCCGCGAATGGAAGTCCACGTTTCGTGTCTTTAGAGGTCTCGGTGGGCCGGTATTGACGCGTGCCGGAAATGGAACTGCTGTGGTTCAGACTATACAGACTTGAACTGCTCAATCTCATAAGAATTGGGGGTTGTGGTAAAAAGTAGTACCTCAAGATAACACCCGTTTCGCCCAATAATCGTGTTAGACACTGAAAGTAGTAAATATTTCTTGGAGTAGAAAACCACTCAGTTGTAGTAAATGCAGTACTAAGTGGGATTTGAGGTTTTCACGACGGTGAGTCCGAAGATGGCAGTCTTCTGGGTGGTAGCGCCGTGTAGTCTGGTAGGAGTTTAGCGACGTTTCTGAGGTCCTTGCTGCATCCATAATTAGGGCGATCTCCCTGATGGTGACAGAAGCGAGGACATCGGAATGGAGCTGCGAGGAATATGGTGTGAAATTATGGATAGGAAAATTTCGCATGATTTTAAGCTACACACGTCTTGTGTAATGATGCTGTTTGAGCGTGTTTTGTTTCATGTGGAGTCATTGCCTACCCCTGAACAACATAATAGGTATGGTCGAACAAGAGTCTGGGTAGCATGGAAACCGGTTTGACATTTCGGGTTTTTAAGAACCTTTTAAGAAGAAGCGAACGTGTGGCGAGATGAGGTCAGTGTGCTTTCAGCGACATGTTAGACGCACCTCTTTGTACAGCCAGTCAAAGTAATATGAACGAAAAGACTCAGCACCAACCTTCAAACCTGGAAGAACTGTAGGCCCGGTGCGTCCACTGGTCCTTTCGTCTTCGAAGCACTTCACCAGCCACACAGACGTGGCTGCTGAAGAACTTGGACCTTTTATAGAGAGGAAGTTAAAGGGAATTGAAAACTTACATTGCGATGAGCTTTGTAATTTGTATTCTTTATCAGTTATTAAATTAATAACGCGAAGATGGCTGTCTTTTGGATATTGACGGACGTTTCAGAGGAGTTCAACTGCCACCGCCATCAGGGCGCTGGAACGTCGGGTCAGCATCTACCAGACTGCACTGTGCAATATTCCAGAAGACGACAATCTTCATGCTCGTCACCACGAAAATCTCAAGGCTTAAATCAAACTTAAAGTCGACACAGGGACAACTGACGGGACATGTAGAAGTGTGGTGCGCACAAAATTGTAGTCAGAAAAGTTGAAGGAAGGTACTATTTGTAATATCTAGGCGTAGGATTGTGTGAAAATTATATCCATCAGAAACCGAATATGACGTTGCATATTGTCCAGTGGCGGACTGTTGTGAACATTATTTTTTCATAAATGGCGGGGAATTTTATGACGAGGTGAGCGAGTATCAATTTTTTTTACGAGTATCTGCAGCATATTACGAGTTATTATTGAAGACTCATAGTTATGATCCATTCGGCTGGTTACAGCATGGGATATCAAGAATATCAGATTTCTTGACCGGAAAATTGAGTTTACTGCTTTGCGTTTCTCTGTTGATTTTAATCTAGGTAATGGATTGGTTTGCACAGTGATAAACGGAAAGTTTATACATTTCATATAAAGCCGTATTCAGGTACATTTCCTGGAATACGTATGCTCGAGGATTTAATTAATTTTATGCAAATAGCCATGTATATCTTTCCGTCTACTTAATATATTCGTTTCTGTATATGACGTATTCAGCAGACGTGATTAATTTGTTCAGAACTCGTGTTCTTAAAATGTTTTTATATATTTCTTTGCGTAACGCAATGCAAACCGTGCCTTGTGTATTCATAGGCCGTTGGTTAAGTAGGCTTATACCGCGCTCCCACTACTTACTTGTAAATTAGATTAACGGTGTCGTATCTGGCCTTTGTTCAACAGATACCTGCTCTGGATGGCGGCCTTCTTGACATAGTTCGTTCTCAGACCTTTCAGAAGGCCGCCATTTCTCCTCCCACACTTCCATTTTAGAAGTGCATTTTCGCTCAGTTAATAAAGAGGTCAGCCGTGTCAACCCGGAGGGCTATTTTTATGCTCACAAGAGCCCACAACCTGACCCTATCCCGAGCCAGATTAATCCATTCGGAGCCTTCGCATTTTCTTTCCATAGTACACATTTTAAAATTATTGCCTTTATAGAACCCCTCCCAGTTTCCCACTAAACAATTGTTGCATTTCGTATTTCATAAGGAAAGTTTCAGAAAACTCATTAATAATGATAAAACAACCTGGTTATCAGTCTGTATGCTTAATTTTTGTGCACAACTGTATAAGAGTTTCACAGTTATCATGTTTCTGATTTTTTCAACAATAAAAATATAGTTTTATGCAAACATAAAATAAGCAAACAAACGAACTATTAACACTATAAATGACACTAGTGCCAAACGCGTTTCGACCTCAAGAGGTCATCATCAGTGGCAAAAGGTGAATTAATTCATATAATCAAAATGGTTTTAAAACAAATCATGAAGTTGAGTTGAGAACTCATTAATAGTTTATTTGTTTGCTTATTTTATATTCTAATACACTACACGGTATGCAAAGTTTTAAGATTTATGCGAACAGTTTTGACAGGTGATTAAGTGTCGGACATTTTTCTTTTGATATTTCTGATTTTTTAACTAACAGAACTCGCGTTACCTCTCAGTGACATGAAATATCGATGTATTTATTTAGAAATTTTTAGCGTCTATGACCACATTGCCTCTACTGTGAATGTGCAGCCCCTCACAGTTCTCACCTGTTACTCCTGTCCTCTTTGGGGTCCTTCGTGTTCCTGTTCCACTTAGAGATCCCGGCGGACCTCATTACTTCCGACGTTGCTGGACAGAACTAGTGGTTGAAATCAGATCACGTACGCTGTAAATGTCTCTAGTATTGTTCCTCCATTCTAACGCATTATCTCCCACTTCCACCCATTTCCATGCATTTGCTATCCCGTAGCAATAACTTGTACAGTGGCTTACATTTTTGTTTGGCTGGAATGGAAGTAATTGTGTTACGAATGTTACAATGTTTGAAAGCTGATGAGCGAAGATGTCGCAGACTAAATAAAGTTTGTTGTTTCTCAGACACGTTTTAGTGTTCGCGTAATTTATGGACAGTATTGACACTGAAAAATCACGATTGATCTTTCCATACATTAAAATTAAATTATTTGGTTATTCCGTCAAATCACAATGTATTTAAAATAAGATAATTAAAATAATTAAAATATCATTCTGTGTTCCATATCGAATAATCGATTTACAATTGGAACATTAGTAAATTTTATTAATTTTATCACTTTCTCACTCCCAAAAGTGGATTACAGATCGTCTTCATCGGTGCATTTTATAATAATGGAGCAGCAGGTTACGTGGTACTAAAATATTATCAGTACTCAGAAAGTCAGTTAAATCCGACTGTGTGTAAGTGGGGGAGGGGTAGTTCATATTGTTTATATTTATCATTGTTTAGTTTTTCAGTGCTGTCAGCAACTTTTTTAAGTAAACTAGAATTGGGAAATTGAATTCACCTTTTTATTTCTCACTTATTTGTGTGAATAATTTCTTTGCCTCGTCAATGCCTGAAGGGTTGTGAGATAATATGCCCGTTAAATGGGACGAGAAAATTATGCAGCGATGAGTTTCGTAATCTTTACTCTTTATTTCATATTTGTACGCCGAGGAGAATGGGGTGAGTGAGACGCGGAATTATTTGACAAGCTGAGCAACTACTAGCGTTTGAAGGAAGACACTGCTTTCTGAATCTTCCTATACACGTTCGTAGGGTCTGCTTAGGAGACCGTGGAGACCAGAAAGATGCCTGGTCTTGCTAGGAATCGAACCCCTGTTCAGCCCATGATCACTGGCGGATTATTTCGCGTCATGTGTAAGGAAATATATGTAAGCCGTCTGCAGTGCTTTACAATTCCAGCAGCACGTGCATATTTATTAACTTTGTGCTGTGTTTTAATATTTACCCATCTGGATGCAACTCGTAGTGACCTCTTCTGTTATGAGGTACATGGTTTTTAATAAAACAAAATAACATTGTTTTTGTTTCAAGCCTTGTTGAGTTTCAGACTTTGTTGTGTACTGATGCTGACAGTGTTTGTCATCTGTAATTAATTAAAATACTCGCGTCCATTTTATTGTGTCACGGCCAACCAACGCCCTCTAGACCGCGCAGTACTCCAGCAAGACTTGTCACATTTTAGGACGACGCTGTAGAAAAAAAACGTTGTTATAAAAAGTCGCGTTTTATAACGTCCTGATAACTAATTCTAACTTGTCACCAGGAAGGAAAACACAGAGCTGAGCCCGATAAATGACAGGAAAGTTTGTCCTAGTACACAGCATAGGTGGCAGGGCCTAACTTTGCGACACTGATTTATAGGCTAGTGATAGTACAGTAGGCAATTCTTATTACTCAATTCCGGGGGACCTGAATACTCTTTCGTTTCAAGGAAGATTCCTTTTACCGCAGATAGTTTACTGACTTCTGCTATACCAAACTTTGTCGCCCAGTTTTGGTTTTGGTTTGGTTCGCTTTAAAGACCACATTACTAGAACACGCTCAGTTGATATAATCTGTGGTTAGTGCAGTGCCTGGGTATGGGGTGAACGACTGGTGTTCGATTCTCGGCTAGAGCCGGGATTTTTATCTTTGCACGACATTCAGACCAGTTATAGAATCCATCTAGTTTCATATTCGAGGTGTTCTTTCTACTTGGAATACAAGTATAACATTAAACTGGATCCTACACAAATAAGTGTGAAAATGGAATGGATTCAACTGACTTAGGATATGGCCTAGTGCGCTTGTGAACACGGTAGTGCGCCTTGGTGGTATCTAAGCGGCTATCAGCGTCTCCAGATGGACTCTGCTCCATGGAATCGGCTAACGAATTGGTCTTTCTTCTTTGGTTCTTCCGTTAGGTTCCAGAATTTCTGGTATGTAAGATGGATGTTGCTGGTATTTTTATATAAAATGATGACGAATGAGACATGGGCGATTGAATTTGTTTGCGAATTGTCATTTCCTCTTCACAACATACACTCGATCATTGTACGTCTTTGGTGCCCATAAATCGTGAGTTGCAGATAAGGACGGATTATATGCAAACTGTGGCTTTGGTATTCACTGAAGTCGCATTCGAGATAATTGATAGTGAATACTAGTAAGATGTAATAGATTGTGATATAAAACTTTTTCTTTCCAGCTTGAAATAAAAAACTTTTGACTTGAAAGAGGTAAATTAATAAGGTTCACAAGAGTGCATCTTATCAGTGCAAATGGAATTCTGTTCGTGTGTGTGCGTGAGAGGTTGATTTATAATAGAGGGTTCGGGTAGAATATCAATAGATAACGGCTGTAGGCCAATGTAAGGGCCATTCTGGAGAGGGATTTACACTTTAATTAACAAACATTAAATCGTCCCCGTCCCATTATGAAGACTGGAATAATTCCACCATATTCGTGCTACGTTTGTTTCATCATGATGAGGGAACATTCGTTGTTTTATGGATGAGAGCACTATTTAGAGAAATTTACTTATAGACTCACACAAAAGAAAAAAATGTTGTAACGTCCTTGATAGTGGATTTTAAAGTTGAACTGCAATATTTATTTTGTGTGTGCATGCGCGCGCTCGCTGAGAGTAGAACAGCAAAAGTTACGTAATGTGGAGACTCGTGGATTTCACCATTTTATAATTTTTTATAAGTGATGAAATGTAGGATAATTTTATGATCGTGGCATGTACGCGTGGGGTAGATGGAAATTTCTTACGGAATGTTAGACTGAAATCATCAAGGGAGGCAGCCATTAGGGATACCTAAGCATACACGTTTAATACTTACATGAATCTTACAGAAATAGGATGTGTAACTGTGGACTGGATTAAATTGGCAGAGGATATGATCCAGGGGCATGTTTCTGTGAACAGCATAATAAACCTTGTTCAGTTAAAGGCTGGAAATTTCATGACGTCTGTGAGACTATCAGTTTCTGAAGAAGGATTTTGCTTCATGGAGTTAATTAATTAATAGGGGACATGACTGACGTTCACACCAAGATTCATGGAATACCTGCCAGTTGAATTGTAAATTCCTGACAGAATAAATATACTCAAATTATATACTCTCTCTCTCTCTCTCTCTCTCAAAAGAATGAAAGGAGACAGCGTCTGGGATGATGTGCAGTTCATGGTACGAAGTATAACATAACAAATAATACGTTTTAAATGATAGGCACAAAAATGTATATGATAGCATGCGGAAAATTTAAGAGGGTGAATTACTGCTACTGATACATTATGCAGGCGGCGAAGATGTCGGTTGTGGTCTTCGGGGTTAAGATGTAGGCGGTAAGTTTCTTCCGAGACGTTTATAACCTCCTACCAGGCTGCATGGCGTCACAATCGACATATTGGGGCAGCAGGATTCTGTTGAATAATCAATATGAAGGTAACAAAACTCACGAAGTTTGCTATGATTTCCAGGTAGGGCGTCTGAATAAGTGAAATATGGGTGGGGCGGTTGATGCGAGTACATATACTGGCTTTCCTTTGTGCTTGGATTAAAGGGAAACAAATGTGATTTTGAGGAACTGAGATATCACAACAAACAGTAAAATTGTCCATGGTACTTTACTAAGTACCACGCTACACAGGCGTATGGGGGGATTGGAGGTAATGTTCCACACATTCATAACCTCGGCACTAGAAGGAGGTGAGTGGTGCTTCACGCTCTGGCAGCTTTATCCCCGAGGAAGAACTTTGGTGCCTCTTGGATAGGCTGGGTGGGTACCAAAGACAATCTGGACTTTGTACCGGAGAGAGATCTTGCCTGGAAACGAACCCTGGTTGTCCATCCTGTGACCAAATCACTACGCTGACTCCAGTCTTGAGTAGTTATGTTTGATGTGTATTAACTTGTAAGACATTTTTGTTTTATCCTTGGCTCCAGTATGCCTTCGATCATGTGACCAAAGATTAACATTTTGAAAACATTTCTCTGAAGGTTGGGGGCTGAAGGTGATGTAAAGATAAATTCACATGTCTTTGAATCACCAACCCTCTTATGAACCCAGCCTTTTAGTGATCTGTGATTAACATCCTTCGTAGAATATATGGAAATGTTCTCGACACAGACTGGGTACTAAAACAGTTTACGCTTCTCATACGAATCTCATGAATTTAAAGTCAACTGGCAAACGGCGTACCAAAGGAGAAGGGGTCCGTACACATTAATTACCTTTGCTGAAACATCGCTGCTTTCGCCCTGAATAAGTCTCTTAGTCTGGTTTCATTGTGGTTGTTTCGTGTGACACGAAACCTTCACAGAACACAGGCAACTCAGGGATACTACATACAGTTAATTCACCGAGATGCCTGGCCGTTGCGAACACCGCGCTACATCCACAAAATCTGGGTGTTGTAGCATCTCATTTATTCCTCGGTTATTCTTTTTCCATTTCGTTGTCATTGATATATGGTACTATCTGACGGCAATGATGCATGGATGCGTGAGCTATGGAGACGATTTGCTGCGAATTCCAGTCAAGGCAAACAGAAAATGAATGCTATATCGCTGGGAGTATGGGGAAAAAAAGAAACTAACATTAAAACAGTTTCTTTTTGTGAAACGTTTTGATTGAGGAGACATGAAGCAATTCAGATATTTCTGCAGAAAATGCTGTCAGTATCTCTGGCCTTTACTCTGTCTCTTTTTATATCTTTTGCTATTTTTATCATATTCTACATTTCTTTTTTTGGTTGGAACTCAATCTTTTTGTTGAATTTGGTGGTGGTGGTGGGGGGGGGTGGTTAACCATTTCCATCTCCGTACGACCTTCCACAGTAAAACGTATGCTTGTTACTGTACTGAAGAAGAGTATAATGCTGAAATGTGGTGTTATTTATATTATATTATTTTGTTTTGTTTTTTCCATGTGTCAGAACGCAGGGATGTAATGGACGGAGTTAATTGCGAATCGAACATTGTTCTGAAGTGGTTAATTCTCCTGTTTCATATTCTACAAGTCACAAGTTTGAATCCGGGCCCGAGGGTGGTCTGTTGTGACTGAGGTTCCCGTATTTTACACAGATCCTCCTCCAATCAAATGTTACAGTTGGACCTTTAAATAGGTTATTTTTATTTCTGCTTGTACATTACTTAAAATTGACTACTTCACCTTTGTCTTACTGTGTACTCTAAAGTTAATGTATACCTTGGACTAAAGGAACAGTTTGGTTTGGTTCGTATTTCATAATTCATGGTTTCGCAGAACGTTTCAGCAAAGGCTTCACCATATCAGATTGTATCAAAATCAGGTGTTGGAATTGTCTTAAGGCATTTGAGTAAGTGAATAGAACTCCTTGTCCGGCTGAATCGGAACATAGGCGCATCCCTTGAGAAACTGATCGTCAGCTTCGAAACCTCAACACGTTACGGTCCACGACCGCCTAGAACTTACATCGGAAGTAACTTTCATCTGCTCTCCTTCGAATATTTCCACTGTTCTTAAAGTTTTCTCTGCTGTATACAGTTATCACTGTACTGAACAGAGATTCTTCCACAAATTTAACTGGTTTGTACGTATTCTGAGCACACAAGTCAGATCACAGGTCATTGTTTCTCTTTTTTAGAATTCCATTAATGAAGCGGACATTTTAAACGTCTCAGCATTGTCATTTTCCAAAATACGGTGAAATGTTAACGAGAGAATATTCCATCGTTGATTGTGCCTTCCATGTTTTCGGTGCTGTCCACATAACTTTTCTTGTAAACTAAAATTGCCTTCACAGTTTGACTTCCCGTCGTATACGAAGCGACTTACCATGTCTGTCCGTTCCGTGTGTCGTATCACGCTATGCAAAAGAGATTTCTTGGAACGTATGGAATAAGAGTTTCATGAGACATGACTTATGCAGGTTGAGAAACTACACATTACTGTGTCAGGTTAAGTGATATTCCCAGAACACTTGAAGGTTGTGTTGAGATTAGCGTGCCTGGTTCTTATCCGCACGGTTAGAGTTTCTCTGCGAGGCTCTTCATGTTTCAAAGTGATTTTGTTGCTTGGTTGTGTGTCCGTAAATTTTGGTGAACTTGGAATTGGAAAATGCATCTGCTACTAAATTTGATAAACCAAATGGTCCACTACCAGCAAGTCACATCTTCCCATCTCTTATCTAAGTGAAAAAGATCAGATTTTACGAAACTACAAGTGTACTTGCTGTTTTTGTATGATTGTGAAAAGATCTTGCACCTAACGAAAGAATCATAGATTAGGGACGTCTGAGTACGAAGTAATCGAGAATAGTTGGGCCCGAAAGAGAGAGAGCACCAGCAAAAATGAGAAAATTGCACAGTGAGGAACTTAATAAGTTGTACTCTTCACCAAATAATATTAGTGTCGCCAAGGAAGATGAGATGGGCGAAATAAGTACCAGTCAAACAGATGAGAAATCTTTACAAAATTTTGATCCTTTGGGAGATGCAGGCGCAGATCGGACGACATCATTGAAAATTGTGTGTGAGGGATTGAACTGGATTTAGGTAGCTCACGATATGATTCACTCGCCCGCCATCTTTTGTGAACACGGCACTGAACTTTCGGTTCATTTCTTGACCAGCTCAGTGATTTAGCTACTTGTGTTCTCGTGTGGATTTACTGATGAATTGAACACGGGTAGTTCTGTCAGTCACCAAATTGTTTCAAGGTCGCAGCAAAATCATACGACGACGTATGCGAGTAAAGACAGCTCAGAATTCTCAGCATAGCGAAGCTAAGAATCCTGTACTGCTGAGTCATTCCATGGCTTGAAGCATGCAGCTTGGTGGCTGCTGCTTCAAGAACTGAGATGCGTGGTTGTGTTGAACATAATTTTTCTGGGAAGACGGCGCTCATAAGTTTCTCTCCGTGAAACATTTCCCACGTATGATTCGTGTTCGACAGACTGTAATTGCAGGCTTGTTTGTTATCTCTCATACTGATTCCGAGTTTTGTATTAATTCCTGTATTTCAGTGGGATGGGGCCACAGTCAAATTATTTTGGGATGTTGAATCCGAGATCTGTACCCGAATTCAAATGGAACCAACTGTTTCTATAACGCGATGTTTTCCAAAAAGGTAACTATTGCGTTAAATGAGAAACGGTTACAATTGAATAGTTATTAGTTGCATGTGAGCTGTAAGTTTTAATGTTCTGCAGTCCTCGTATAGTGAACTCTCGTTTAAGTAGGTTACAAGAGGGTGTCTTTTTGGTGGCAGAGGGTGGAGAGTGCTATTGATCTGGTGCCGCGCGCCCCTGCGGCGCCCCACTCTCCCCCTACCCTCCCGTCCCATTCGTTTGTCTCCAGATTTCTGGCCTGACTTGAGATCATGCCCTTATGCCGGATAGAACTAGATGCAGTGACGGATACACAGCATCATGGGCCGGTCTTAGGCGTATATAACGTCAAGTCGGTAGATGGGCCTGCGGTGTTAGGAGACTGTAGGCTTATACAGTGGCCACGGCGCGTTCTCAGGTTGCGGGTGAAGTAGACCTCCCAGATATGGAAGGTAGCTTCAAACATTGAATGAGCAGTCGCTGACAGTCTTTTAGTTTGGGATTTGGCTGAGGGGCTAAGAACTCGCTGTAAGAAGCAGCATGTCACGAAATGTTGCACAGGGCCTCGGACTTGAATGAATTCTTGGGAAGAGACCACTCGGAAGATCCTGACGTAGATGGGAGGGTGATATTAAAATGGATGTTAGGAAAGTGGGGTTTGGTTGTCGGGTTAGGGACCGGTGGCGGGCTCTTGTGAACACGGCAATGAACATATGGGTTTCTTAAAAAAAGGTGAGCAATTTATAGTATCCTGTAAATCAGCCCATTTTGTTGATAAGCCCTCGAAATAGTCCTGATGCACGCCATTATCGTTTGTTGCTGTACATACACATTTTTGTAATATTATATCACTCTACAGGATGAAAGAATACTTACCGCGTAATATTTTCATGGTTTTAAGTGAATAAATAGTTAACAAAATTAATAAATGAGTAGTGAACTTCCGTGCAGTCCACGGCAGGTGGCGGGTGGATGAGAAAGGGTGAGTGTTGTCCTAGGTCTTGAAAGCTTAGGAGCCTCTAATTTGACTCCATGGTCTTATTTTTATGTACTAGACTCGGTGGATCATGTTTTATACTTTTCACATGATAAAGGAAGCATAGGTAGCTTCCGAAACAAAGAAAAATGCCCAGGAATGTCATTTTAATGATACACTTTTCTCAAAATTCTTTAGACTAACCATACGTATGCTTAAGTTGTTAGAGCTTTAAATTTCTTCCGCCCTTCTGTTGTATTTCGTTGTGTGTCTTTGCTTTCCAGTGGTTGCTTATTACTGACCTTTGCGTAACACGGTGCTTAAGGTGAGCAGTACAAAAAACTCTCTTGAGTTCTGCTGGCTGAACTTTGTATTGGCTGTAGCAGTTTCATGAAAGCGCCTGCCGCACGGCTTCTTGCATTAAAACCGTGTTCACTCTTCTGATTCTTTGCCCCGACGTAACAAAACGAGCATCATTAGTGCGGTGGATGGGCCAAAGCTACTTCTGTGCCAGCCGCGATCGTTATTACCATAATCACGTAAGCACCACCCAACGACCTGTTTAAAAATAGCTTCATTTTAAAAATGTTCGTATAAAAATGGCTAGAGTAAAAAATTAGTATCCTCACATTAGTGTTAGTCTGTCGGCAACGTTTTTAAACCAGGTTAAAACCCCGATGATAATGATCTGGCACGCTTATTCGACAATAACAAGTAGTATGACCTAAATTAACTGACGTTTGTTTCTTTTTCAAATTTGTCCGGGTTAATTTTAATAGGCTGTACTTAACTATTACATCTTAACTATTTGCAACTAAGACGACAACACGAGGTGGTTGTTGCTGTCTCTTCAGTAGCAGCTCTTACAGGCTACATGATCACTGCACGCCTACTTTTTGTAGCACTGAACCCAGATGTTTTTGATTCTTCATAAAATTACTGATGGAATCCTGGACACAGTTTATTGCTTAAGAAGCTGCTGGTTACTCATCTGGCGAGGAAATCCCCTTTTGACTGATACTGATTTCTTTGTGTGCTTGTAAGAACAATAATATATGAAATCGTGTATGTGAGGTGATTCGATAAGGGGAGAATGTATGGAAAACGTTAAAAATTGCATCATAAAGTACAAAATTTTTGAAATATTGTTTGAATTCTGGAAGTTTTAAAACGTTATTCAAATGTGTATTGTTAACTGAGTCGATTATCATGTCAGCTTATTACTAGTTGTGGTGTTGTATCTCTTTCTATTTCTGTGGCGAATCGACCCCAGAGGATTGTCGATTAACGTTAATAGCTTTGGGGCAGCCGTGCTTCATCCCATTATTGCGTGTGATCGTCATGTTGGTATTTGTCTGCTGTTCTGCATTGTAGGCGGATTGATACAAGCAAATCTCTTTAATCGTGGTTGGATAGCTCATATAAGCGATGGACATGTTACGGCGTGTTCTTTCGCCGAGTAAACAATGGCGCTTGACGTTGTACTTCATACTAAGCGCAGGCCGATTTCTATGAAGATTGTATATATTATGCTGAGGGTATATGATGGGGCAGCTGATCTGGGCGCAGATAGTCAAGGGGTTCTTCGATCGCAATCAGGAAATGAACTTAAGTTTTTAACGTTTAGTATCGTCTGGTGGTAGGGGCTACTGAACTACGAATGAAACAACAGGGACAAATTGTCGTGCTCGTTATTGTGGCCAGAATGTTTATCGTCAGTTTAATATAACCCAGTACTGTAAGTGAAGTTCATATCTCACTTATACCGATTTAAAATGGCTCATATCACATAGAAATGGCTTATCATTCTCTTATATTTATGTTTCGTACGCTGTATTAACGAAATACGAGAAACTATTCATATCCTATAAACTGTCATGTCTGATGTACAAGAATCGATTTGTAAGGTAAAGGTAAATTTGTCCCTTATTCGATAATCGCTAACCTCAACGCATTGTCGATTTTAGGACAGCGTGCTGTCACCATTGTGCCCTATGTCTTCACGGTTCGGTGCCTAGGCACAGTGACTTTACTTTAATTACTGAAGAAGGAAAGACGTAGGTCTTGGTACTTGAGAGAACAGGAAGTGAAGCCTTTGTAAAGCTGCCTGGATGATGCGGAATGGATTCATTTGGTTAGGTTAAGATCTTTCTTGGTTGTTATGGCAATAAAACTTAATGTTGCCTCAATACGGGCTTGAAAGATATGGGAAAATGGAAAGCAGACACTTTTGTTTTCCTTCTAACTGTAAGAATCAGAATCAGAATCATAATTTTAGTTTTCTCGATATTCGGACTGTTATAGGGACTATAGTAATACGTAAGGGCAAAAGTATCGTGGGTTGAAGAGACGTCTTTTAGACTAGACTTTGCAAGTAATTGAGTAGAATGAGTTAGTATACTTTACGACTAGAATATGGATTGCGTTTTCACTTTAGTTATATCTTTCTCATATGTCTCTGCGCTTTCTCACAGAAACTGATGATATGGCAGAATTGTTTTATAACAGAGATTTCGTTTATGCGCATAGACAAGTTACAGTCTGTCAAACTTACTCGTTTCATTTCAGGCGACCTGGTTCTAGAAAATAAAATCGTAATGCATGAATTCAGTTTAGAACAATGGATAATTAAAATTTTCAGTTTTATTTTATCGTGTTATTACAGAAGTCTTCTGAGAAGGTTTATGATTAGCTGTAAAACATGGGCTTCGTGTTTATGCGAGACGAATGTACTTTACCTACTAGATAGTTTGAGACGATTATAAAAGTTTCATGGTTAGTGTTATGGTATTTCTTAGTTATTACTGTCACAACCACCGTACGTTAAATTGCGTACGTACAGTGAAAACTGTCTTCACGACCACCGTTTCACGTCGGGGTTTTATACCCCGTAAGAACAGCCCGCATTAACGTGCTGTTGCCAGGACCCCAGTATAACGCCCCATCCACCCCCACCCCCCTCGCACTCCAGGGACCCACGTTTCGGAATACCAGCGCAAACATTACAAGGCGCTGTCTTAAACAAGAAATTCATGAGAAGCTTCACTAAATGTTTGTGACCGTGGTCTTTCGTTATTTCAATATTATGTAAAACATTTCCCATCCTCTAAGGTGAAAAACTGAAAGCAACGATTCGGGAATTGGCTGTGCTCCGTATTCAGGAGAAAAGTTGTCATCTAGACCTACTGACAGCGGTCGTCGTTATTATTAAAAAAATACGCTTCATACACATCTGCCAGTAGAGTTACATTAAATATACCTGTGTACATTGTCCAGTACAGACCAATATTTGTCAGGGAATAAATTTAGACATATATTTCATCAAAGTACATCATAGAACGATTCAGCTATTTTAAATTAAAATATTTATTGAATGCGACACAATAGAAAAACGAAACTGCCTATAACTTACAAATAGTGAAAGTGTATTTTTATGCAACAGGCAGGAATGTGTATTTGGACACGCCAGAAAATTACGCTTTCCCGCAGCTTCAGTGAGGAACGTGCTGTCATCTTCCACCTACGTGACACTAACGTACTGCTATCACAAATGCTCGGCCGATGTCTTGACCTTACCGTTCGCCGATTTTTTTTTTAGTTTATCAGTTTTTTGGTTCACGTGAAGGACGAGTACTTTCCAGAATTTGCGTCACTGTGACTACGGTTAGAAAGGAGAATGTCGGAACCAATAGCTAGGATGCGTCTGGGCGCACATGGCAACAGCTGAATTGCGGGGAGGGCTAAAGTATATCTTGCTACAACGTTTTTATATCAAAGTGATGTTTCCAAAAAGGACGGAACACTGCCATTTTGTAACTCATAACTAGTTTTGTTGCGCTGAATATCGAACTTATGCCGGAGAACTTTTATGAGGAATGTGTATTTATATATGAACTCAGATGCCAGAGAGATACTCATACGTGTGATGTAATTATCTGTTCATGTATGACACTTCCTGTTACCTGATACGTGCCAGACAACCAGAATTCCCGTCGCTGCATTGTGGGCTTGCACCGACGCGCGATGACGGAAAACTGGCACGTGGAAGACACTTTACTGTGAAGTCACCAATGCCGAAACGACGCCATTCCATTGCCATTGTTCGTGACAGATTCGCTCCGAATATAGCCCCACAAATGATGTGAAAAGGAATTGTAGGATTGTTAACTGCGCGTCGATTCTTCATATGTTCATAAAGCAGGCCTTTTTGTGTGTTAATTGTGATGCAGGTGAATTATCCAGTTTTGACTTCAACACTTTTTATTGTATTTGTGGAAAAGTCCTTGCTAACAGCAGACAATCGCGTAACTGGTCAAGATATTCTACACCGAAGATTTCTGTCTTCTGGATTGTTGCGGTGTGTAGTCTGGTCGATGTTTACCAACGTTTCTGATCATCATCGCCCTGATGACGGAGGCAGTATGACCTCTGAAACATTGGTAAACATCGACCAGACTACACAGCGCAACAACCCAGAAGACAGACATATTAATACTCACCGCTGTGAAAACCTCAAATCATACATATTCTACACCGTTTACAAAACTTCTATCACGTTCACAAATATTCCGTCACTGGATCCTGCCCTGAGCCAGTCAAATCCAGTTGACGCTCTTATAACCTGTTTCTTTATGATCCATTTTAATATTGTATTCTGTATTATGGTTGGTCTTCAAAGAGACCTCTGCTATCCTTCAGTTCTCCCAACTAAAGCTTTTGTGTAATATATTCTGAAGCGTTCGTTACGAGTTGCTTTTTCCATGGGTCAGTCAAGTAACTTATTTTTATTTTCCACAAACGCATGACGTCAAGAGGGCGGAGTGTTTTGCATGGATGAAATGTGGGCACGATGTTATGTCAGTATAATAGCAGCGTTGGTTCTGGAAGCTTCTGTTTGGG
>NW_019060107.1:280182-302528 GCF_000696155.1 Zootermopsis nevadensis
GCTCACTGACGTAAGGAATTGAACAAAGGAATATTGGTGTAGAAGCCTTTAGGAACCTTTGTTTGATGTGTGACCCAGTGGTACACCTATGCTAGATTTACGACAAGAGATTTTACTGTGCAGGTATCACCTGTAGCACGTCGTGTTTCCGTATTTGAACGTAACTGTGTACGTGGCCTGTCAAAATATTCTGATTCTGATTTTAATTCTTCGGCTGTAAACCAGGTATCCCGATTTTTTTAAGTAGGCACGAAAATTAATAGCAAAATGCTGAATGTTATAGCAGGTTTTGCACTTAGTTACCACATGGCTTTAAAGGGTTAAAGAGGCGTTTATAGTAATATTTGATCGGGATAGGTGGTCTTAGTGATGGAATATTTATCTCATGAATGCGAATTACTTAATGCGTTTGTAAAACATTGGATTTCTTTTTTCCATAAGCTTTTCATCACAAGCGGAGATCATAAAAGTGTACAGTGAGAGAAATAAGACGAAGTAACAGACATTAAATAAGAAAGGGTAAAAAGCAAAACTACTGAAGGAAGAGGTTCACTCTCGGGGGGGGGGGCATCTCTGTTGAGTGGTTGACACCCATGATTTTTTATTTTGAAGGGCTCGAATATCGGCTCCGAGACTAGGTGATCTGACTGCAGTTTTCGAGGTTTTACTCAATTACTGAAGGCAGGCCACTTCGACATGCTTGCCATTTTATCTTTTTCGATCATGCTGCCATTGGACGTTGTATAAACTTCGTAGTTGAAAAGCGTCTTTAAATAGCTCAGGATGAAAGAGGCGAAGGAGAAAAGAGAAAAGGGAGACAATGTGGAAAGAGAGAGTCCACTTATCCGCGACAATCGCTGAATGTCCAGGTTCTGAATAAATAAATGAGTGGAGGCGGACAGAATCCTGAGCCTCCGCATCTGGCCTACCTCAGTCCATTAGATTTGTACAGCAATAAAAATTGTGTTTGAGTGCACATGCCCCTAGTCGAACTACAGGCTTTATTAGTACGCCGTGCTATAAACGGTGCTCATATAGAAATAATGCGGAACCTGTTGTCGCAGTAAGTGAATATTTAATTTTGAAATACCGGCACTCCCCTTTTAAACTCCCCGACTACCGGAATTGAAATTTCGTCTGAAAATGATTAAAAGAATCAGTCGTCTGTCTGAAGTCGTGAGTCCAGACGACTGAGCTGACGACCTCGTCTGGAGTGTGTTGTCTTCTCAGGGCATGCAGCCATCGATCGACCACTGTAGTCACTTCAGTTTATTTGTTCCCTTTAACGACGCACTTCAAGTTAATGGCGTCTACTACTAGTGCATTGAACGTGCCGTGTGTTCAAATCCCATTTATCCCCAGTGAATTCAACTGTCACATACACGCAGTGAAACATAGTTTCAGGGCAAACAGTTCCTATAATGGTTTCCAATTTTCTTCGAAAGTTAACTTCCAGTTTCGAATAATATGTTTTTGCACGTTTCGTGTGTAGTTCCGTAGAATTATATTCTAGCTATAATAATAAAAATGTTTTACAGTAATTCGTGTTTTGCTTCGTATTTCTACGTGGATCGATATAAATTTATGATATTTCAGTTTTTCATACTTGTGATTTGAGTCGGTCGATAAAGTTCTTACATTTTAATGCTGTTTATAATTGCAATTAAATTTTACTTAAGTTGGCATAACCAAACATTTTTTTCTTTTTGCTTAAAACTCTAAAATCTTGATGTTTCGCAATTTTTTTCGCTTCTATCCTTCTTGTTGAGATTTCCGTCCGAACGCATGCTGATGTATTTGCTTTCTGCTTTATTTGTAATCAGTGTTAGGTACATTACTATTACCATTACTGTTATGGTTTTTATTATCGTTGCCTTTTACGCACAGAAAAATTCAATGAGTTCAAATATAGTTTCACGTTATTAGAAAAAAACTAAATTAAACCAGCGAACAGTAATTAAATGGTTACTGTTACATACGTAATTTATGGGGAGAACTGAAGCTCTGGAAACAGTGTGATATACGAAATACAACGTACATTACTTCGTAGTATTGGTGTCATATGTTGAATCGCTGAAACTGTGAGTTGAACAAAATACCAGAGATTTGTCATCTTATCGCTCGAGTAGACTTCTGTATCCCAACTTTATTTTTAGGTAACAAATGTCACTTGAATCGAGTTAGTCTTGTATTTCGTCAGAGAGACCTTGCAAATCCCCGAAGTAATTTGACAGAGCTTAAGTATATGGAAACGACAGAAACATCAAAATCACGTTAATGAAGAAAACAGCAGATTAAATTGGGTGAACGTGATTTACCATTCAGTTCAAAATCTTTTGTTTTCCCTTATCCCAAACAGAAATCTTGAAGAAAAGTACGTTGAGGAGCTTCAGTATTAGGGCGAACAAATTAAGGATAATGAGAAAGGTGAGTTATGTAGCACGAATGGGAAAGATGAGAAATGCATAACAATTAAAGTAGGACGACTTTAAGGGAATAGACCATTCGGGAGACTGGACGTAGATGGGGATATAATATTAAAACGGATCATAAATGTGGAGTGTGGATGTGGACTGGTTTCAACTGGCTCGGGAGATGGCCTAATGGCGGCCTCTTGTGAATACAATAATGAACTTTCGGAATCCATGAAAGGAGAGGATTTTAATTGACTAGATGAGTGACTGTCAGTTTCCTAAGGATTCTGTTTCGTACAGTAAGTGGCAGGTTTTGTTGGCGGTAGAGAATGTAAGGGAATGTTTTCTTGCTATTAATTTATATTTTATGGTAGGTCTCAGTATGTAGAAACGCTTCTGCTGTGCTTCGAGCATCAGTGTTATTTATGCATGTAGATTTCTTTGGAAGCTCTTCGCTGAACAATTTATTAACAAGGCTCAAGATACTTCTACCAGTGTTAGTGATATTCTTCCACAGAATACGGCAAGATGTTTACTACAAAGTCGTGATTAGCAGTTTAATATTTCAAAATCTTTTTACAACTACAGCAACGTTAGGCATAGTCTATGAACCTTAAATTTTCGTGCATATGGAAAAGTTGGCTTGGTGCAGAGTTTCGTGTTAAATGTGTTTGGTACAGAAATGTGAAGCAACACAACTACTTCCGCAGTGTTCAGGGTTGCAGTCACTGCAGGAAATAACGAATTTTCGCTTTAACACATTTTATAAAAACATATTATCCAAACTTGATCTTTCATCCAAAATAAATACATGCATCCAATGTAGGGACTAACAGGTAGATGAGAAGACTGCATAATGATGAGCTTCGTAATATCCATTCTTCACCAAACAGCATTAGGACGATAAAATCTAAGAGGATGAGATGGGCCGGGCATGTAGAGCGTATGAGACGAGAAATTCATACACAGACTTCTTTTGAAAAAAGAAAGTACTTGAAAAACGTAGGCATAAATTTGAGGCTAATAATAAAATTAATTTTTATTAAATTTGGTGGGACGATGTGGACTGGATTTATCTTGCTCAGGACCAATGGCGGCTCTTTAAAACGTGACAATGAACCGTCGAGCTTTATGTAAAAGGGGGAGGGGTTATTGAATAAGCGACCATCGGCTTCTGACTAAGGACTCCGCTCCGTGGAGTTGTACGCCACACAATTTGATGACCTAAATACACATGCTCACCAGCCAGGATATTTGTGTCCTGCTATTGGCTACGATACATACCATGATTAATGGTGAGAAATTGTGGTGTAGATAACTTAAGAATTCTACATAAAAAGATAATCTCATTCCCTTATTATTTAGTAAACGACCTGCTAAGAATGACGTGAATGTAAAGCCTCAGTCATAAATATTATCCCATAATGTCCATAACCCCATAACATCATTACCATGGTAACTGTTATAACAACATACACATCATAAATATTATCCCATAATGCTCAGAATCCCTTAATAGCAAATGATCACCAACCATACAAGCTACGAACATTTGCTTATAAAAAAGATGTTTCCTTAGGCGTGTAATGGCGCTGTTTAAACCGCAAATGCTATGGCGTCGTGTCATCAGATGGGATGTAAAGGCTACAGATGTTATCTAATTGAAGGTACCGCCCTAACATTAATCTTGTGAGGCTACGGGAAACCACGAAGAACCTCGGTCAAGTGGCCTGTTGCCTGGCCGAGATTCGAACCCGGCACTTCCCGAACATAAATCTGGAACGTTTATGCTACATCATCCTCTTCAGCTTAGTCACTGCTCACACACGCACACACTGGCATCTCGACCTCCATAATTGCAAACATAAAAGTCGGAAGTTACTGTCGAAGGGCATACATAAATCGTTTTTGTACTGAGCCATCTGGTGCAGCTGAGAATCGATCTTGTGACCTCAGAGGCGAGAAGAGAGTAGTTAACCCCAGGCGCATCGACTAGGGAAAAGGGTTGCGGTGGAAGGAGGGTTAAGCCGTGTGACCTTAATATTAGCTGTCTTTTTGTCCCCTTCTTTCACAATGCCAGCCAGAGTATAGCAAAAGGTAAGCAGACAGCAGCATCCTGGAAGTAATTTCTTGTTGCTGGTTCGTGGCTGCCTACGTGATGTGCCTGGTAAACCGAAGCCGTGGTGGGCACGCGTGTGAAGCTTAAGTAGTGGTCAGTAATGTTCTTGTTCTTCGAGAGCTAATAGTCTTTCAAGATGGCTGTCTTCTGGGATGTTGCGCCGTGTAGTCTAGGCTTCTCGTGCTCCGAAATATTGCGACACTACCAGACTGCACGGCGCAACAACCCAGAAGACAGCTGTCTTCAGACTCACCGCCGTGGAAACCTAAAAATCTGCCTAATAGTTTCTCAGTTGGTCAACAAATTCTCAGCCTTTTATGGGTCACGAAGCTTCATTACCGTCTTCACAACAGCGCGGCATTTGGCACTATCCTGAGCCAGCTGTTTCCACACAACACACTTATCCTATCGTTTAAGATAGATCTGTTGTAATATTAACTTCCCATCTATGTCTAGGTCTCCAGAGTGGTTGTTTACATACAGGTTTGCATTCATTTCTGGCCCGCCAGATGAACCAAACCAAGAATTTGTCCGAACTTTATTCTTGAGAGAAACCTCAGCAGCTGGCTTGATGATGTAAGATTACCGCCTGCCTATATGAGCCTTCTGTATGATGAATGTATTTATACTACGGCATTTTAAAAAAGGTGACTAAGGTGGGTGACCTCAGTGTGTTTGGCTGGATTAAAAAACTTTCACTAAAAGCATTCTTGATGCCAAGTACAGCTTTCTGGGAACGGTCCTCAAAGCACATGACGTAACTTCAGTTTTGTACTGATGTTGTGGCACTGAAGGCTGACCCAAACTTGTACGTTTCAACTCTCTGCTGTGGGTGGTGGGTGAATGAACTTACAAGGAGGGAGCAACTCTGGTATCACTTAGTATAGGGTCATACAAATGATATATGTTAATAAATAGATCTTTACATTTCTACAAATATAATTTGTCTGGCGTGAGTCATTTTTTCTGTCGACGGTGTCTTCGAGAAACTTCACCAGTACACTAATGAACAACCTTAGCGTTCGGAAGGCCCCGGGCTGGAATCTGCACCCACGGATCAGCTGTCGTGGTAGGGTTTTCGTAGTTATCACTCCCTTCAGTCCGATGCTGCCAATCCTTTTTTCCCTTCATTTAATCGTTTGTAACAATCGTAACATATTTTTGCTATGTGCTGTTAAAATGTGCCGTTTATTTATCCAAAAATAGATTAATGAATCAACATTTATATGATTTGAGGTTTTCATGGCGGTGAGCATGAAGATTTCTGTCTTCTGGGTTGTTGCGCTGTGTAGTCTGGTAGATGTTTACCAACGTTTCAGAGGTCATACTGCCTCCGTCATCAGGGCGATTCTTAGTATGAAGATTTCTGTCTTCTGGGTTGTTGCGCTGTGTAGTCTGGTCGAAGTTAAATAACATTTCAGAGGTCATACTGCCGATGGAGGCAGTATGACCTCTGAAACGTTGGTAAACATCGACCAGTGTACACAGCGCAACAACCCAGAAGACAGGAATTTTCATACTCACCGCTGTGAAAACCTCAAATCTTACAGAGTATACGATAATCTGAATAGAATTAGAATTTTCACGATAGGTCTACTGGAAAATTATGATACACTATCCCAGCCTGTGGGAGCAACGTAAATAAATTAATTTAACAGAGAAACAAAAACACGGGCAGCGGGGATGACGGAACAGAATCTGACTATGCTTCATGAACCATTGTTACGAAAATGTCGCAGAGGTCTAGATCCCAAAATCAAATTGTAGGCAAGAGTTAACGCACCCCTGGCGAGGCAGTGTGTTGTGTGTTCAGTGCAATTTTAGAAGTAGTGCCAGAAGAAGTTTTACATTACAACCTGTTCGTGGTGCTTCACCAAGAACAGGAAGAACGAGTTTCATATCCAACTGCAAGTTTCTCTTAATTACAAAATAAATACATCATTATTGCTTCCTTTCACTTACGATACGTGTATATTACATATTCACTCTTTTTACATTGCTCGAAGCTGACATTGTGCATTTTATATTACTTATGCATACTGAAACGTCATAACTTGTTTTCATTTAAATACCTTGTCGGTGTAAAAATAAAAATAATGTTTATGAAAATTTTGGAAGTAAAATATTTTTGTTAGGCTTCTCCAGAAAACTGTGATTACTGACATTCTATTGTTTATACATTTGGTGTTTTTCATTTCTACAGTTTTCATACGAGCTGTAAGCACCTACAGGCTTAATTCTAGTACTGCAGGACAGGTCGCGCCCATGTGTTACGTCATTTCATTAGGCGTACAGAATGTCTAAAAATGCTAGAGGCCTATACTTAATGCTAAGGAGCATGGAGAAGGGGATTATAGCTAATTGATCAGGCGGTCTTATTAATCGGTTAAAGTTTTTAATCACCGGTTATTTCCTTCATATATTAAACAGCTACAGAGACAGTTGACGCTTTTATTCAAAATACTTCAACCTCACTGGCATCAGGCATTTCAAGGCGAATGGAATTGACAGTAGTTTCTGGAACAAACGCCATTTCCACAGTACTTGCTCCGCAGTTGTCTTGGCTTTTTCCCGTCATTTAATTTGTTTCCTGGCCGTCTTCTTGCTCTCGTCTTCAATTTCTCAATATCTTGTCTAAGCTCGTTTTCTTACCTCTTCACCATCTTTCTCTCAATTTTCTGATTCTTTTATATCGGACCCTCCGCTTTTTTGATGTTGTACGCCTAAGGGATTATTTGCTATTCTGCCTTGCCTTTTGGAGTCTCTGTTCTCATCAGAAAGCCCGCTCAGGGCTTTTCCTTCTCTCTTGAATCTGAGTCACTGAAACATCATCTCAGAAAGTCAATGCTCGTATTTTCTTGGGTCATATCTTTTCAACGCGTACTTACGGAGTTATCGCATGGAACACGTGAGTGTGTAATGTGTGACGGTTGCTGAATTCACTATTCGTTACTTTCAAAATACCGCATGTCTGAAGCTAAAGGTCAAGCCCATTGGTTACGAAACTCTTGCTTCAAAGCATGTAGAAATTTTAAGAATCTGAATGCAGAATCTCCCGCTGTGGACTGTCTTGACTAAATGAGTTGATGTGATGCCCTTCACCTTCTGTTATAGTAGCCGTCACAAAATTGCATATTTTAAGGCCATTGAAGTGCTTCACTTCCCGCTACCGCGCCACACTAAGTCAGCAGTACAGTTACCTTAGCTACGCTGCGAGTTCTGAGCTGTCGTCACTCGTCTGAGTTCCGATGTTCGATGTGTAATTTTGCTATGTCCTTAAAGCTTGCGATTTGGTGACAGCTGTTAAGACCAGGTGATAGAATAAGGCGACGAGCTGGGCGTGTAGCATTCACGTGGACACAAAGACACATAACTGAAGGTGGCGAGTTAAGAGCTAAGCCCGTGTATGGGGAGTTATTAGAATGGAACTGGACTTTTGGTTTGTATATGCGTTTGTTGTTGAAGGATACTGTGGAACCTGCGAATTTGCCACATATAGATATTTTTAGTGTGATATAGGATTTGAGACTTTCGCGGCGAGTACAATCAATAAAATCTTCTCGGGCAATCAGCCGCGTTACCGCCAGGCGACTTACGAGGATCCAGTCACATCAGAACCCTGAAAATGGGGACAGTTTGTTCCCGAAACGTCGGTTTACTATGGTGACCAGTTAACGCGGCTGATTGCCCGAGAAGATTTTATTGATTTTAGTGTGACTTGAGACTAGATTTGATCATGCGCTGTAGCTGTACTTGTGGGAGAGTTTTGCGATGCCACTGTTTGGGATCGATGTGATCAAATCAAAAGTGCATCAGGAAGTTCTGTGGAGATAATATTAGGGGAATGTTTGTTTGACCCATATTCTGTTCAGAATCGATTTATCTTTCCGTCTCATGTTTAAAGCTCAAAAATAAAACAAGATTCTAACTTTATCTTTTCCTTGTACGCGTGTGAAGTGGTCTGTCACCAAGGTGTCTGAGAACAGATGATTGAAGAGACAGGAAGCGGCAAGAAGAGTGAGATCACATCTGTAACATTCGCCAATTATTAATATGATGAACATATCAAGGAGGGTGACGTTCGGACTCACTGACAGGCGTGAGCTCATTTCAGTATCTGCTAATATATGTCACGCAGTTCGTGCAAAGCCGCCTTGAGTTGCACTGACAGCTTACATTTCGATCACATTTACGGATTAATCTCCATTGAATGGCAGTTATGCCACTTCTGCGCGTGAAACCTTCGCCTTGTTGGCAACAGCAATTTGCATGCATGCTAGCTGGAACCCCATAACTCACGAGCTTGTTTGTTTTTCTGCTACTGCTTGAGACGATGGGCGTGCACATGAGGGAGGGTTCTTCATGGGCACCATAACTTGAAATTTACGAACTACAGGTTAACCCATAAGAATTGTTACGTAAGGTTGTATTCTGTCATCTCCTATCACAAATTATTGTACGTGCATTGCCTGGACCATCACTTCTCTACCTTAAATATTCACACCCCGTAGTCTAACTAGGAGGGAGGACGAAATGATGGCAGTTCTACTTTGCATGCGGCGAGTGAGAAATGATTTTGGTCGCGGAACCTGAAATGAAGAGGTTAGTTGGGAAACCTGGACGCAGATGGAAGAAGATTGCTAACTTTAATTTTGTTGAGAAGATTATCGTGAATAATGACATGGGGATTTTGAACGGAATTATTTTTGCCTGTGGCAAGATATGAACCCAGTATGCGCCTGAGGAGACTGAGAACATGAACCTAAAGCCTCAGGACAGTCGATAACCTGGTCGAGATTGAAACTGGGCGCGTCCCGGAATCCGCTACGGCAAGGAGCAAAGTACAGAATGTTCTTTCATGGTGGAGTTAAAAACGAATAAGAACATTTGCTCATTATAACATGGAATATATAATTCTATCTGTAGGGCATTTAAATATGACTGAAAATTGAATAATTATTCCTCCTTCAGTGGAAGGTGTTCCTGATTAGTGTGACTTGTGCGTATTTGAATAGCTTGCTGTTTCATATGTGAACAATAGAGGTGCTCCTGTTCCTAAATACTACATCAAAGCATGTAGGGGATGTGCATTTAATCACATGTAAATAATAATGAGATACAGTAGATGTCCCGTTGCATACAGATCACTAAATGGTTATTGAATACGTGCCGTCAGTCGTTTTTTTATGCATGTCCTCATCCTCACGTCAGACAAACGAAGCTGTGTCAGTTTCACACGGACTGTTCTTCTGGAATGGCTCGCTTTGACGGCTGTGGAACTTTGACCTTTTCGGGTGGAGTTATGAAGTAGTTTACTTACTAGTCATCACTGTAGTAGGCTCTGTACCTGAGATTCACAGTACAGGAATTGTAGCAGAGTCCTTTCCGAGGGGCTGATGGGCTTGCTCGCTGAGTTTAGAGGAAAAGAAAAGCTTGGAAGTTGAAGGGTGATCACCGTATTCACAGTAACGCGCCATTGCACCTCAGCTACGAGATTAATATAGTCCACATTTTCATTTCGTTTTTCTCAATACCAATTTTAATAATATCTCCCCATCTATATCTAGGTGTCCAAAGTATGCACGCGTTTCTCATCTTACCAACTTCGTAACCATCTTGTCCTCCTTGAATTGTTCATTATAATATTCGTTGAGGAATGCAAATTATGATGCTCCTCATTCTGTAACTTATCAGTCCTCTTGTTATTTCCCCCTCTTGATGTTTGGCGAACGTGTCTTGAAGTAGTTCGATGTATTTCATATAGCCCTCCGTATTTCGAGTAGGAAAAATCAAGTAGAGTTTAAAGGGGTTAACGTGAGCTGATTTTGGAACAAGCTCATTGACTATTTTAAACCTTCGTTAAAAGAACTGTAATTAAACTAGGGTTACCATATGCATGAAGTCAGTTAGTTTAATCTGTACAGAAATACTGTGTACTTAGAAAGCTTTGAAATACAAGTTAATTAATTCCCTGTAGCAGCTGTTTGAACAATTCGTGTGCTGCTTGCAGATTACGTTTGGTATCAAGCGATCAGTGGCACTAGAGTAAATCTTGCCACTTGTCATTGCCGATTTATCTTTTGGGAAATGAGAGGAGAAGGCAGGATAACAAGCCCAATTATCTGATGGTTATCACCAAAGTTATCAGCGGTTGGGGAACATCTGTAACTCGAAGAGACTGTGTCTCAGCCATTTTACAATGCTACGTATTTTGCGAGTGTCTTTGTGCAGTTTCAGTTGACTTTGTACAACTTCTGACTCTTCTTTTATTAATGTAACGGTCGTTTAACATGAATGACTTAAGGTCTAATGATTTAAAACTATTAATTATTCATAAACCATTTTATAAACGCAAATTAATGCCTTAGTAATGAATGCATATTTAAACATAACTTTTCTTTGGCTTTGAAGCAAGATTCTGTGTGTGGTTTAACAGGCCAACTTACTGTTGTTATCCGTTCTTTGCACGAAATGCCCAGTGAGAACGCATTGTGGTCTGGCCGTATGTGTCCAATTGATTCAACTCGAGAACCATTGGGCGGATTTGGATGAAATTTTATGGTAGAGGTTGCACTATTCTGCTCGACTTCAAAGTCGTACTTTTGAATGTCCTACGAGCGGTGATAAAGTGACGGATGCGGGAAGTCGCGAGGTAGACATCGATGTGCGTTGCAAAGAACGCATGAGGATATTATGTGTATTCCGATATGGAATACACTTTCCGACCTTGTTTAAATTAGAAAACTTAAATTCAAAATCTTGCCTCCCCATTTTCTTCATTCTGTCATTCGGGTTGTTGCTAGAAATCCGTGTAAGATATAATGCACAAAGCGATCGATTTAGTATCGTATGTGAATTCCTGAGCATGTCTCAAATCCCTCTTCCTGCTATGTGGTGTTGTGTCGTGCTCCAGTCAAGCGCCTATTACGTACCTTCTCAGTGTTTCAGAGATCTTTTTTGACTTTCGTTTATTTCAGTTAGAAAGCAACTGTTGCAAATCGAACAGAAACGCAGGTATCATATTGTATAGAGACAGAAATTCTGTATCCATACAGAACCGTGTTTGGTTGTACACTCTGCGTGCCGAAGCAGGCTGAACTACGTTTACTCCGAAACAGCAAATTGCCGGAAATCCAATACCACGCAGCGTGCTGCACACTCCTGGGTAGCCATGGACGCGATCAGAGCACCAGTAGAACGATGATTGTTAGTACGGAGAAACAGAGCTCCGAAAAGGAAAACCTGTGCCATTGCCACTTCGTCCACCACGAATCTCACCTCTTTGTTCTTCGAAATCTAGTTTGATATTGTCTTGCGGCTTGTTACCGAAAGCCGAAGTCATACGCTGTACGCCAGCCGCGAAAACCGAAGGACGAGGAGGAATGTTTCATGATTCTTCAGTCGGTTTTCATGGAATTATTTAATTTTCTTTGACACGTGTTCTCCGTCTGTTTTGTCTGCCGCTTACTGTCACCGGTTTCGTCGACGCCACATACTCCAAAATCTGTCGAATAATCACCAAAAACTACCCAACAAATTATTTGAGATTTCAAATTCTTAGCACAGGGTTTTTAGTGGTTTTCTCAGTTCCGTCAGGCGAATTGCGGGGCAGGTCTCAACCGCTTCCTCCATTTGTTGTTTCCTGTCATTTGATTTATTCCAAAATTACTGAAAGAAACTGTCGTGTGGTTAACATTCCATTTTATTCGTAAGGTGCCGGGTTCAAATCCCGGCCCGGAGGCCGGTTGTCTTGACTGAGGTTTTTTCGAAGTTTTCTGTCAGTCCGTAGAGTAAACCATAGTCATAATGCCGGAAAATGGACAACAATAGAGTCCTTCCACATTTCTCCCCATTTCGTTGTTCAGTCATATACTATTCGGTACTACATAATCTAGGCAGCTGGTAAAGCGTCATGAAATATACCAAAAATCAGTGCAGTACTGTACGTGATGTTCTCATCGGTAATTAACTGTAAATCAGATTTACCGATTTTTGAACCATCGTGTGTTTAACAGGAAAAAGAGTTAAGTTTGAGGACCATTTGAGATCGTTCCGGTTTGACTCTGGCAGGTATTATTGCGTGCGATAAGGCAACGAATTATCTACTGGAAGTTGTATTCTAGGACATCGATCTTGATGTTTGATCTCTTTCCTCCTCCGCGTGTTCCTGTACACTACGTCGCAATATCTCTAGTTGCGATCGGAACCAATTCCAAATTCCCAGTGGCTCACCCCATTTCCCGGTCTCCCAAGGAAATTACTGTTCCGTTAAGTTGTCGGTCTGTGCGATTAGACATCGCATAAACTAATTCACTAACAGATCAACTCCTAGGAGTAAATTATTAGACAACACTCTTTAACTATGCCTACCTGCGTCTTCCAAATAGTATTTTTCCTTTAGGTTTTTCTGCAAAAAAATGTGTTTGCATTTCATATCTCCCTTTGGTGTGATGCATGTCCTGTCCATTTTATTTCCCTCGATTGATTACACTAATAATAAAGTTTTAGCGTTTGCCACACCTTAACAATAATTTGTGTGTGCCAGACGCTGTGAGAGATCGGCTTTAAGTTAGTTGGCTGTGCAGGCATGGCTGTGATATTCCAGTCACTAGTAACTTTCTGTGTAAGCAGGGTACAGGAGTAATTCTGCGGCTAATGATAATACACTACGTCCAGTGTTATGTTACGTGAGAAGAACCATGTTACAAATGAATGGGTATTTCCTGAAGCAACTTGTATCGGGTGTGCCAAAGTGCGTGTTAAACCTTACTTTCTCACACTGCAGTATTATGCCGCAGTGCGTAAATCTGGACGCAGATACGTCGGATAATGACGAAAATTCTTTATCAGTTTAGAGATTCCGCAGTAATCACATGCAGCCGTCGTTGTCCTATATTTCTATCCACTAGAAGGTTAAAAAATGAGTGAATGCAGGGTAAAAAGTAAAATGACCATTTTGTAGCACCCGAATAGTTCTCGCAGCAACCATGTTGTTCCTGTTTATTAATTCAAGGAAAACGCAGATACATGTCCAGTTTTATGAAATCGGGAGAATCGTCCAGTTGGTAATTGTGTCTTAGCCTTTTCTTGAATTGTAGAGTGGTTAGTATGTTCTTGACATGCGGAACCTACCTTAAAATTTAAACTAAGTATATTTACAAATTCTGATTCAGGAATTCAGGACAGAATAGTTTTGTTGCAACACACAGTATGGACGGCTAAAGGATAGTTTTTGGTATAAATGAAAGAGAGAGACCACGGGATATGTATAAGCGTAGGTTTTTGGTGGCATCAGCCACATGGAAATTAAAGAATAGAATTGTGGTCATGTAACTGCACACTCTGGTCTTGTAAGAATCGAGTTCGTGACCTTTTTCCGATAGCAGCTAGAAACTGGTAGTCTTGGCGCAGAGACTCCAGGAAAAATCTGGGAAGCTGAAATGGTTTTTCAACAGGAATATTAATCATTTTCACTCGACAAATCGGAGGCAAAGGAAGCATGTTACTAATACCACTTTCGAATGAAGAGTTTCCAAATCGACCTACGTTTGTTGTCAGATCTATTTATTTTGCTTTAGAAGTTGGTGGAGTGTTGTTTACAACTTTAATAATGCCTGTACGTAAGTACACGACGTCCCAAGATGATGTGTATACATTATCAGTTTCTCACCGCTGTCAACCGTGCTACGAAGCTAATGGTGGTAATTTTGAACACTTATACTGGATTCCGTAATTCACTGAGTGCCATTGCTGACGTATGCAATCGTTTAGTTATTAAAATGTACTTATTTCATTAATTGTGTTTACTTTTTTTTAATTTTGGGGGGGACTGTCTCTATTTCTTTTGCATCATTGTGCTCCACAGCTACTCGCTCCTACGGGTTTGAAGAGCAGTCAATCTAATCCGCTGAACTGTTCTGTCCAAGAAGTTGCCGCTCTAGCACGGCGCGTTTTCATGCTTGTAGACTGGGGAGGTTGGAGTAATTCATTATGCCTTAATAAGAATTTAATCGTTTGATTTAACTTTGATGAGAACAAACTTGCATTCAATATTAGCAGCATCTCCGGAAAAATTATAAATTCGCCAGTTCTTTTGTGTGGGTGTGAAACTTGATATGTTATTGAGGTTAATTGCAGGTTCTATATTCAGCGAAATACCAATATCATGTTGCATGTATTAGGTTTCCGTTATGGAGAGACCGATCGATGGCAGGTGGCGATACGATCGCTGTCGTACGCCCAAATATCAGGTGAATAGTACGGATTATGACTCATTACACAGTCGACAGACTTGGGCGTGTCTTATTGTGTGTGAGAATGTATGTGTGTATGTTAGCTCATAGCGAAATAACCGATTTGGCCGAACTTAGCCCTTGTTTTCTTTGAATGTATGAGGAGCTTTTAGAAAGGTCAACACTCAGGAAGTGTCCTGAGTGTGAGTCCCGGTGACGGCAGTTTATAGAACTAGGGAACCAAGCACGATAGGACAACTGCACCTGAAGGTGTGGATGACTTCTCGAGGACTCTGTTCCATGGATACGCTCTACTTTAAGAATTACTCACAAAATGTTTTGTGATTATGGGAGACTGTTAATACATAGGGATATTAATTTCTGTGTTATAATATTATAGCCTACATTTCTTTTCATAAAATCTACTTACTGCATTTCGTATGTTATTTTTCCGCAATACCTTCTTGTGCGTAAAGCTGCCTTTGCTGTGAGCTGCTCCTTTATTAATAGTTTATTTAACGACGCGTCGAATGAGAATATGACAATGAATTGGAAAGAATGTGGTCGTGGCCTAATTTAAGGTACTATGGCGGCATTTACCTGAAGGGGCTGAGGAAAAAATCACGAAATCCAGTTAGGATAGCCGGTCCTAGGGCCGCGATTTGAACATGGGACCAACCCGCATACGAAGCAGGGGTCCTAACCACTCGACCAAGACTTTCGTATAGGCATGCTTCAACTACGGACTTCCACTCGTTATTTTAGTAACATTCTTTTGCAACAGAGTGTACTGCAGGTGCAAATCCGCCCAAAGTATTAGAGCCTCGCAAAACCCAGACTGGTTTTCTTTTGAAACTGTAATTTAAAAACTACGTTCATTACGTGAAGTTCTGTCTTTATAGGCCCAGTTGAAATAAATATAAACCTTGAGCTGAAACGAAGGGACATTTCGTAACGTCGTGGCTTGCTTTCTTTTGTTTCGTGTGATTCTGGTTCCTAATGAGTTCTTTGTTTCTTCCGTGTAATTCCTCTAAAATGAACATTACGTTTTCTTGTTACAAACTAACAGCTGCTTTGTTCCTTATCAAACAAAGGATATGGGTATTTTATTTTGTGTCCAGTTGTGGGATAATTTAGTGAATGCGTAATAATTTTAGACCATCTAATGATAATGATGTGGTTTTATGGACGTAACTAATAACAGTTTTACTGTTAAATAATAAATTGATTATCTACGACCAGCGTGATGAGATTATGATGTGAGTGACTGGATAATGACTCGCACACACAGAAAAGCCATAGTAGTCACAAAAAATGATAACAGCTGTGAACCCTCGGTGTATCGCGTTCACACTAGTTAATCATTTATCATCGGAAAAACAAAATCGAATGCATATTTCACGGGATTACCATGTTATATTCAGTTTTTCACAGAACTCATGTATACATAATTTCTAATTTGATTCTTCACCACACAAAATTACAGGACTTTTTATTAGGGTAGTAAAGTGTAGGATGTTGAGTTGGTTTGGATATATATTCATTGTTGCAATTTCAAATTTGATTAAGATCTTGTAAGATCCTTTATCGGACATATCAGGACTCCTTTGTTAGGGTAGTAATATATATGTGGATGAAATGCTTTGGACACGTAGCACGCACGAGACATGAGGAATGAATAGTTGGGGGATTGTATTAGAATGGGTCTTAAATACGATGGGAGGAAGTAGACTGGGTCAGGATAGATTCCATTGGCACTTGTGAACAGGTTTCCATAAAAGACGAGGAAATTTGTGAATAAGTGACTGTCACCTTTTCAAGAATTATTCTGCTCCTTGGAATCAATCTAATATTCTTTCACTGTAAAATTTCTTATGGTCGCAAGATGGATTCGAAGTCAGGGATTCAGGATACACAATCTCCAAACAAGATACACAATGATGCAGAGGTCATTTCTGTCTTAATAGCGGAGGATAATTCTGAATTCTGACTCGGTTTAGTTTCTCGTTTCCTCGTATGTACAATGAATATGCCGCCAGTGCTTGCAACTGCAAATGCCTAGAAAACGAGTCGCTGTACGTTGTACTCCTGTTAAAAGACACAGTCGGTCGACGCATTTGGAGAAGGTAAATTCTGCAGGCTTTTCGACAACTGGTGTTTTTGGTAGATCGTGAAATACAGCCGACGAAAGAAGAACTTTTTAATAATTAAGTAGTTCGTGTAGTGTCGTTAAGTAACCAGTAAACGTCATGAAAAATGTAAAAGCTGCCGTTAGCCTATGTGCTCATTCAGTTTTCAGCAGTTGTTGGACGTGCTATACATACAGGTGAGTACTGCATTAGTGTGTTTTTCGTGTTAGCACCGTTATTATTCACGGTGATCTGTATTGGTATAAGAAAATTACATTGACTACGTCTTTTCTTAATTGGATTTCTGGTTCGTGCTGTGTCGATGTGGTTGAGATGCCGTTGAGGGATCAAATGCTGTAAGACT
This sequence comes from Zootermopsis nevadensis, assembly GCF_000696155.1. The sequence goes on from NW_019060107.1 coordinate 297,441, forward strand.
TGTGGACATTTCGGAAGTGCTTTGTGCGTCCATCATCGTCCTGATGATGGACGCAGCAGTTACCTCTGAAACGTTGGTAAACGTCTACACGGCGTAACATTTCGGAAGACTGTCAGTTGTCGCCGTGAGAACCCAAAATCTCACCAACAGCATAGTGAGTTAAACTGCAATATTACGCTTGTTACTTGTCATCATTGCCTATAACGCCAGGGTCAGTATTGCAACCTGAAGGTATGGAGTTTTTTTAAAAAAAAATTGTTTTCGCTTGGGTGCCTTGGATTTCAATCAACTCTGACCCTATAAAATTAATGGATTTGGTTTCAGGTTGACTAATAAATTAAGCATTTGGTTCACTTAGCTTTAGGAAATTCTGTTTCTGATAACAAGCACGACTGGTACTTATAATTGATTCACGCTATTCTGCACCTGAGATTATTGAACATTACAGGGAACGCACCGAAGTTGGATCGAAAGTAGTGCCTTCACATTTTCATTCATGGTCGAGGAAGACGCGAACACTGGGAAAGTTCATGTCAACATTACACTTACGGGGAATCTAAGAGCGTTTGGGATTTTTGGGGTGTTTACTAGCGTTGGGCTCAGAATATTTTTAGCATGTCGCCTTGTATCTTAAAACGTAAAGATTAAAATGTACAAACCTATAGTGTGGATAAAATCAAAGTAATTAGGAGTTTCATAATTTTCTGTTCCCACAAAATAATATTATGGAGATCAAATCATGGAGAATGAAATAGTCACGGCATTGACCTGCCTGAGAGATGATGACTGACGCCTACATAACAAAAATTTTAGTCGTAAAATCTGAATGGAAGAGATCACGGAATATCTGAGCATGAATGGGAGGATACTATTAAAATAAAGATTACAGTCTTCTAGGATATTGATCTTTGTAGTCGCATAGGATTTGACCTACGTTTCAGAGGTGCGTGCTACTTCTGTCATCAGGGCGACTCATCCCCTTGATGGGGGCAGTATGTACCTCTGAAATGTTGGTAAATTTCGATGAGATCGCACAGCGCGATATTCCAAAAGGTTGTAATCTTCATACTGGCTGCCACGAGAACCTGAAATCTCAACACTAAAATGTTTTTAAAAATTAATATATTGTAAGTGTAAGGACTAAATTCATCTGGATATTGACGGGGTTCGTGGTTTCTAAGCTTCGGTTATTTTTTTGTAAAAAAAAAAGTTACTCATACAACACGCTTTATCGCTTAGCTTTGTCTGTATAAAGCCTTCGTATAATGTCGGAATGCTGAATGGACGGATGCCGTTGACTCAGATAAAATTCATATTGATAATAATAACGAAACGAGCTGGCTACGCAGTTGATGGGTTGAGGTAACAGAAGGCGGATCGTATCGCTGGTGGTAACGAGTTTCGCATAGGGGGAGTGATGGGTGCTTGTCGCCCGTAAAATTTATTAGCTCCCCATCCCCATTGTAACTTCGCGTGTGTAGTTTAGTTCAGTCTCTTTTTTTTCAACTTTTTTCGGTGGTTTGGTAACCGTGAAAAATGGCAGCAATCGAGATTTATTCTTTTTATACTTGTACTACACTATATTATTTTGTTGGAAGGCTAGACAAGAAAAAGCAATATAAACGTAATGATTGCAGAGGAATATGTTTATCGTAGAGCCTGTCGTCTCTGCGTCTTGGCGTCGTACTGGCGACAGAGATCCCCTTTACCGTCTATAGTGTGCAATTTGATATATTTTTGAGCAGAGACGGACTGCTTGGTTATTCGTCTCCAACAACGTATAGCAACAGTTCAGAATGTCTTCGGAATTGCGCTCGATATAAATCAGACAGTGATAGGAGTGTAGTGGACGAAGACATGTTTTCTTGTGGCACCGGGGCACGAGTTATGACGTGTTTTTTTTTGTACGAAATTCTCCTTAATTTATTTTTGTGTGGTGAGCAAATAAATGAAGTTTTCAGAAATGTCATTAAGAATGGAATTAAAATGCCAAAAGTGAACTCATATAATGGAGCTACAGATCTATTAAGACTGTACTTAATTTGTTTTTCAATTCCTGCCTGTGTAGCAAACTCCGTGGAGAAATATAGTCATTCGGCTCTTCAAGACATTTCCCGCCTTCTATGGAACCCAAATGATCACTGCCTGACGAGATGCGAGGTCTTCGCAGTGGTGCGAGGAGGTCAGGTTGGGGTCTTCTGGATTGTATAGTGTTGCTCACCGTAGCTTGTCACTAGACTCTGTTGTGAGCCAAATGTAACCCGACCACACCCGCGCTCACTTCTTCTGGTCCATATCAGTATCACCCTTCCACTTACATACCCATCTCTCCGAAATTATTTCTCTCCAGGTTTCCAGAAATTCTTGCGCATTTCATTTCGTATACAGTTTGATGATTGATATGAGCTCCTGATGTAGCATAGTTAAATTAGAAGTGTGCCATTTTGTGTTGCAGGATGAATCCAGGAGTGCTGTGGGTGGCAGTGGGGCGCTAAAAGCTGCTGAGAAGAAGAGGTGGATCCATGATCCTAATAGTAAGTGATTCTCATCCGTTATCATCTGCATTGAAAATCCGTTCTAGAAGCAGTCGAGTTACTTGGAGTGAGATTTGAGGTTTTCGCAGAGCGAAGAGATCGATGTAGGCCTTCTGGGTTGTGACGTCGTGTGGACTTCTATGTGGGTAGCAACGTTTCGGAGGAGCGCCGCTGAATTGGGAGACAGTTTATCCGAAACGGTGATATCTACCCACAAGTCGGCACGGTGTCATAAGCGGCAAGACAGTTATTTCCAGAGTTAATTTAAGATTATGAAAACCAACCGATGTATTGGAATATCGTGTAGGATTTGAGATTTTCACGGCGGTGAGTCTGAAGATGTCTGTATTCTGGATTGTTGCGCTGTGTAGTCTGGTAGAGGCGTACCGACGTTTCGGAGGTCCTTGTTGCCTCCAATATCAGGGCGATGATTGCCCTGATGATGGAGGCAGTAAGGATCTCTGAAACATCGGTAAACTTATACCAGAATACAGCCATCTTCTTATTGGAATATTGCATTGAAAATCAAACAGCATTGTATTTTTTTGTGCTTTGACAGAGTCATAGTCAAACATTTTATTTGCTGTTAAATTATTTCTGTAGTTGATATATTAGTTATTTAAGCGCTGTAAATAGGTGTATTTTATTCACACCGTGTGGCGTTTATTGTTCATATTCTTCTGGCGAGACGTACGATTACTAAGAAATTGAGAATTACATTGAAGTAATTTTATCTCTCGTCCACGTATACTTTCAATTTGTACTTGGATTTCTTCAGTGTCGCTTCTATTTTCTCACTTTTCTTTATTGAATCGGAAACATGGGATTCAACTATTTCACGAGTACGTACTAGACTTCTGTAGGAGGTCCTTGAGCAGCTCAGACGAGAGGCAAGTTAATGCCCATTTTGAGCCATTTTGCCGAAGTGTGTGTTCACGTGCTCAAGAATCGCAATAAAATGCTTGTTGTAGGATCTAGGACACCGTGACCCTAATTTAAATGTCAAGTATTTAAGTGCTTGAGACAACATCGTCTGATTACATTTACTCTGTTAAAAATTATGGAATTGTAACCAGGTTTTCAAATAGAACTTCCAAGTTAAGAAACAGCCTTGTTATAGAAGTTCTTTGCTAGTCTTTTGTTATACTTTGTAGCTTGACAGCAAATTTTTTTTATTCTTGACTATAGACCACTGTGGGACGCGTAGTAGGTCTGCAGAGACAGGTGAACAGCAGGAAGGCCAAAACATCTGAATGCCACAGTAATTATAAAATTTGAAATGAATTTAATAAATGGACAGAAATAAAACAGGCCTACATGTTTTGTATTTGAAGATCAGCTATTTATTATTTACATTTATAGTAAAGATGCTTTGAGATGACTTTACAAGTCAATACAGAAACAATCATTCCTCTATTTTAATTACCTTTTTCTTTAAATGTTGCTACGCTGCACCAAAGAGAACGTAGCGTAACTGGAAAGTAGGACCTTACTTGTACCATAAATAAAATGTCATTCCGTTTTCCAGATACGTTGTCACTGTATCCATTGCTTTGAAAGCACATGGAGCTGCCCCACGCCAATAGTGTGACGGTCACTTGAAAACGTTGTATAATGCAGCTGTCCAGTTCGTTGATTATTCATTAAAATGATATTAAATTTATGGTTGCAATAACACCTGATTACACTGGTATGTCATGGTAAACGAACTAATTTTACCTTTAATATTGGTTTCCGTTTGACACACGTAGGATCCGCGTCCATTTGGAAGTATCTCACAATACATATCCGATGCATTTGTGAATTTTAATCGAAATCAATTCTGCATATGTAGGCATACCTTTCATTACACTAATATTGTTCATTATATCGCCAGTACCAGAATAAAGGGGTGGAAGTCTAGAAATTATAACCGAAATTTAATTGCGCCATTAGAGCGTGTATTTATCAACTACCGAAGATTACAGAACACGAACAAAATGCTTTCAGGTAACAACCATGCAAAATAAATAAATCTGTGATTATATGATATGATTTGTTGGTGTATGGCATTAAGATTAATGTTATTCTCCCTTCTACGCTTTGGTTTTGTAAGTTGTCTCTTTCCTTCAGGTTTTCCGAATAGTTGAAGAGGTTACCTATGTGTGGAAGCTGCCTAGTTATTGGCAGCACGTACACCACTGTTTTACTCCTGAACTCTTAATTTTCTCTCCAAATCTTCATTCCCTTCAGTTTTCATTCGCTGTGGGATCAGTCATTTTTAAAATTCAACGAATGCGTAACTAAAACCGAAGTAGAACGATTGAAAATTGTGGAAACGAAAATGCTAGCGAATTAATTAGAGAGAGCAAGGTTGTATTAGGAACGAGATACAAACGAAATGGAATAAAAACGGAATAAAGAAGCACTTGCCATCTTCCATTTCTATTTTTTGTCTCTCTTTCTGTCTCTGTCTGCTTCTTCCAAAGAGGAAATGAGATAAGGAGAAAAGCAAGGAGCGGTGCTGCGATGAATAATTGAAACACGCCGTTGCTCGCTTTGCTCCTCGCATATC
>NW_019060107.1:311461-374486 GCF_000696155.1 Zootermopsis nevadensis
CCGGGCGCAATGCCTACTGGCACCAGGTCGCATTCCTTGCCCGGTCGTAAGCTTCTCCCCACTGGGTCGATATCGCGTTATTGTAGAGCTCCAGGATTTCATCTTCATGCACACACTGGACCAGACATCTAACTGATAAGAATGTCTTGTTCGATTTATTTGCCGGTAAAGGGCAGTGCTTGCTGGATGTTCACAGCAGGAAAAGAGTAGAAAGAAATTAATCATTTGATGTGAGGAAAAGTAGAGCACAAGAAGGAAATAGAAAGAACTCGAGGGGAAGAAAACGGCACGATAAAAAAATATCCATTGTATGTTCGAAGACTTCAGTCTCCATCAAGCATTTCGTGTTGATATTGCAGTCTGTAGCGTGTAGTACGCTTTCTGCAACTTTGTATGTATCTTTGAATTGGCACGGCTCAGCCTAGACTGCCAGGCTTCAATTCCCTGGAGGGAGGTATTTTTCTGTCGTTCATCGCGAACAGACACAGCCTCCTCTACGTTGCGTACCTTGGACTTTTTTCACCGGGGTAGAGCTACTGGATCGCGAAGGCAATCTCTTACCTCAACCCAGTGTTAGAGTTAAGAATGGGTGGATCTTTGCCTCCAGTCTCCCATACGTCTTCCTGCCGTGGTACAGAGACACTATGACATCTTTAGTTCTTTCATATCCCTCCCTATTCAGCATTCACGTTTATCTTGACTAAGCGTTGTTAAATAAAGTAAGAAGCAAAGAAGTTACTCATAAACCTTGAATATAGTTCCATATTAAAAGTTTGTAGGTTCGAATCTGATTCCCTCTGATAATCAAGTGCGATACGGGATTTTATGTTTTGCTGGAATCTAAGTATTAAGATGCATGTGAAATATGTACAGGTAGGGATATGCTGGAATCCATTTTGGTTTTCATCTTGGTACCAGTCTAATACCACTTTGTTAGCGGATGAATCTAATAGTTTAGCCGCATAGGCTCTCAGTATTTTGAATAGTTAGAGGTATTAGCTTAACCATGTATTAAATGAGCTTGTTATTAACGAGTTTAAGCAGGCTGAAATACGGTCCCCAATTTTAGTTTTAATTAAGTTTAATTTCCTATGGAAATTCTAAAGGATTACAAGATACTGATGATATTCCGGCAAAACTGATTTCAAGCAAGAGGAAGACTTTATAGTCTGAGATCTACAAACTTTTGTATTCTCTATGAAGGATTAATTTTCACAGCAGTGGAAGAAACATAGTATTACGATTATTTATAAAATTGTGATAAAATTTATTATAGCAATTTGCTGGGAACATTGCTATTTATCAACTTCATAAAAATTTAATGTGATATTCTTCATGGAAACTGCAAAATCTGTAGAGAAACTGTCATACGAAAGACTTAGTTGTAGATTAAATTATAGTATTAAATAGTTTCTTAGAATAATAGGGGCGGAAGTACCGATTACATTCACCTGCCTCGGTTCGGGTTTTTGTGTGAACAGCAAATTACGTACTGGAGAGTTTAGTTTCTAATCACCATCAACTAAATCCTCATGAATATTCTGCACCATGGAGTTGGTTTCATTAGGGAAGATGCAAGGGGGATTAAATAAGTCATATAGGATTTGACGTAAGGAACTTCATATTTGATAAAGGCAACTTATTGTGGCCAAGTTAAGTAGGGTAATGTAGGCGTAGCGCGCAGTTAGGATACGAGAATATGAACACATTTATTGTCTGTCATTCAGCAGTAAGCGTTCAGATGGTGAATCGGGAATGATATGGGAAGGCATACTAAAATGTATCTTACTTACTGCATGGAGCCGAGTGCTTCCTAATAAGCCAACAGTCGCTCAGCCACTCACGAAGTTCCCCAAAATTTTGTGGAACCCAAAGGTTCATTACCGTGTTCACAAGAACCCGCCACTGGACCCTATCCAGTCCAAACCACCCCATCCTATTTATCTAAAATGTATCTTATATGAATAAATTGTGAAGATACTAATCTCATTAAAGCCTCTCAGGCGGTGTTGGATTTTTTATTATACTTGCTTAATGTAGAGGCGTAGATAGGTAATTGATCTGAAATTACAAGTAAAACTGTTAAGAGCTCTCATTGTAGATGTTCTTCCGAACCGTGTGCCTCGTTATCTAACATCCTTGACTTGAAGGAGCCAAGAATGTTAATCTCGTCCGAGTTACCGGCCAGTCTGACATTTTTTAATTTTTGTTTGTTTTCTGTCTGTTCAGGCGGATACCGGTACGATGTCGTCTTATGTCACAACTAACTCTTTTCAAAATGGTTGTATATTCATGATAATCTTCCCATCTCATACGATTTCATAGCTATAACTTGTACCCTTAAATATCGTTGATAAATAAATTAGGTTTGAAGGGAGTAGGCATAGTAATTTTTGCACAGTAATGTTTTATGGTGTAAATTGTATCAGCGTGTTTTTGGTGTTGGCACTTAATTATACAGACACGCTCATCTCTGCTTCCGCGTCTTGGTTTTGAATTTAATTTAGTGTCTTGCACGCTTTTCTTTATCCGTGCGTATTTTACACTTTCCTTTCTGTTTCTTCTTGCCTCCTGCCTTCCTATTTTCTAAATACGAAACTATTGTATCGAATGTGCATAATAAGATTTGCGATTACAGGACGTGTATTAGAAATACGTTATGTTAAGAAGTAATAGATTTTAGATATACCTTTCATCGGTGGTTTTGGCAGACTTTGCTTAAAACAATTTTTGTTTTTGTTTTGATTATTTTTATCTTCAAAGAGAGTCTCCAGTGAGGGTAACGTACGTATACAAATCAAGACAATACTGAAAGGAATGTTAAGAAAATAGGTTTTGAAGGTGTAGACTGGATTCAAGTGGCTTAATACAGACAGGTTGTTGTGAACACTGTAATGAATCTTTGGGTTCCTTAAAAGTAGAGAATTTCTTAACTGGCTGAGTAACTGTCAGTTTTTTTAAGGAAGGTTGTGCACCATAGACGTAGTTACTTTTCAGAATTATGTGTGCATTATCGATTAACAACATCCAGTCTAGACAGTAAAGTCTGATTGTTTTGAAACATGGTTTCTACTTCGTAATATATTGCACAGACGGAACACTTTATCCACCGTAACCTATAGATCTATACATAATCTCTACCTTTCTTGTGTTCCATACCTCTACCCAAAAGGATCCAGTGTGATAAAGAGTAGTGTATTCTACCTTCAGTAAAGTGCAGTGTTCCGTTGTAGAAAACGTTCCAGAAGGCAGCATTAAGGGATTTTGCTTTGCAGGGCGTACGGTTTTTTTCATTGTTATGTGTATGTTCTGCAGTGCCGAGAATTTGAGAATAACTACTAGTTATTGTAAATGGTATAGTATTTGATGAACAAACCTTAAGAAACATGGTAATAAATTGTTAGTTCCTCCCTGCCGTGATGAGTGGATGGATAATATGATATAAGGTAAGTAAATGGAGAAATTGATTGATAAATGGATAACACAGAAGACTGCCTTTTGGATTGTTGTTACCTCCATCACCGCCCTGAAGATGGAGCAGCAAACAACTCTTAAATGTATCAAAACTTTTAGCAGACTGCACCGCGCAAAAACCTAGACGACAGCCATATTTATATTCGCCACCGTGAGAACATGAAATCTCACAAAATGGATGGAGAGACTGATAAATGGTTGGTTCATGGATGGGTAGACACACACACAGCTTAGATACGTTAAGATAAGATTGAATTGAATTAGCTAGACGAACTATGGGTTCGTTGGTGGATGGGTATTTAGATGGATTAGGTGGTTTTCATGACGTAATATAATATAGGTTGGTTGATTTGAAAAAGTGATCAGAAACAACCGCTGTTTTAATGAAAAGTTGATGTGGCTCATAAACGTGGTTTGTAAGCTGAAATTATAAAATTGAATTTGTGACTTATATAGGGAATTCCTGACACGTTTTGTGTGGTGCTACTAAACTCGTAAAGGAAGAGTGACAAATATGCAGTCGCCATTTCAGTGCAATGTGACTGTCATACTAATGACCGGTTAATAGCAACACAATGTAAAACTTTAATTAAAGCAAATGCTTTTTTAGTTAACCATGTCGATTACTTAAACTTTTTCTGGGGCAGTTCGTTTATTCCAATGTTTCCTTTTTAATATGATGGAATTCGACAAGAACGTTATATTATTCCATTTGAATATTTGTAATTTCCTTTTGCAAGCTGTGCAACCGCTCTCGTCTTGTTTCAATGTGCGGTGTTAGTTTTCTCTTGCTATTCGTAATCATTGATTTTTCTAAACTCGGTGTATTTGTGATCAATGTGGCATTTTTAACAAGTTTCGAAATGCTCTGAATTAACATTAAGCTACTATTGGAATTATTATTACTATAAATATATGTGTGTGGGATAATTTCAAATAATAATAGTTTTCGACTATGACATTTTTTGTTATCTTTTGCGTGTTTAAAAAAATCTGGCTTGTCAAAAATGGCCCCGGACAAAAGAATATACCCGAGTAGCATCACCACATCTTTGAAACAACTGTAAAACTTCGGTTCCATATTCTCAGTTTCGGGATGGGATATTGTGTAATTTTGGTGCTGTCAGGTTGGACTAACTGTTTTCAAGCAGCGAGCGCTCTTATGGCGTGCACTTGTCATCCCCAGATGTTGGGGCTGAAGTGGCCCTCGAAATCTCAAGTGTCTACCTCCTGAATGAGACTCTTCCTCTGAATGAAACGGGGTGACAACTGTACTAGATATCTTTGCATTGTTCCAGTTATATAATATGGCCTCAAGTGAATTAAATACGCATTATTATGTAATGGCCGAGGCCTGTATCACGGCGTGATGGAAATGGAAAATGCTTTCAAAACTTTTGGTTGGAAAGCCCGAAAGGGGGGAGACCACTCGGAAGACAGAAACACAGATCGGAGGATAATATTGAAATGGATCTTAAGGATATTGGGGGGGGGGGATTCATCTGGCTCAGTTAAATGTATCATCAAAAATATCTACTTGCAGAATTAAAGGAAAGTTTTTGGACTAAGACAACGTCGTTTACTAAAATTTGCTTATTTACAACTTGAATCTAGTAATTTATCTCGTCATGGTTCGTGGCGGTTTTATGGAGACGCATTGATTAAGTGGCAGTCCTCTGCTTTTATTGTAAAATATTTACTAGAACTAAATAATATTACATCAATAAGAACAACTACTTTAAGAAAAGGGGGAAGTAAAGAATCGAAAATAAACCCGTTGAAAGCGGTGGTTATGTGACTGTGAGAAGAATGGAAGCCAGCAGAAGACAAAACAAAGGTTAATATTGTGACATTTATGATCAGTATCTGTTGCTAGCGTAAGTGAATATATGAGAAAGCTCTACAAAATTATAGCATAATAACAGGCCAGTTTAAATCGCTGTGTGTGTGTGTGTGGTTGCTTTCCAATTATGTTTGTTCGTATCACAAACCGATAACTAAGCCATGCTGTGACGTTTTGCTTAATTTACTATATTTTCTGTTTTAAATTTATCTTCTCTTATTTTAATCTGTTTTATTGAGTCCTTATTGGATAAAGTAGGCCTGATTCCAGACCACGCTCTTTTCCAAAATGTATGTTAACTTTGTTTTGGAACTTTTAAAGTAGTCGAAATTGGTTTCTATTCGTTATTTGAAAATAACTTTGTCATCTTTATTCCTTTTCTCAAGACCAGAAATGTGTGTTGTTCTGAACCGTAGCGATATTGACAAAAGTTAGCTTGTAAAGTTAGTTCGAAAGTCTCTAGTTAAGAGAAATTGTTGTATATTAAAAAAAAATTGGTCTCCATTCAGTATAAACGGATAATTGGAGAATCTGCTGTCTCAGATAATACAGACATAGAACAATTAGTAGTGAAGGAATGCAATGATCTGTGGTTTGTTAAATGACGCTTGCCAGTAGCTCAGAGTGCATAGCTTCGAAACGGAATGTGAGTATATAATTCCTATACATGGAATATGCATATATATATGCATTTATTTTTAGTAATTACATTGAAATGAACAGGACTAATTAAAACAGACAGAATGGAACGAAACAAAGGAGTAATCAGTAAACAAAACGTAACGAAGCGGCATTGTTTGACGTGACATGCTGATTGGCAGAAGCTCATGGCTTATGACTAAGCAGGAATCACTCGTGTATTTTCATTGTAGTAGAAATTTGTTTTACCTGTCCTAAAAAAACGACACGCCCCTATATTTGAAATGCATTAACGCGAATTTCAGTACTTGAACTGTGTTAAACGAGGAGTTCATATATTTCATTGTATTGTTTGAAAGTCGATAACTGTTATAGTAAGAACTATAGTGTTTTTCAGCGGAATTGGCGGCTGAGTCGAGTTCTGCTCTTTGTGAGTGACCAAGTATGCAAATATTGCGTACTTTCATCTCTCTAATGTTTGTTACACCCTCAACAAATCTTAATTTAGTCGATGTTGGCTGTATACTTCTCAAAAATGCTGGTATTCACCCTCAAGTCCACAATGGTGTTACAGCCCAGAAGGTCAACATGGATATCTTCCCCACCGTAAGAACCTAAAATTAAATAAAATAAAAAATTAAAAACTTATATAACAACAGTTAAGCGATGATTTACAGTTTTGTAACTTGATTTTCCTCCCCGATTACTTTATCTCGCTTTGTTTGTTTTCACATGCCTTCAGCTTCTGTTCTCTTAGCGTGTGAGATTACATTTCAGTACGTAGAACTGCGAAACGAAATATACTAACTAACTAACTAGATGGCTTACGGAACCCGAAGGTTTATCACCGAGTTAACCAAAGCCTGTCCTGGGCCAACAAAATCCAGGCGCCTTCAAATCCTGTCTCCCATAGATGAGATTATCTTTCCATCTACGTCTAGGTCTCCCCAGCAGTTTCTTCCCTTCAGGCTTCCCGACCAATACCCGGTGTACACCTCTTGCCACATCCATCTCATTCTTCTTGACCTATGACCTGACAGTACTGGAGGAGGAGTAAAGCCGTTCCTCTACACGTCATGTAGGTCGTTTAGGGGGAGTGGAGGTATAGCTCCTGGGGGAGGAATACAAATGTTTAAGCTAATACTTATGCAGTTTTAAACAAAATGTACAATCATATTTATTTATATTTAAATTTCTAATTGCTGACAATGAACGAGATTATTTGAGTTTATCATCTGAAAAATAACGACATGTGCCCTGCTTGTTACGTCATGTTTTACTTTGCTGTTCCCAGGTTTTCCGTAAATTTGTTGAATCCCGTCCAATTTAAACCGGGTTTAATACACCGTTATTCGCGTTGATATGGTGGAAATATATTAATAATTTTGACATTTCGGTCGTTACTTCCATTTCAACTTTTAGCATCTCTGTCTGAATTTTCATGTATACGTAACGACATTACTAATTCAATTTTTTTTTGTCATCTCGGTCCTCGCATGTTATTTCTGCTACGTAGTTTGTCATGGTTGCAATAGATTGGAGCACTGCTTATCGAATTTGCATACTTCGCTGATGTTCTTATAAATCGACCTGTCTTTGGCTACTTTTCAAGTCGCTATCAGCATTCAGTAGACGTACCACTTGGTCCCAGGTGCTGATGCTTTCTTTGGAAGCGTTGCAGCGATTATCGGTGCTTTTGACTATAGAACGGCAAAATAAGCCCATCTGTGCATCTGCTCTTTTATGTACAAGGTAATATGCCTATAGCACAAGTCTCATTAAACCCGAAGGCGAAGGTCGGAGTACGGTGTTAAAATGGATATTATGGAAACATGGTGAAAACTGGATTTATCTGAACACTAACGAATCATTGGGTTCCATGAAAGGTGCGGAATTTCTTGACTAGCTAAGCGACTGTCAGCTTCTTAAGACCTATTTGCTCTATTGAGATCTAGTTATTTATTTTGTCCTTAAATTAATGCGATCAATCAGAAACCGAGGTGTTCCGCTGTCCCTCCTGCTTTTTTGAAAACTTCCTGTTGGCATATGGACTTTTTTTACGTTTCATAATTACAGACAGGTTTCACATTATTAGAAATTCCTGGGCGAATACCAGTCTCGATGTTTGGAGTGGGTTAAACCGCAAGACATGCGGCTTATACCGAGGTACTGCATTGTTACGTAGGCTGTTGGTTCACAGGCGGTTCAGGAATGTTCAACTTGAACCGCCATCACAGCTTACAGATCAATTAATGACTTGAACATTGGCAGCGGAATTGGTTTATATGCGTTCTTTGCTTGAAGTGCATAAAATGAACACTAAAGGCGATGGCGTATCTCTCGTCTTCATGGGCATTGGTGTCCTGGGGGCTCGGACACCCAGGGGCCCTTTACGTACCGTTTAACTTTAAAAAAAAATTCCTTTATTTATTTTAATGAGCATAAATACTTATTAATTTGGGCGTGGATTTTTTATGTTTGTAGTTTTCCTTGACGATTCCGTTTTCTACGTGTTGGTAATTCAGTGGAGCTGGTTCGTTTTGTCTAAGGAAATTATTGGGATTCAACAGCAGCAGAGGCTATTGTACACACAAACCCGTTCTTTCCACATGTTGTTATTGCCTGCTCTTTCTCCTTGGCTGCTTTTTTTAATCATTTGAGATTATCTGCCGGGAGAATTTATAACGCAAACCTGAGCACACTGTGAAATTTTGAAAAATCAGGGCCCTTGATCCTCAAGTTTCATCTCGGAAAGTACTGAACCAATCTCTGTGAAGGTTGCTCTTTAAAGTTGTTGGCCTAATTTGTTTTTTGTTTTTTTACGTATCGGTCAGATATAATCTATATTTTAGATTTGGTTGGAATCATGCATTTCGACGTGTAATTTATATTTAACAAAACGGAATCGGGAAATAATTTTATTTGTGAAGAATAAACGCGTGGATTGTGATATCCTGGGTTATGACACCTTATTGCCTTGTGGGTTATTATCATTGTCTCGGGGGAAAAATTATTTTCTCAGGGTTATTATACACTGAGGACAAGACAATTCGGCGTTAAGATTTTCTTGTATTTTCCGTAATAGAAAACTTCGCTTCAAAGAAAGAAATGTACAACTTGTAGCTTTGTCAGCAGAAAGGCTGATGTTTCAGTATTTTAGCGTTCATTTATACAACGTGAGCTGATCACCATAAAGAGACTAGGAAACTGATTTATAACTCTAATAAATTAACGTAAATATTATAGAGTGAAGCGAATTTTAAGGCTCGTGTAACATTTCATAAATTCATGTTGTGCCTGTACATCGCAGTGTTACTGAGCGGAGCAAGATTTTAATTTCCTGTCTGTATTTTTAACTTCCTTTAATATTTTTCGTCTTTCTTCTCATATTTATTGCGGGAGGCCATTGACATTTTCTGCAAAAAGTAGCCGGCTATCAGGCTTAATTCTTTCCTATTTTTGACAGTCATGTTCCGTCACGGATAAATTTCAGTAAACACGGAGCGGACTAAAATTATTTGAACAGTTTTTTACGTTTAGTTTCCTCGTCAGGCAATTCCATTTATTAGCTATAGCTTTGCACTTTTTTCCGCTCTGTATTTACGAGAGAGGAGAAACTTTTCGATAAAGGTACATTTCAATTTAATCCATGTTCACTTTTAGAGAGGTTTTTCTGTATATACCTGCGTCCCTGTATTTGAATGCGAGGCCTTCAATATTTTTTACGAGTGTGCAGTGGATGATAGAGACGCAGAAAATCGAATCAAAATATTGCTCTTACACCTGAAATTCTCCTCTGTTTTCTCTGGTAGACGAGCGCTGTGGGAAAGCAACTTACTTCCATGGCAACCAACCAATACAGTTGCCTCGGTTGTGCTTGTTTGCTTTTCAACTGTGCCGCATGTCACAACTAGATGCACGCCTATTGTTTGTTCAGGGCGTGGTGATGCGGAAGCCACCGACCTTTTTGCATTACTTCTTCTCTTTGTTAGTTCAACAAATTAAAGAGGCATAAGATTTTAGGAGCACTCTGATTTGATGTTGGGGATTTCTTTCCACATTTTAGGAAATGCACAACAGAAATTATGTCACAGTTTGAGTGGTTACTAACATTGTATGATGGTCCTGCGACCAATAAATTTTAACCTATTAGTCGTTCAATGAATAAGCGATAAAAGGTAAAGTTATTTTATGTTTACTTAATCACCCCACCATGAAGACTTAGTGGAAAGTAACGAAACGGTAGTCTATGAAATTTTGCATGAATTAAAAGAAATATTTGTTGCTGTTAACCCTTTATTAAAGTCTAGTGCTAACTTGTACCACCTGCTTTAATAATCAGTAACTCCGCGTTCTGACCACATGGTGAGGCCGTACAGGGTATACACAAAAGAATGGTGCGGTTTCAAAAGTTAATAAAAAAATTATTTCTCACCTTACACGGACACAACATACACCGTCAGTGGCGGCAACTGTCCACGTTTCCCATGCGCTACCAGCAGTTCGTTTCTCATGCTTACTGCGAGGCCGCGGGGCCAGTTTCAAAGATGGCGTTGCAGCAGGAGAAGGCTTTCTGTGTGCTCCGTTTTGAAGTGTCCCTTGGCCACCCCTTTCGCCAGATCTTATACCGTGCGATTTCTTTCTTTGGGGGTTCGTTAAAGACAGCGTTTATGTACCACCATTGCCCACGTCCATCCATGAACTTCGTGATCGGATAACGCATGCACTGCAGGCCATTACAGCGGACATGCTACACCGGGTCTGGGATGAGTTTGATTACCGTGTGGATGTGTGGACATTGAAGGATTGTAATTAACGCATGAGAAACTTGGACAGTTTCCGCCGCTGACGGTGTATGTTGTGCCCGTGTAAAGTGAGAAATAAATGTTTTATTAACTTTTGCAACTGCACCATTCTTTTGTGTATACTCTGTATTTATTTTTTTTGGAATGATTCTCGTAGTAGGCCTACACAACGATTATTTACCTGGACTTCACTAGCGAAGGATTCCGTTCTTACAGTCGATAGTTGCTGCTGAAAGAAAGTTCTTGCCGACTCTGAAATACAGAGGCTGTTCTTTTATGTACCGAACAAAACAGTACTTGTGCTCAGCTAAGTGTGTTGCATATCTAATCTGATTTGCTTGAATTTGAATAGGCAGTATTTTGTGAAACAAAGGAGAATGCCCCCATTTTAATGCAGATGCATAGAACGCAATATTATTAACACTCCTATTTTATGTGTATATTTGTCGTTTATATACTTGGCAAACAGAATGAATCGATGTAAGGATGCTGTACAGACCTCGCGAAAATAAAGTCTGGTACGGTAAAAATAAATGCAACACTGTGGCGCTGAAGGCAGTCTGCGAGACCGTACTGCGTCTGGGTTTATGCAAAGTAACTGCAGTACGAAATGCTTTCGATAGTTTTTGTTTACTGTTTAATACGAAGAAGCCACATAACTAATGTTCCTACAAAATCCAGCTTCATTTAGAAATGCGGCGTGTGAAATAGCGGTTTTAAACTAGAACATGGGCTACAATTTGCTGGCAAAGCTTCAGAATACTGTGAAAACAGTTATTTTGCTTTTGATATACAATAGGTTTCCTCGAAACGTAAATTATTACAGCTTTTTAACTTTTTGATGCCAAAACTCGTCTGAATATTACTTAAAAATTATTGCCGTTCCTCAAAGAAAACACAACACCTTTCTGCAATTCATATGAAATCAGTATGAACATTCAATGGCATTGATATTAAAACAGGTGGTATTTTAGTGACCACTGTGCTTTAAAGCGTTGACCTCCACGAAGAACAAAGGCAAGTGGGAGTGAAGTAGGTTCACAGGTCTGTATTCGGTTTTACAAATTCACCCTTGCCTTTTGTTGCTACAAAAACAGTACGTTGTGCAAAACTTTTCTGGTCTCCAAGCTCCGCTTTGCTTTTAAACCCTGGGATTCTCTCTCTACGTGTTTTGTAAGGTTGCATTGCTTTAGGGGAGGTCGCCCTTTGAGATAAAGCGTCTTCTTCTTCGTAGAATATAAAAAGAGTATTCTTTCCTGTTTCTTTTCGAAATAATGGGCCATTTTTACTTTATTCTTTAATTTAATAACACAAAAGACACGATTTGAGCGCTAAACCTTCTACCGTTATCGTGAAAGAGAAAAAGATTAGATGAAATCTGATATTAGGAGAAAGTGTTTCATTTCTAAATGACATGTGTTCATTCAGATAACCTTATAGAGTACATGTACTGATATATACTTTGCGTGATGATATTTTATATCCTACCGGCCGATAAGCATTTACATTATTCCGCATGATTACAGATCTGAATGAATTTGGCGTTAATCATTATGTTTGTGTATGTAATTAGGTAACTCAGTAGAGAAGATGATTGTCGCTGAGCTGGTCAACAATTTTAGTCTGGCCTTTTCATAGTGCCCGAGGGCTCGTTACTTTGCACACAAGACATCGCAACTTGGATCTTATTCTAGATCAGTTGAATCCAATCGGCATCCGCCCATTCTACTTCATTGAAATGCGGTTTAATGTTATCTTCCAAAGTGGTATCTTCCTGTGGGTTTTCAGAAAACTTAGTATGTATTTATCTCATGCATATTAGGTACAGGTAACGGCTATATTAGCTTTGTGCAGTTCATTGGCCTAATAATAACGAATTTCTAAGAAAATATTTTAATTTATGACAGGTTCTACTCAACTTCTGAGTCAGGAATGAAGAAATCGAAAAACCTCGCATTCAGATGGTTAAGTCTCCCACTTTATATTCTGAAAGTTTGGGTTCGAATCTCTGTCTGAACACTTGCTGTCTTGTCTGAGTTTACTGGTGGTATTCCTCATTTCGTCTAGGCAAATTCTGGGGCATCCGCAACAGCTTCTTTCCAAATCATCATTTTTAAATGTTCATTTCTTCTTCTTCTTCTTCTTCTTCCTCCATGGCTCTCCGGTCCGTATTCGGTCCATGGCCTCCTCAATTCTCCTCTTCCATTCTGTCCTTCTGTTAGGTCCGTCTGTCCGAGGTTGAGGTTTCGAAACAGCTTCCGTTTTACGGTGCAAGGTTGTTAGCCTTGCGACCAACCCCCAACCTGGAGGACCAGGGTACCTGTCTTAGTCTGACCTCTCCCACTCGATCAATCTGGCTAGGGAGGCCCTACCAGTAGCTCTTGAGGTCACTGAGGTACTCAAGCCCCACCACCACGACAAGGTGCAGGTACCATTAAGTGGGGAAGTGTACATTTACAAAAGAATAAATTAACTTATTGTTTCTAGTACAGTTCTGTCCTCAAAGAGAAGCAGCAGAGAAGGGAATTTTTCTAGAGCAATTCAGTTATGTTGTTTGATTCGCTTATATGTTTGTTGGATTTGTTTGACTGTAATGCCAGGAAGATTACTGTTTCTTGTTGAATACTTGGAAAATTTCGGTCCTGTGAGAAGCATCAAATAAAGATACATCTTAATTTAATTTCCATTAAAATCGCTCTCTGTATTGGGAATCTGCTAAGGACAGCTGGAAATGCTGGTTAGTATGAACGAGAAATATTAAAAAACTATTTGTGTTCCAAGTGTTTAGCCTGGTGTTGAGTAAATCTCTTTAACAACTTTTCGAAATGCTAACTAGTATATTTATTTTCCGTCTATACATGTTACCTTACTTGCTATGGAAATTTGAAATTGATGACTCACGTCAGCTGTTTTCTTGTACAAGTAACAGGACGTGTTGCGTATAGACGCTGTTAATTTCAGGCTCAAACTTTTGTATTCGCTTTGTAAACAAAATGTTACGAAAACAGGTCAGTACGTTCTTCAAAAATTATGTTCTCCCAGTTATTTTCCTGCCGGTAATCAGGATATTCCACACAGACATTTAATCCAGTTTACAGGAACTTTATTTGAACTTGTACATAATGTGTAGACCAGGAGCTAACCCGCTGCTTGCGTGTATTGTGTAACATTGTATCTCACTATATCCGAAGAAAATAATTACTGCGTAAATTAAATATGACTTTCAATTTTAATTGAATAGTTAATTCAAATAACAGATCAAGTTTTGTTCCTTTTATCACTGCTGGCCGAGCTTTCTCAAGTAGGAAGAACTGAGACTTGTTTAGCCAGTAACGTTTTGTGGAAATCGGGCTTTCACAGGAACTTAACATTGCACCTTATTCCAAGTCAGTTGAGTTCAGTTCACAATTTCAGAACCTACTTTAAGATCCGTTTTAATATTATCCTCTCATTTTTGCCGTGCTCTGACAAATTGTCTCTAATCCTTAGGTTAGCCAGAAAAGTTATTCATCCTTGACTGTTCACACTAAAAAATATGAATATTTTATGAAGTGTACGGATGGATTTTGTTTGATTTGTAGTGTCAAATTATATCGTTTTCGAAGGGAATATGTGTCATAGTTACATAATCTGCATTAATTAAATACTCCATAAATTTCATCAAATGGAACAGTTTTAAAACATGGACAAGTCAAGATCAAATACATTACACATTTCCCTATGCTTGTATTTTAATTGCTGAACAACATACAGTTTCTGCATATTTATTGCCCAGTTAAACAGTGCAAGTAATAAATTGAAAGCACACAGTTCCATTCATTATTGTGTTCCCATGTAATCGTACACCGAAATGGGATGTTGTCTATCAGAATTTTGATGGTCGCAACAACAGATTTTCACCTGACACGCAAACAGAATAATTGTCAGCTCAGAAGAGAACATCTTTGCTGCTGACATTTTACACAGTTCAAACATCCAACTTTTGAAAATCCCATTTCGGGAATTCATTGGCGATATGGAAAAACACACTCACACATCCAGTGTAACCCAATATCAGAACCAGATTGAAATGCATGTATTCCGGCAAGATTGACAATATCTGCAATTATTTCACACCACCACTGTGGTAGTAGAAACGAAAGAAAGGTTTTTATCACCGCTAATGTCAAAGCCTGCCATTGGACACGATCCTCGGGTTATTTCATCCACCTCCAATCCTCAGAAGCTAGCTCAGTAAGACCCATCTTTATGTTCCATGGGCCCACCATTTCCTTCTCGATTCGTTCTTACAAGTATACGTTTTCAAAGAAGCTTCTTAATCAAAATTCTGTATGAACTTCTCCTCACCCTCATCGCAGCCTGTCTCTCATATTTCGTTGTCTTAACGATACTATATAACATGTAAAACAAAGGAGTTTCAAGTTTTCGGCCCTTAGCCGTTCACCTTGCCAACTTTATCCTTCCTATGTTCGGGTATTTTTCTTTCCGTTTAATGCACGGTGGAAATGGATCGCTTTATGCATTGTACCTTGTTTGTGCCGTAGCAACTGCCAGATAGATAGAAAACTGGGAAGACAATGATTCTGTATTGTGTATCTGCTTGATTGTTACAGAGATGTAGTGATTCCGAAGTCAAAGTTCCTGGCTGAGGAAGAGGCGAAGAGGAAGGCGGTGGCTGCAGCAGCGGCGGCTGCAGACAGTCACGAGGATGATGACGGAGATGATGACGTCTTCTACGACAGTGAGGATGACCAGGATGATGATGATGACAGTAGCGACCCCGTCTCGTAAGTTGCATTCTTCTGTTTACTTCAGAGCACTCTAGACGATGTACATTAGGACTTCTCGGACGAAAACAGTCGTATACCGTAGAGATTAACTTTTAGTGCACTTGGCTATGATACGGGATGATCCCCTCGCTAGATACCCCAGATTTGGGGCAATGAAGCCACTATTTATGCACCGTTGGTTACATTTCTGTGACATTCCAACAAAATGTCTTCTTCTTTTGCATGGTGACCTGAGAGTCGACAGAGAATAAAATTGTGTATGTGGCCCCAGGTCTGGAAAAGGTTGACCACCCCTGAGCCTAGGTTACCATTCCTGAAGCGGATGGAGTTGTTACAGCTATGTGCCGGTCTTGCACTTATTCAGGCATGCACCTACTCAATAATTTAATGTGAAGCCACCCCCATCAGGTTCCGGAGCTTATGGCTAGTAGAGGGCGTGGTTCATGATAAAAACAGAGAGACAAACAAACCGTCACGATGTAGTTCGCGCTCTGATATTTAATACTTGAATATTATACACGTATAGCAGACGGCGGGTCTGTAAGTTCAGCAAGAGGTCTGATACACAGATAAAAGTCTTAAAACTCTCGGACATTCTTATTTTCTTCACTTGTTTCATGTCGTATTTGCACTGAAGGTTACGATATTTAAGCGTTTGTTTCCAGACATATGTAGCTACATTCACAGTACTTTGGAAGCGATAACTTGAGTACAGAGATTTGATCATTGTCGATCATATAAGAAGAAAATGTCAAACAGTGAAGCAGCGTTTATCCCGCTCATCTGATCCTCCAAAAATTATATTTTCTGAAGACTAGATTACAAATTACAAAGTGCCACATTATGTAACATTGTCCATCCCACTGTTACTTCTTCTCTCTTAGATCCAAATATTGTCACAATCACTTTGTTGTCAGACACCTATAACCTAAGTTTTCACCTTGGAACGAGAGACCAAGTTTCACACCCATATAAACAGATACAATTCATGAAGATTTCTGGGTTGCGCTGTGTAGTCTGGTCGATGTTTACCAACGTTTCAGAGGTCATACTGCCTCCGTCATCAGGGCGATTCTTAGTATGAAGATTTGTCTTCTGTGTTGTTGCGCTGTGTAGTCTGGTCGATGTTTACCAACGTTTCAGAGGTCATACTGCCTCCGTCATCAGTGCGATGACAGAAATCTTCATACTCACCGCTGTGTAAACCACAAATCATAGATACAATTCATCTTTACGTTTTTAGATACGAAACAGGAAGACAAAATGTATTTGACCGTAGTTTTGATCTCCTGATATCGTTTCCATATAGTTTACTTTTTCCACGTTTTGGAAGGATTACTAGTTATCTTGGCATCGTGACTTTGTTTAACGTTGTAGTGTGCTAACGTGTTAAGAGACACGTCTCAGAATCACGATACATCTTTCCCCTCAGGATACAGATTGCTACCTGTCGCTACTTGCCTCTCATTACGTTGTTTGTATCGAAGGGCATTACTCACTCAATTCGGATGGATGTGATGACCGTCTCTGAGAGAAACAGATCGTGACCTGAAGTCTAATCTGCACCAACACCCAATGTGTTCAGTACATGTAATATGTATCCAAGCTTCTAAGGCTGGACAGAAACTTACGATGGTTCGAGAACTTTGTGACTTGTATGTTCAGTCGCATCTCAGAAGTTCAATATTGTGTCAGTTTTGTTCTGTCTTTCTTTCTCGTCTGGTTTGCTTCTAACGGAAGGTCTCACTGAAGTAAACACGATAAATTCAGAGCACCAATAGAAGAGAAGGGGGAGAATGTTTCTGTCTCAAATAGGCTTCCTGAGAAATGGGATGGAACTCAGTCTAGCTTGGGAATATTGCAAAAGATACATATGAAGTCTCACTGCTAGTTATTCTCGTGTTCGCTGGAACGGTTGTTAGGCAATAAATACTTTCCAGAAGCAGCAGCAGCTACTCTTATACGCACCGTGTGCTGAAAAGAGGCCGGGAAAATGCAAGACAACGCGGTTTTATCCGTATAGACAAGCCTCAAAGGAAAGCAAAGCCTTCAGTGATGCGCGTCTCAGTGCACTAGGCTTGCTGATACTTTCAAGAGTGGAAATTCTCGTTTCATCTGAATAATAATTCAGCTTTGAGCTAAGAAAAATAAAGTGAAGAAAAAAGGTAAGACATTGCCAACATTTTCTCTTTTATTAAAGTCCTTGCCAATATTTCTAATAAATTCTGTTGGCGTGACAGCGAAAGACGATCATATAAAATTGCAGTTAATAATTCTTCGCTAATCGGTTTGAGTCAGTGAGACTGTATTTGGCTTAAGCCCTCTCTTACTGAACACCAAGGAATTAAAACCTGAATACTTAAAACATAGATTTAAGGAATTTTACTGAAGCGTATTTCAATTTTATGTCGAATCGCAAATGTATCCGCTGTGCATGACAGTAATTTGGTTCATACAAATATGCCAATGGATAGGAGAAGGTTTCAAAATATGTGAACCCAGTAACGAAACAAATTGAGGATTGAAGATTACTGGCTCCTGGGACATTGCACCGTGTAATCTGGCGGAGGTTTGCCGACTTTCCAGAGACGCTTTCTGCCTCCATCATCAAGGCAGTGACGGCCTCATGTCCGTGATCATGGATGTTTCAAGCATGTATGAAACGTCAGTAAAATTCTACCCAGAAGACACTCAACTTCATACTCGCCACCGTGAGAACCAGAAATCTCGCCAAATTGAGGAATGCGCGTTAGACACCGAGGGGGGTGGAGGTGACGTCGGAACAAGCTGGACAAAAGCAAGAAAGTTGGCAGGGTGGCAAGGAGTCCCTTGTTTGGATCTTGGCCTCGGAAACATTCATCTGGACTCTTATTCCTCTTAGTTTTCCTCAGGTACCAGGAGAATGTCGGGACATAAGAGTTCATTCAAATCTCCGCCTACTAAATCTTTTCCATATCTTCATTCATGGTTATATTCCCATGTCCTTCCATGCGAAATAATTTCTGTGGTAGTATCAATTTTCAATTCAATTCAATTAATTTATTTAAGTGCTTGACAACAGCCAGACAAGGCCAATAACAGTCAAGCACTGAACAACAGTACAGGATGAAATATAATACAATAACTACATTCATTTCTATAATAATAAAATACAATAATAATGTAGTGATTAATATTGTATGAAATGTCCCATCTACTCCTTGGTCTCCCAAGTGGCTTCTTCCCTTCATTGCTTTCTACCAGATGTATGCGTTTTTCATCTCCCCATATCCCACCAATTTTATCGTCTTTGATTTGGGGACCCTAATAATGACCTATTTGGTGAAGCTTTTCATTATGTGATTTCCCTAGTTACATCATTAACTCTGTCTTAGGTCTAAATATCCTCATTAAATGTTGTACCCAAACGGGGAATAGGAACACAAAATTAAAAAAGTCTATAGAGGTCATGTTCCACTTTTATGTATATTGTGTAAATTTCAAGGAATGTGAATAAAAATGCTGTCTTGCGCAGCGGATGCACAGCAACATGTAAGTTACGTAATTCTGTTACGTGTGGCAAAGAGATAGAGTGGATTTTTGTGCTGTACGGTAAAAACAAGTCTGCAGATGAACAATCCATTTGGATGCAAGAGTTGTTTGAAGACGACCTTAATGATGTGTTGAGGTGCAGAACGTGAGGGCATTTCCACTCCCTTTATTATGGCCGTCATAATTATTTGTAGCGCCTCTCCCCACGTCGGAACCAGGCGAGTTCTAATTGAGATCCTCAGAACGCACTGGAAACTCTACTTATAAAAGAGATGACTTTTCAAAAGACACGTTCCTCATTAATTAAGAGAGAGATTAATTGTTATTCCTTAATTATATCTATAGAATAAAATGGCACGATTATGGTATATATCATAGACTTTCAGCTGTCAGAAACAGAGAAATAGAATTCTGCACTTTGTACACCCGAGACACAGAAGTAGCTTGGTTTTAATTTATATCAATTTTAGTATAGGACTGTTATAATCATAGTCAAAATTTCTTCTTTCAGAAAAATTTGATCTTCTCAAAATTAGGCAAGTCAGAAATGAACTTGTGACGTCTACTGGCATTCATATGCTTCAGTCTACATACTAACATTTCCACAAACTCTTAATAATTACTTATAAAATCCTTCTTCTTCTTCTTCACTTCCGGGATTGTTACGACTTCGCTCGTTCCATCTTTTCCACGGTCTCCCTTGGTCCCGGCCTCCTTTAGGTTTGTATTTTAAAATTTGTTTTGGTGTCCTTTCGTCTAGTATTCTGCCTGATTTATCCATTTGTTCCTGTAATTTTCTATTTTCTATTGTATGAGGTCTGTATCTAATTCTCTTCCAATATTATAAGATTTAAAGATCTATATTTGTGCATAATGTCCTAGGTTCAAAATTATTAGACCTTATATGTTATATAAATCATGTATTATATTATAAAATTACGTTCAGGCGTTGTTTGTTTCCATTAAAATAGTAAATAGTATTTTTTACGTGTCTGTGAGATGTAATGGTATATGACGTTCATTCGAAGTTCCATAAAAATCCATCAGTTATTTGGACGTTGTAAAGGACAGGCTCACGGACGTCGTGATATCATTAGCCTGTTTGCCTTTAGAATATAAGGAATGCAGGTTCAGGATGGTAATGCCAGTGGCTGTATCTGATCACCGGAGGTCGGTTGGTTCGTAATCTCTAGGGATGGCGATGGCTGGGTGCCAATATAGGAGCTTTAAGGCAGATGCAGGGGGAGAGGGGGGTCCATCCATGGCTGTGGAGTCTGCTGAGTAGTCGCCAGCAGCAGCCATTCTGTCTACTCATTTCTCTCTTTGCCCTGGAATTATTGAGAAAGTGAAAGCGATTAGCAACGAAGCGAGATTTCAAGTTTCATATTTGTTTTTTTGTTTTTGTTTTTTGGTAATTCAATAATGCAGAATCCTCTCAGAAGTCGATAGTTGCGTAGCTGGTGTGTCTATATCTCTCCCTGTGGTTTTTGGACAAAAATGTTTGAATAATTTCCTATCTCTACCATGCGTGCTACATGTTCCACTCATCTCACTCTTAGATAATACTGTTAGATATTCGTAATCAGTCCGGGATTTTGGAGTCATGTAATATACAGTCATTTTAAATAAATACGATATTACCGCAACCAGTGTACAAAAGA
The DNA here is from genome assembly GCF_000696155.1 of Zootermopsis nevadensis. The sequence continues at coordinate 332,205 of NW_019060107.1, forward strand.
AATGTAAATAGGTAGTTAAAGGTTTTTAGTGTGTTCTGGACCGCCTTTGAAGCCGAAGCTCGTCCAAATAATACATAAAACATTTAGTTCGTACCTTAAAGAAGGAAAAAAATTCACTATTACAAAGATTAACTTGTTAGTGCTGATGGAGGGAATCTGTGTTTACAGTGAGATTATACGAAACCCCCAAAAATAAAAAAACTATACAAGATTATTGATTGTTAAAGCATACGGTACATATAGTTACCACTGAGGTTTAAAGGATTTTGCAATGATAAGTAGTTCCTGTAGCCTAATAGGGATTAACACAACGTTTTACTTGCTCCACTTCAAAGAAATTAAATAATACTACGAGATAAATGGAAGTAGAGACCAAGAGAGAATTATTTACTGTATACTAAATGTTGATGAATACTGAACAGTTGGAACTCTGGTAATAGCAGCGTTAGACTGAAATTGTGTAATAGGTTTAACTAAAGCTCGTTTCATAGATTTTATCCAGCCGTCTTTCAACGTGTTGCTTTATTTATGAGGTTTCTCGGCAGCAGTAGAGGTGCTTCACTTGAAGCCTGACTGCCGTGTCGGTAACCAGGCTTCCATCGGGAAGATTTATCTTTATTACGCTTTGAGAGAAATTGTGACTTATTAACGAGAATGACAGTGACGTTTCGGGATGTGGTTAGTTTTTATATTATTCGCTGATGCCAAATCATTCGCACAGTTTTGTTTCATCGACGAGGTTGTGCTGTCGAATGAGAACTGGTTGATTGCTTATGAATTTAAAGGAAAAATAAACTGTCGTGGCCTGTTGGAAGTAGATAATCTCAAAAGGCTGGCATTTATTGGGTCAAACTATGTATTTGCTCGCGCGTACGATAATTTGTTGAGGGACAATGTAAGGATCACAGAAAATGGTGTAGAAATAAAGGTAAAGTATGTCATTTCTGGAAAGTAGAATGAGCAAGAAAGTCATTCAACTAAGCTCATACAGAAGCCTGTGTAGTGAAAGTAGAAATGAGATTAATAATTAAATCTGGAATTGCGTATTATTCAGTTCAAAAAACATTATCCCATCTGCTTCCAAAAACACTGAAGATAATCAGATGTGTGATTTTTTTCGATGGGTACCTGCGTTTCGGAGGAACATCCACTTCATCCCTGAAGATGGATACAGTGTGTTTCTCCATAACCTTGGTAACCATCTAAAAGTCAGCACAGCGTCATAGCCAGAAGACCACTACGGACAGCTTAACCGCTGTGAGGAGAACCTCATCTCATGCAGCTGTTCAGTTTGTGTTAATACAGCAATCAGTGTCAACTTTCTTTTAAGTAATGTGTTACGGAACACCGCTGATGCAGAGGAAAGAAGCGAGAAATGCACATGGCCAAATAGATATAAATCTTCCGGACGTAGTTGGCTGCCAACAGCGCCATGTCAACTGGAACTGGAGCTCCGATAACGGGCGTCGGCTGGCGTCGCTTTACGAGCAGTGATTATGAAGATTATTAGATTTTCTCGTTTTTTATCTTGTGCGTTGGGTAGACATCTTTACGAGTATAGTGGTTTGTATTGCTTGAGAGATAGACGTTTTATAGGCGCGGGGGAAGGAGGAAGCAGGACTCGGAAAGCTTTTTCTGTGGCGAACCCATTTTGTTCTTTTTTAAAGTTAACAGTCGATTCGTTCTTTTTAGAAATTATACTTTGGTTTCATGCGCATTTGTATACTGACAAGTTCTGTGTGATTTTTTGTTACACCAGAATTACAAAATGTCTTTTCACCTGCCCGACATCCAACCCCGATCTTTCCATGGTGGGAAAAGGTCGTCAAATGGGGGATATAAATTAATTCGGTAATATTGAAACTAAATTTGACAAATTTCAGTTTCTTGGGCCTCCTTATAATTTCAAAATAACTGTGAACAAGAAACAGTTTCGCTTGAAAAGTAGACTTTGGAGTTAGTGGAAGCCATTTAGACGCTCTTTTGTGTAATACGGCATTTAAATAGCCTTCAATAAGTGTGAGAAATTTGGCAGAAATTTGTGGGTACCTTGACCGTAGACCTCATACATATGAAGGTTCCGAAAATAATATAGCAGCGATAAGTGCATTCTGTGGGCTCCTGTAACAGTTCCTTATTTCAACGTGGGAGGGCTCATGTGGTAAAGGTGCTCGTGTTTATGAAACAGTTCGAAAATAGAACAGTTTTGTATGTCAATATTTATGGACCCGTTTCTTATCTACTGCAACGTGGTATGGGACCGCCGGTAAACATGCTCGCTGTATTTGTGATGTGTATGATAACTTTGCGGGCCGCTGTGTTTCATACCACATGTGCTGTGAAAAGGGATAATTCTGTTTTACACGGACTTGCGCAATTTCGTTTTAATTTTAAATTTTCTTCGCTTCTCTACGAACTGTGCCTCATATCCGTGCTGTCTGCACTTTTTATTTTATGGTAATAATGGATCTGGGAGTGAAATGGCTGGCTCAGTTTACGGTCCAATAGCGGGCTCTTGTGAAGACGGTAATGAATTGTCGGGTTTCATAAAAGACTTTTTCTAAAAAAAATGAGCTGAGCGATTGTTACCTTCTCAGGAATGATCCTGTTCTGTGCATTTAATTACGGAAAAGAAAATCCATGCAAGCTTTGTAAAGCCGATGACTTATGTAACACGGTGGTCCCGAAGAAGGCTGTTTTCTGAGTAATTGCACTTCGTAGTCTGGTAGAAATTTACAGACGTTTCAGAGGTCCTTGCCCATCCATCATCAGGGCACAACAACCCAGAAGACAGCTATCTTCGGACTCACCGCGTTAAAACCTCAAATCCAATATGGTGGTTGTTCTACAGTGAGTGATTGTTTGTTGGCTACCGTCCATGCTTGGAGTCTCGTCTCCTTCCGCAAACCATGGACTCGCCGTAGAGGCAAAGACATTTTTCTGTCCGAATTCTTCGGGTTTCTTTGTCAGCATTATCCTACCGTTGCTTTATATTCATTCATGCATGATCTGGGGGCCGGACAATGAGCCCGTCAGCTGCCGAATTTCTACACAGACGTTTCTCTTCTTCATAAAAGAACATGCAGGCTGTGTGTTTGTGTACAGTACATAACCTTGAGGCTAAAGTAGCAGGTCTGTATGTAATTCCTCCACCTTGTCGCCTCAACAGCATGATCCACTACACCGTAACTTGTATGACCTTCTACTGATGAAGTCTGATAAATAATTTTTTTTGTTAGGATGTTTCAGTAATTAAGGGAGTCGTGGAAAGATTACGGAACCCATCAAGCTGCTAGAGTGGCGATAATGCTCTGTATATATGTATGCGGAAGGTACGCGATTCGAAATTCGGCTTCATTACTAGCTGTTGTGACTGGTTTTCATGGTATTAGTCAGTCTGTCTAGGTAAATGCCAGCACAGTACCATCCCTTTCGAAATTACTTATCTATTCAGGATTGATGATCACATTCGATGTTATAAAACCTCTGTAATCGTTAAATAACGTAAGAGTTGATTGTAGAACACACTCTTCAGGCAGATCAAGTACCTGGATTTATCACTTATGAATTGTCTTGTTGCGTTTGGTGTGAATGAATTGTCATATCATTGTCCGTAAGAAAGCAATTGATTCAAAATGTGTCTTTCCCAAACTTTGTGGTTCTGTCTGTCTAAATTGCCTTGACCTTGACAATTGATATTGCTGTTCATTGAAGGTCTTATCATTGTCCGCAAGAAAGCAATTAATTCAAAATGTGTCTTTCCCAAACTCTGTGGTTCTGTCTGTCTAAATTGCTTTGACTTTGACAATTGATATTGCTGTTCATTGAATGCATTATCAGAAACCAAATTGAGGGTGTTTGAAGTATGGAAATATAGGGCTGATTTCTCTAAATAAATTACAATTGCGAAATACAGCCTAAACGTAATTATACGTTGAACAGTCAGGAATGAAAGCGTGAATTGTAGACTGCCAATCAGGTTTAATTGAAACGTGTAGTGATTACGTACTGTTCATGAAATTAACTACCAGTTGTGTCTGATTGAGAAGTGAACGACTGATGCGTTTTTGTCATTATTACAAAAGGAGCCAGTTTAAAACCGGCACTTGTCATTATAATGTCTGTTTGGAAGCCTTGTCATCTGGTGTGTTAAATCACGTATTCCATTCTTTCTAGAGTAAGCTGTAATTAAAAACTGATTTTGCTAATTCATAAGGTATCTGACGGCCTGATTCGTTGCACGTCCCACGCTTAATATGGCTTGTGGTTACTGAGCTGGTGCATTTTAGAGTTTGGAACGTTAAAGAGAGCAGGATGCAAAACTTGAAACCTTGCATACCGTGCAGTGTATTGATAATTTGCATTCAAACAAAACTGTTTACACTTAGTGCCAAACGCGTTTCGACCTCAAGAGGTCATCATCAGTGGCAAAGAAATTAATTCATATTAAATCGTGCAATTCATAAGACGATGGATTGTTATAAAGAAAGTGCATCCTTTTATGCTACAAATGGTACCAATTACTACTTATAATTCCTTGTAGTCGTCATAATTTCTTCGCAGAGCTTGTTTTGCGATCCGTTCATCAATTTCTACACCGGGTAAATCGTTAAAAACGTAACAAACTAAAAAACAGTTTATCGCAACCGTTTCACCAGTTTCATTCGTCTTTATCTTGCAGAAGAATTTACGGTGTCAAGGAAACTGAAACGTGCCTGATCCTACAGCCTGTGTGATATCTCTGCTGCAGACTCCATCCGTGTGTCAACGTCATGTATATCCTGACAGATCCAGCCTTGATAACCAGATACATGTGTCGGTTTGGTAGGATTCCGCGATGTGTTTTCTGTTCTAAACGAACAGATTGAATCCAGACGTCGGTGCTCGCCCCATCTAAAGACAAGTACACTTCACATGCATTGAAACAAGATGCTTGCTTTTCTGTGCTCCTGAACTGAATTGAAAGATGATGGTGACTGTCTTCTGGGATGTTGCTCCATGTAGTTTGGTAATTTACCGACGTTTCAGAGGGGCTTGCTACCTCAGTCATCCCATATTTATGAGAAGGTACAGAAATATAGACATTGCGACAGGCTGCCATTACCCTGCTTCGTTATAAACAAGAAAAGTAGCATAAAACTATATCCTTGTATTGATGATAAAACTTTTACTGTTCTCGCGTTATCCACTTTTTGCGTGTAGTTGACGACGCTGGAGCCCAGTATAGAAAGAAACAAACTCGCCTGGGAGAACTGTCGAACGTCCAGGACGTGTTTAGACTGCATTGCACTGCACACTTGTCGGACAAGTTGTCGTCCCTCTCAGGCGCCGCACACCTATCTCGAGAATCATCGAATTCTGCTCACAAGACCATAACATTGATCCACAAGTTTATATCCTCGGAAATGGTCGTTTCTGTTTACTGTAATGATGATAAGACAACTTCCATCTGCATTAACCAGTGGAGACTCGAATGGACGGGTTCAGAGTTTTCTTTGTGTGTCGTTTAAAATATCGACCATATAGAAAGATACGTAAGAGTAGAAGTGTAGATTTTATTTCGATCTGGTTTCTTTAACAAGAACCAGGTGTTTCAAGTAGGCATTTAGGAGAATTTATACTGGACTTGTTCAGACTAGTATTAATTTATACCAATAAATTAATGCACGTTTCTAGTATAAAATTACGCCAGTCTGTTGAATAGGTGAGATTTCAAATTCTCATTGCGGCGGGTATGAAGGTAAATGTCTTCTGGGTTGTTGCGACGTGCAGTCTAGTAGAAGTTTACCGACGTTTCAGAGGTGCATCATCAGGGCGCCCTCTTAATGTACGTTTGGCTAACTAATCTAGTGTTGGTGGCTGTGAATCCGCACAGTAATTCATAATTAACATTGCTGCAGTCCGTCGCCTAACACTGTAATCATTTTGTTGGTTTCGTAATCCTGTTCGTAAACAGCGGGGTTTAGTTCGGTCAATTTGGCAATTAGCTTGTCGCATTAGTTTTAAATCCTTTAACAAGTCTCCGCGTACTACGTTGTGCGATCTAATTCCGCGGTTAGTGCAATTCCGAGCAGGACAGACGCTGGCTAATTCTGCGCTCACTGTCCTATTCACTCGGTCACTCCTCATTCACTCACTCAAGTCGGTTGTTGAATAGTTCGGTGCTCCTGATAGCATTTCAAAAATATGTATAATGTCAATTCTTTTATTTGTGACCTCTTCGTCTGTGTATAATGTGTTGTGGCATCATGATGATTTTTAATGCTGGTAACGTTCTGAGATACACCCACAACTTATCGTTGTGGTTTCAGTGTTAAATAGGTGTTTTACCCATGCCTGTCCAGACAGTGGTACATTATTCATGTTATGTAACATCCACTTGATCACTGCGTGTTTTATTTTCTCGACTGATAAAGGTTCGTTTTGTTATGGTGTCAGTAAATGATTTTTTTCTCTCTGAATTCCTGTTTTGATTTTGTATGAGATTAAAATAATTTATGTTTCTGTAATTTTCGTGTGTGAGCTTTATTGTGTCTATCTGACTCTTACGACGTCCGTGTATTTGTTATGTTAAAGCTTTCGGTTTCCCAAATTTTCTACCTGTCATTTCTAGGATACCATCTGCGGTTTTAGATATATATATATATATATAAAGCAATCTGTCTACACCTATGCATTGTCGCTGGGCAGTTATATGCGTTCTTTGCACGAAATGAGCATGTAATGTTTGTCCGCATGAGTCAACTCTAGAATCGCTAGATGGATTTCGATTAAAGTCGCCACCTACTACCTGCCCTGTAGGCGATGTCTTCCAGAAGCTCCTAACCAAAACATTACATATTTATGTAAGGTTTACTAAATCCCCGTGTTTTCGTACGTATTCACCATTGTAGTTCCTGGTTAGTCACAGACGTGGTTCCAATTCGGGAACATTCTGTTTCTCGAACATGACGCTGTTCGTTGTTTCTCGTATTGAATGTCAGTACCGTAGCGGACATTGGATCGATGCCTCGCCGGCTGTTTTGACCACACTACTTGCACAGACTGATAATAATAGGACGTAATGAGAAAATTACAAAACGTCAAGAAGGAATAAATTAAATTGTGACCCGTGTAAGTGTCAAGTCAGTGTACAACAGATTCCGCTGATTGAATTTCGAATGGACTTATCAGACTGCATCAGTTTGATCCACTTGTCATCGGTATAATTAATAGTTCATTAGCATAAGTATTTTGATTCAGTATTTAACGTGAATACAGCAACTGTTGGCACAGATCTATAGCTGGTACTTCGTAATAAATACCATTTAACGTCCATAATATTGATAAATAATTCCATGGATCTAAATTCGTTCTTTTAAAACTTGTTTCTCAGCTTACAAAGAAATGCTGGATTCATTAACGTGTTCACAAGGACCAGCCATCGCACTGTATCGCGGTGCATATGAATCTAATCAACACCCTCACATGATATTTAAGATCTATGTGTGTCTTGGTCTTCAAAGTGGTTTCTTTCGTTCGGGGTTTTCCGACTAAAATTTTAAATCAAATATGAAGTTTTTTTGTTCATTTTCCTATTGCTTCATGTATCTTAATTAACTCCGTGGAGCAGAGCCCTTATTGAGAAGCTAATGGTCGATCTGATAGTCTTACATTTGAATATTATCTTTGTTTAGGTCTCCAAAGTCGCCTCTTCCATTCACGTTTTCCGATCAGAATTTTGTATTCTTGGTAACAACATAGAGTGAAATAAAGCTTCTTTGTATTAATCGGATTTCAGGAAATGGTGCGTACTTATCGTTACCCTATCAGGGTAAAACATTTTGTGTATGGTGGTCTAATTGCAAGTTCCGCGGAAATATTTCATTAAATAAAGTCTGGGACAAAAGTAATGCAGGGTATACACAACAATTAAGCTGTACCAAGACGTTCTGGTAGAACTGATGACTGATTTTCTTTAAATAGTTGTCTTATGTGGTGAGGTTAGAAAGGGCTACAAATTATGGTTCCATTTAGTTGTAAACGGGTAATATTTCTGAAGAGATCTTTCACATTGCACTTGAATAATGATCATTGATTATATCATTTTGTGTTGTAGGAGATGTAACCCTTGCCCTGTTGTGAAGCCAACCTTCCTGTGTGGCACGGATAATAGAACGTACAGTTCATTGTGCCGTCTGGACTATCACAACTGCATCCACCATACAGTTATCCGTGTCGGCTGCAAGGGATTCTGCCCCTGCAAAGGTAAAAACTAAATATGTTTAGGTATGAAAAAGGTATTAAAAAAATTAAAGGCTTTTTTGTTTTACTTCATAGGCCTGAGTGATGTTGTCAGTCTTGAAAATCACTCATTTGCACCTAGTGAGATTTAATTATGTTTTGAGTGATGATGATAACATTTTTTCCCCTCAATGCCAAAGTTATTTTTAATATGTAGATTTGTCAGTTCCGCTACCAGTCTGAATCTCTGTGAGCTGTGTGGTGGGAGGAGTGACCGAGTGAACAACTCTTCCACCTGAGACTTCAGTGATTACTGAGGACACCAAAAACCATTCTCATTCGATATTACTTTCCTGCTTTCTTCTTTGATTGTTTTTGTCCTTTAACAGAGACCCAGAATGAATCGTGCTTACAGGAACTTTTAAATTCTCTTCATAGATGTCGTGATTGAAGTTAGCAGTTTATGGTTTCAGAAAGTTTACTTTTTAAATAAAATCTCCAGTTCAATCATAGCTGATGCAGTGTTTATATTGCAAATAAAATCTCCAGTTCATTCATAGCTGATGCAGTGTTTATATTGCACATTTTTATTCAATGGCCCAGATGGTGAGCTCCATATGCGAAAGAAGCAGCGCCAGTCAGAGAGGCTAAACAACCTGATGAACAAATTCAAGCTGACTGCTGAGAAGGAGAAGAAACAACAACAGCAGCAGTTAAGCAAGAACAACAGCAACAAACCCATCAGAATGCCACAGGACAAGTACACGTTCACCCCTGAAGATTTCAAATATGAGAACAAACACTACAAATATATAAAATACACGAAATATAATAAGGTAAAGTTGAATAGCTTCGTGTTAAGAATTGGGATTGTGGTAGAACTGATATTAGCTAAATGATAAAATTCTTAAGCTGTTCAGTTCTTTAATTTGTTTAATTTTGGATCTTTCCACAGAGATAAATTTATCTACTTGCTTTATGTATTTTCCATTTATTTTCACTATTTTTATTTCCTCCATGTATTGGGAGTAGATAAGTTGCTGAATGTGCTTAATTTTGGTAAATATTCCTTCATTATCATCTTGAAATTCATAAAGTTCAAATTGAACTTCATTGGTTCTCAGTGGTTAATTGCACAAAAACTCGTACATTACCATTCTTAAAATATGGAACTCAGTAAGGTCTAAACTTTTATTTGGGATATTTGTTTTAGTATTATGAAACACAAGCAATATATATACCATGACCAATTATATTTGCAGAAAGCAAAGATTGCATTAGAAATTGTGCGTCTTCTTTTAGAATACACCTTTCCATTCATCATTCTTCATAAGGAATGATCAGACATGACGGAACTGAGTTTTAACATGCGATTCCTCCTAAAGTGTTCTGTAAATTGAAATCTGCTAGTGATTTAGCGTGGTTCTGTTGTTGGGTAGCGCATATTCAAAACCCCACATGGCTGTCTACAGCTGTGAGTGGTCAGCAAATGTGTCACATGACCTCTCTCACCATGGCTTACAGCCATTAATAAAATGATACAAAATACATTTTTTTCGGGGGTATCAGTAGACTGTCGGAAATGTCGATGCCTGCGTGATGTGCACTCTTCTGAAAACGTGAGACAATGGCAACTGGTTTATGTAGGCAATACTTATTCCTAGTGTAGATGCACAAAACTGATCTACTATACCTCACCTTACCAAAGCTCTTCACCTATGATAACCACCTTCTTCTTTAGCAACACGGCCCTTTCAGTGTAGCCTTGGTTGCTCTTGCGATTGATGCCCAGTCTTCCCAATTCTGTGCTTTTCTTCTCCAGCCTCTTACGCCAATCTGTTTAAGATCGGACTCCATGTCTTCGATCCACTGGAGTTTCGGTCTTGCTCGCTTTAATTTGCCAGGAGGTTTACTATTGATGATCATCTTACATCCTCCATCCTCACTCATTCGGAGTATATGTCTAAGCCATTCTATCCTTCTTGCCTTTATTACGGTTACAATATCTGAGCTTTCGAACAGCATGATAACCACCTATGTACATTTAATAACTAGCCAGTGGCTGAAAGGCTTTTCATGAAACTTCCTTTCTAGAGAAACTACTTAGACATTACAAAGTGAAAGTAACATTCAAGGCGTTGATCACATCAGGAAAACACTTCCCCAAATTATTATTTACCGACTAATAAACAAAAGTGAGATTTATAACTTGTTTGATGTTACCTTCTTAATTGATCTTTGTATCTTTAGTAGTTTGCGTAGGGAAGATGTTAATTGAACATTCATGTAGATGCGAGGAATATTAATGAAACCTCTTACGTTTCAATGCATTAGTTTCTGGTTCAATACAATTACTGGTGACAGGAGTAAGTGGGAAAGAGGAGATATCAAAGCACTAACAGTGCAAACCCATGTTAAGTGGTTCCCTTTTCACCATGACATGATGTATCCTCATGCCGGCAGCCTCCACGTATGGAGGGTAGTTGGAAAAGTATAGTTTACATTTAGTGGGAGTGCAGAAAGTGAGATGGGACAAGGATGACTCAGACAGGAGACACTTCTTCTTTATTACGCTGTCTCCTTTACAGGAGGTTGGCGACATATTATGAACAGATTCCTTTTTAGGCATTGCCATTGCCTTCTTCTGTGTGTATGGAGTATGGAGTAATTGTTGGGATGCCACGGAGAAACTGGGGAAGCCCCCGGAGGAAAACTCTGTGTTGCCTAGACCACGGCCTTGCCCAACACAAGTTATAAATTCGGGCACCGCCAGGAGTCGAACCCGGGACCCCAGAATTCCAAGGCCAGCGTTCTAACTGCTAGACCACCATGGCAGTCAGGAGACAATTAGACCTTATATTTCTAAAAGGAAAAAGGAGTGATAATTATCACTTAGGGATGGAATTTTCTTATATGTAAGGGATTCAGAACAGAGAAGAGAGCTGAGTTTGTTAGTGACAGGATGTAAAGTAAAGTTTGTCCCACTATACGCCATGTAGGCGTTTGGGGTGAGAGGAGGTATAGCTCCTCTCTTCCTTGACCTCGGCACTAGATAGGGGTGAGTGGTCAGCATCACGCCCCGGCCGGCTTTACCCCCGGGAAAGAACCCCGGTACCCATTGTAGAGGAGGCTGGGTGGGCCCCAGAGCCGGTCTGGACGCAGAGGCTAGAGGAAAAATCCTCTGCCCCCGTCGGGGATCGAACCCCGGCCGTCCAGCCCGTAGCTAGTCACTATACTGACTGAGCTATCCCGGCTCATAGTGACAGGATGTAATACATAATACTAAAGGCCACTGGTGAGTGTAAATTACATAAAAAGGGGTTTCTAGCTCGTACTTTTCACTATATTTTATTGGAGATATCATGTCAAGGTGAACAATATTTTAACCAATTTTTTACCATTCTGCCACAGGACCTGTATGCTGCTACAAACCCACCCTACTCAGATGACAAGGATCGCCAGAGAGGATACAATGAGGTGCTGGACACGAAACCATCTTCTGTTAACCACCTTTCATCTAACTCCTGGAGCAAGGAGTGTCCCCCATCTGCACTGCAAGCTATGGGCAACCGTCTGTTGGACTGGTTTTCTGTTGTCATGGCTGAAGCAAAACGTCGACGCACCCACAACAAAGGAAAAGGTATTTTTCATTTGTTAGTGTTTAAAACATCAGGCATTGTCATGAAGACATGGAACATTCACTTGAAGTAGCTCTTTGTCTATGTAAGCAGAGGGTATGCATATTAGGTAGCAGGTTATAGTCTACCATTGTTTATCCGAGTGTGAACAGAATCTTAAAACCTAATTTGGGAACTCCCAGTTCCAATTTCAGCCAGGTGATCAGCTACCTTGACTGGAAGTATGGTGGCTGAAATGTATCAATTGATGCAAGTAGCATTTGAAGATGTAACAGTGAGATGTTCACTGTTTTTAAGTCTCTCTCTCTTTCATGTAAAGGGAAAATACAAAGGTAAAGTTGTCCCTGGTGTTTACCTAAGTATCACACTATGAAGACCATGGGGCAGTGGAATTTAGCTCTGTTCTTTCTTGACTTTGTCAGTAGATGGAGTTGTTTGTTCAGCTTCACACCCTGTCCTCTTTATAACTGGAGAAATAACCCATGGTATCCATTGTAGAGGAGGTTGGGCAGGCCCCAGAGCTAGTGTGAATGCAGTAGCTAAGAGAAACATTTCTTGCCTCTACCAGGAATAAAACCCCAGTTGAAGATTTCTGTCTTCTGGGTTGTTACGCTGATGACGGAGGCAGTATGACCTCTGAAACGTTGGTAAACATCGACCAGACTACACAACGCAACAACCCAGAAGACAGAAATCTTCACACTCACCGCTGTGAAAACCTCAAATCTTACAAAAACATGTTTACTTGCCAACACTTCATTGCAGAGGTCATAAAACAGCAGTTGAGCTATACTTTTGAGAAACTCTTGTTGCAGCTCACTTCCCTGGTTCATGCAAGGGTGAAGTGCGATGGATGTTCCAGCATCTGGACTTGGATGCAGATGACCAGCTTTCTCTGCAAGAACTATATGATTTGGAGCATGACCAAAGTGAGAAATGCATCAAGCCATTCCTTGATGCTTGCGACGCTGACCACGACATCTTCGTGTCACCGCGCGAATGGTGTCAGTGCTTCGAAAAGACAGATCGACCCTGTGCTGCTGTCAAGAGAAGGATAAGTCCAGACCTTCTTGGTAAGTGCAGCATCACTTTATGCAATTATTCAGAGGCTATTTTGAAGTGACCTGGGAATTTGGGGCAGGCACAAGAAAATTAGTTTGCTTTACTATAATATCTACAGCAACTGAATACACTTCACAAAAATATGGACATTAAATTACTAATAATTAATTCAGACATGGTATTCTAAATTCTGATCAATGCCCTCACGATACTGAGTTAAAGGAGAGAATTCTAATTAGTTTCATCATAATCAGTTGTATTTATTGTAAATAGACTAACGATCACCACAGTATGGATTAATTTTTACGAAACATCACAGCACTCCTGACTCAGTGTTTTATGGTTTTCCTCAGTCCATGTACATGAATGTCACCTTAAATTAGACCATGACTGCTTCCTTACATATCCTTTCCAATTCATTAATCATACTGTAATCTGACACTATTTAGTCTGAAGTACTGACACCGTCATTAACTGAATCACATAAAAAATAAATAATGAGAGCCATTTGCAGTCATTTGTACAGTACTGAATATACTAATGCATACATAGTATGACAACCAAAAGTGAAAACTGAATAAAGCAAGTGTGGTAACTGAAACCTCATGGAATTGTAGCAATAACTGACATCTTCTGTAATTTTAGGAGTATATATTCCTGACTGTGATGATCAGGGTTACTACCGCCCGACACAGTGTCATACCTCAGTGGGCATGTGCTGGTGCGTAGACAAGCACGGTGTGGAGACAGCCAATTCACGCACACGTGGGAAACCTAACTGTGGTAAGCCTGTTATTCAGTTGGCATAAGTTAATATAGAGATGTTCTATTACTGCAGTAAGTGTACCAAATTTATCATACAATATTTATCAAACGGATTTGGATGGGATAATGACAATTCCCGTGTGAAAAAATTAATTAATACCAGAAATATTGGCATTGGTTAACTAGAACACTGATGATGGTCTTATAAGACTGTAATGCATGTGTCAAAGGAATTATACTTCATTCAGGATATGTGCAGTGTGAGTGTGAATAAGTACGAGGCAAGACGCCTGCCTATTTGGAATCACAGTTCTTGATGTATCAACAGTTCCATATACATCATTTATTGATTTAACTTCTTGGAACTTCTACCATACTACATGATGCAAGAACCCAGAAGACAGCCGTCTTCAAACTGCCATGAAAACCTCAGATCCTTCAACATTTTAATAGTTCCATCTTCTGTTAAGAATGATAATTGCAACCAAAACTCATCCTTCTGTAAATATTAAAAAAAGAAAACAACACAGAGACACAGATGGAACAAGTCATGAAGTGCCTCTCCTGTCATTTATTCGTAATACTATGAATGAGACTGAAATGCCCACTATTCACAAATCCCTTTTCGCTGCCATCATACAATATAATTAGCCACTTTCCTTACCCTGAAGGATTTTTCAGTCCTGTAGAAAGCCCTTCCAAAAAAAACGTCCTTAGCAGAGCTAATCATCATTCATGCCAGGTTGTGTTCAACTTCTGCTTTGCAATGTGAAAGATAATACGATGTTGATGCGAACTAATTCTCTGTAAAATGGTGTCATTCCAGACTTTAAGGGTGGCCCATTTAAATGAGAATGAAGGTTATTGGTTTGGTGTTGAAAACAGGCAATTCCTCTCACGCCTCATGTCAGAAAAATGTTATGCATGTGAGCATAGACTTCTGTATGTCTCTTTTTTTCTACTGTAGAAAATTTATTGATGAATACTAACAAAGCCACCAGTGCCAGCTCAGATGGTGACACCAGTGACGATGATGAAGATGATGATACAGAACAGGACATAGAAGGCAGTGCTGATCAGCCACTTGATTTCTAAACTCTCCTCTTTGCCTCCATCAGAACTGTGACCAGTGGCAGGTAAATATAGAAAATTCTGCTTTTCAACTCAGCAAGAAACATGCATTTGAGAACGGTATGCTGATAATGAAAAGATTATTTTCACAAATTTACTCACGCCTGTAGTGTAGCATCCCGGTGTGTTATAATTGAGTCTTGTCGATCATTTTCAGACTCTTACAGTTCTCAGTTTATTCTTGTGAACTACATGTTTCAGCCTGATGTGGCCATCATGAGGTTCATGCATGTATTTGAACATGATGATGGCCACATTGGGCTGAAACATATAATTCAAAAGAATAAACTGTGAACTTTTAAATTATGTGAAAGTGACTGACAAGAATCAAGAATAATTTTCTCTCATACATTAAAGTAGTGGGCGGCCTTATAATTACAGTTACCATTGTGTTATTTTCTCAGAAATTGAAGTGAGTAACCTAAGTTTTATCTCTGTGAAAATTATAGATGTTTTCTTTTAACTGACAGTTAAATTTCCAAGTTTCTTACAGTCATAGTCAATGAGATTGTGTTTAGAATTAAAATTTAGAACTTTTTTAACATTGTTTGTTAAATATAGTTTATGTTATGATACAGAGAAGGCATTGATGAGGTTATAAACGCCAAAGCCGTTCTGTTTCAAGAGTTTCTGATGGTTCATTTCTTCCCAATAGGTCTTTCAATTAGAGGACCATAAATGGGGGAATTTAGAGACCTTAACGGTTGCTGTCTGTATTTAGCATGTCGATAGGTGGTGGTAGTTTATTTTGCTGTTTTAGGGATTTTTATGCTAATTGTACATATTGTAATATACTAGCACTTTAAGTTTAAATACACTGTACAGTATAATACAGTGAGCTTGTAGGTGCATAGGAGGATAAATCTAGAAGACCGCAGTCGACACAAACATTTGGATTCCATAAGGTAGGGAATTTGTTCACTAGTTAAAGAACTATTAGCTTCTCAGTAAGGACATTAAGAGCTCTACTTCACGGAGTTCATCAGTAAGTTATGAGTTCTCGTTTATTTGAATGCCTTTATTCTAAGGCTCTTGAGTACAATGAAAGACCACAGAGATGCCCAGTAAGTCCTGAACGATTGATATTTTCTGGTCATTAAAGTAGGATTCAGAGATGATGAATGTGTCACTTTGATCTGGACACAAGTAGTCAAGTCTGTACTTACAAGGAACTTGTGACAAATTCCAATGTAATATTGTAATTACATTACAATATTAATCCTTCCATTAAAGTATTCATAATATGGTAGTTTTACAGTAATGAAAATCATTGCTTTTAACAGAATTACAAAAATATGCTTATACACTAAGATTGGAAATAAAATAGAGGAAACATAGGTAGTATGTAAATAACATTTCCATTGACATCCTGGAGAAATTACAGCCCGTCAGTATAGTTCCTGCCCATCTGTTGGCAGAGTAAATGTCCATCATTTCTTGGTTATTGCCTGGAACTTGTCTGTGTGGTTCTTTCAGTACTATTATTACTGATTTTGTGAATCTGACCTACTTATGAGTATAACTTGAACTCTGGTATTTCTTGTACCACGTTACTCTACAGCTGTCATCAGTTTATGCTCATTATTATCATAGATTGCTACGCTGACCAGCGTACCTTTTACAAAACTTGGTCTCTCATTCCCTTTATAAAGTAAAGCTGGGGGTCCGTGCTGTGTAGATGATAATTTCAGTTTATTTCCCCTTGTATAAATGTTTATTATCCCTTGTTCTCGTAAGAATTTTGATTTCTCTTCCATATTCTTGTTTCAAAAAGTGGACAAATTCTGACAAATAATATTGTCTGTAATCTTGGCTCCATATTACCTTATGTCCTTCCTGGCCACCTCCTTCCTTATTTTCTTTATGATTTACAGATCTCAAGTCAAGATATGTCTGGTTGGGGGCCAACTCCTATAACATGCAGCTGGAGGAAAAGTTTATGTACCCCTCTTAGCAGAGGAATGTCGTAATTAACTGTATAACTTACTGCTTCAGAGACAAAGGAACGATCTAACACAAAGACTTTTATTAAGTACATACATAAACACACTGCACTGTTCTCATTCACACCGTATGGCATAGAGCATCATTAAGCTATATGTAGCAGCAGACAGGAACCACAGGCAGAACCATTGAGACAAATCATTACTCTCACTGATATTAATGATAATACATATACCGATGTTTAAACTCAGCTGCTTCATAATATGCACTACAAATCAAGTCACGTTGATTCCTGAGCCTTTCTGTGAGATGAGTACTTTTGTAGATGATGTCACTAGAGACATCTAGTGCAAAGAAGACAAAAGGAATGATAAGCAGTGTTGGGTCTTACCACACCTCAGTGCTGTGTACTTAGCGCTATAGTGTATCACTTTTTTTCCCCCCTTGTAAATGGTAGTATTCTAAAAATTTGGCAATGTGGATTGCTTTAACTCCATTTGATTTTGTTCCCCAAATATTTTTGTGTGATAGTTGTCTGTATTGTGTCAGTATTGTCTGCATCAGCTAATGATGTATTAAAAGCTTTGCAGAAAAAAGATTTTTGGAATCTGAATTAATGTTTTTAAACATAAATAGATTAATTATTATGTGAGTGTTTGTTACTTACAAATCATCCTGTTTTCTTTATTAGTGATAAAAGGTATGAGAAAATGAAATGAACTTACAGAAATTTGTACTAATGCCTCACAATTGTTTAGCATTTGAAACATGTAGCTTACAGTGCACAGCAAAATGCTTGAAACAACAAAGATTCCACTAGCCACTATGACAAGCCAAGTTCTTACTTCAAGTCAATTGAGAGATAAGGTGCAACAAATAAGTACATTTTGACAGAGTATTAATGATATATATATAGTGAACAACCTTACACTCTTGCTAAACAAACCATTCCTTATTTAACATTCCATTTAAAATGAATGGCTTAGATGCAAAACTGTTCTCGCAGTTTACTACCCATTTAGAGTTTTTATATACATATATATATTTAGTTAAGATTTATATCTTGTTGAGCTGTTTGTATTGGTTTAACGTTCCACATCTATAAATGGGAGCTTCTTATTTATTGAATGGTGTTAAAAGCTTTTTTATGTTTGTCATTTTCTAGACCGTCCAATGCTTGATTCACACAGTTAGCTTAGTCGACTAATAAATCTTCATCAAGAAGTATGTAAATAATGTCATATATTATTTCCAGACAGTACAACCCATTCGAGTCACGTATCATTTTCAAGTATTTGCTACAGTAAAGCTGTATTCCATGCTCATTTCTTCCCTCACCCCACTGTCTTTTGTAGATATAGTTGTTGGGAGTGGAAGAAGCATTCATAAGATGAGACACAGAGATATTCTGTAAAATAGTGCAAATTTTATACCATGTTGCATTCATATATTCTCAAAATAAAGTATAATGTCCTTCTAACATTATATCTATTGCATCCTTAAAAAATGCTATTTTATTTTCTCCGAGAGTTTTCCGTGTTCGAGAGGATTTTTTTGAAATGGGAGCATAATGACAAGTGTAAGATTTTCCATCATAAAACCAAAAATAACTCACAGGATGTGAGACATGCCATTCTGGTTTTAATTGGATGCCATGTTGCAGTAACACCTATGGCTAGTTGTTTGAATCACTCACTGCTAGTAAGCACACAGGATGTTTGCCAGAAGCTACTCATATGTTGTTATGTGTCACTGAGACAATTGTGTACTCATTTTAACTATAACAGTGTATCAGTGTGCCCAATTTTTATAAGCAATGTAACTTTAATTTTATTGGTGTGTTCTTTGTTTCTTGGTCAATAGAAAATAATAAAATGGTCAATATACTTTTGCTAACTGAACTGGTAGCTTTGGAAAAAGAGATGCAATCAACATTGACCAATGTTTATTAGTCTGTTTTATGTGATTTTAATGTTCAAGTATTGTAGAAAAGATAGGAATTTTCTGGAAGTAGGAATGTTTTAACTTGAATGATGCCAAACAAACCCATGTAAATAAACCCTATATTCATTTATCTTTCTTCCAGACAGTTTGGAATCTCTTAATGCTAAAGGCAATTATTTGCTTTCCTAACGTATCAGAGTAGAAAAGGGCAAATGGAAAAGAACATAACTATGGTAGACTGTCATATAAAACATAGATATTGTGTAAGTATTTGAAATAAAGTTGTATACTAATTCCCAAGCCCTTTTATTCCCATTTACAAAATGTTTCTGTGAGATTGGGATGTATGTATTGTCTAATTAATGTAATTCATAGGGGCAAACAAAATAAAAGATAACATATTTGGTAGAAATTGTATCAACACACAGGCATGTAAGCAAAATGCTGTATTTCATAATGTAATATTTTTCAGAACAGATATAGCCCAAGTTCATTTTTCACGCTCGTTTTTCAAGAAAAACAATGAATACAGTTTCTGGGAATTTCTTCTATAGATGAACAAAAAATATGGCAACCTGTGTGGCAAAAAAATGTCTATAGATTTATCAGTCTCCACTCGTCCAAAAGGCTGATTATTAACTGGTGTAATGTTTTGAAAAACTATAATTAAATAAAAATTGCAAAACTTTGTTTACTTTATTCTTTAACAACTGCTATTGAAAGTTTACCAATGTTTCACGTGCTGATATTTTACTGTTTACTCATTGTTCCTGTCTACTTCTAGGTATATGCAGGAGTAGGAGATGGTGTATTGTAAATCAAGTACTGGACAATGACAGGAGCTTGAACAACACTTCTGACAGCACAGGCTTGTTTATACTAGTGAATTAATGGATAATTATAAATCTTATTCAATAATATGTTTCTCTCAAAGTACTTACCAAAATTTCAATATATTACATTCTGAAGGAAAGTAGGCATTAAAAGCATTTACTATCAATGAAAAACACATGGTAATACTCGTAAAACAGAAGTTTCGTCCAACCTGTCAAGGGGCTGTAAACACATGTGTAAAAGTTACTTTAGTAACTTTATTTATAAAAGAATGTCCATGCATACCAGATCCTAAAAAAGTTGCATACAAAATGCCCATATTTTTATTTCCTTTTACTTAGAAAACAATACTTGATACAAAGCACTCAGGCTCAAACTTTACAATTTAACCAAGTTCTGTTTACAGTTCCTGCAATTAGTAACATAACCCGTGTGTAAATGTCGGATGTTTATCCATACACATTGGAATCTTCATTCATAGCTGGAAGTTCACAACAGTACGAATACTGTAACAAATAAAAGAGTGTCATGTTAAAATAATAAGCATATAATTGCCTTTTTTAAAACAGGTAAATAATAAGCATATAATTGCCTTTTTTAAAACAGGTAAACTAGAGTAAACAATTGTCAGATTGAGATTTCTGCTGTATTTTAAACCAAAAATTGTGAAATGCATTACATATTTCCGAATCCACAGATTTTATATTCCACTCAATTCAAATCTGTAACAGCAAAATACTGTACCACTATATGTCTGATTTTCCTCAAACCAATATTCTCATAAGAGAAAATTTGTTAGCTCTTTGTTTTACTATATTGCCAATAGAATTTACATGTACATTTCTGTTAACGTACCTCTTTCCAGAATGCATCAAGTCAAAGGCTTCATTAATATTCTCAAAAGGCATGTTGTGAGTCACAAATTCATCCAACATGATCTTTTTGTTCAAATATTCTTCCACCAGCTTTGGAACACTGTCCCTGCTCTTCCACCCTTAAAAAAAAGTGTTATAATAAGCTGTTGACAACTGTGGCCACATTAATGGAAAACTAATTTATGGTGGTTCTGAACTTTGTGGTCAAGTGATCAACACTCCTCCTTATTCAGAGGGTCTTAGTTTTGAAACATCATATAGAGACTAACCAGTTTTACTGATGTGTTTTTTGTTAGTTGCTCCTGGTGAGTGCTAAAACAGTGGGATCTTAGACTATTGCTTCCTTCTAGACCCTTTCCAATTATCCTTTACAAAGCATCATACTATTACATAATCTATGCAGTTAACACATTTTTATTTCTGCCTGTGATATATGCAGGCTTTCTGTACTCTACAAAAATCAAACAAAATTAACATTACAATCACCTCCAAATGCAGTCCCTTTCCATGTGCGACCTGTAACCAGCTGGAAGGGGCGTGTGCTAATCTCCTGGCCTGAGCCAGCCACTCCCACAATCACAGACATACCCCATCCCTTGTGGCAAGACTCGAGAGCTGCCCTCATTGTTCCCACATTACCCACACATTCAAATGTGTAGTCGAGACCTCCGTCAGTTAATTCAGTCATCACCTGCTGGATTGGCTTCTCATGATCCTTGGGATTCACAAATTCAGTACAACCAAATTTCTTGGCTGAAACAGAACAATCACCCATGGGTTCATGATTAAGTCTAAATTTTAACCATTTGTCAACCACAGCACATTTCTGGAGATATTTTTGGTTGTATTCCATCATTGCTTCCTATCTGACATACAAACTCAAGTAGATTCCTAAAGCACTTAATGCTACTTGCCTAATTTTATTTATTTTTGTGTTTACTGATACAATACACACAGCAGATGATGCAATCATCAAATAAGTTAAATTATATAGAAAAGTTGCTCTCTTGGTTCATCAAAAATAATTTTGAGCTTCAAAGTCAAAATCTTGGATCTGGAAGAGGTTAAATAGTCACATCTATGATGACAACTTATTACAAAAATTTCTTCTCTAGCCACACAGAGAACTAAAAACTGAAAGCAAATTAGTAAGTTCACACACTTTCATCTGGGAAAACAAAAAAACAAAAAAAAAAATATATATATATCTATTCATATGCCTACATCATCCACTCCATTTATCTCGATCTCCCTTTTCTTTTCCAAGTTCTGTGTGGAAAATCCTGGAAGGTAACACAATGCAGTTAAGTAGTTGTTTTCTTTTTTTTGGGGGGGGGGGGAAGCAACTATAGGATATGGTTCCATGATCATTGATAACAGAAGATTAGCACCAGACAGTTTCATCCTAATATTCCTGACATGATTTTCAGTCATTTTACCACACAGCAGAGTATAAAAGTATAAAATAAAGAACAGTGCAATTATTATGACCTATGAGTATACTGGGATGTAGGAAGAAAATTGTTAATGAAGGTACTACCATTCTCACTGTGCTGTGAGAACCTCAAATCTCTCACTACACATTACCACTGTCCAACTCTTCATCCTTCTTGTAATACCTTACCTGTCTCAAATTTAGCAGGGTTGACATCAATGCCTATAATCCTTTTGGCACCAGCAGTCCTACATCCCATAGCCACAGCAAGACCAACAGCTCCCAGACCCCAGATGGCACAGTTTGAACCTGCCTCCACCTTTGCTGTATTAAGGGCAGCACCATATCCTGTGGGAACTCCACAACCCAACAAGCACACTTTGTCCAAAGGAGCTGTGTCACTTATCTGTTACATACAAAATTCTTCTCAGAAATTTGCACAAATGTTTCTTATGAGAGTTACCTTATCATTATTATTCTTAATTGGGAAGTGAAAATTTTCAGATACAGTCCACATCAGTTTCTCTTGTAAAATGGAAGACAGAGGAACACCAAGAAAACCTGAAAGGATAGCTGGTCTCCAGTCTGAGACATGAACCCAGAACCCTCTGAATATAAAGTGCAAGTGCTAACCTCTTAACCACAAGATTTGGTATGAGCACTTTTGAAGTCCTATTCAGGCCTAATGCAAATTAAATTCAGCAAACTGAAACTGCTCACCTTAGCTATGGAAATCTCTGCTACAACAGTGTACTCACTGAAGGTGGAGCAGCCCATAAAATGGTACAAAGATTTGCCTTTGCATGTGAAGCGTGTTGTGCCATCAGGCATTAAGCCTTGACCCTGTAATGTAAAGTGACACTATTTCAGGGTCCACCTGTTTCATAAAGTCAATAACTGGTAATCTTCTGGAAGAATAGTTGACATGGGAAGTTTTCTGGGAAGTACCTGAGTTGTACGAATTTTCCCACAAAGGTTTGTCTTTGGCGACTTGCAAAACTTGCAGTCTCCACACTGGGGTATGTACAAAGGAATCACATGATCTCCTGAAAATTGATGCGTTCATTAATCTACTGAATGGTAACAGAAAATGTTGAAACTTTAGTTGCCATGTTATCATAAAACAAATGATATAGGAGTTTATAACAAAAAGTAAATGACCATCAGTATCAAACTCAATATACCTGATTTCACTGCAGTAACACCTTCACCCACACTTTCTACTATTCCTCCACCTTCATGTCCCAATACACAGGGGAAAGCCCCTTCAGGATCTAGCCCATCCAAAGTATAAGCATCTGTGTGGCATACACCAGTTGACAGAATCTGGATACGAACTTCACCAGCTTTTGGTGGTGCAACTTCTATTGTCTCTATAGATAGAGGCTTATTCTCTTCCCATGCCACAGCAGCACGGCAGGAAATTACCTGTTAGTAATAAGTTGTGAAATTTACACCAGAATTTAACTTCTGTAAATGGCACTGATCATGTCACGAGTTGTCTGGGTGAATGGAGATTCTTCAGGTAACAGTGGTAACTACAGCAGCTTCATATTTCCTCATCCTAGTTACTTCAGTGAGCAGAAACACATGTAGGTCTTTATGTAAAGTCCCCATTATTGCTGCTTGATTGTAACCAAAATTGCAGTCTGGTGATAAATGTTAATAAAACTACCCAATATAAGATTTTGTGAAAATTCATTCAGCCATTCTCGAATTGTTTCATGCAATCAGGCAAGGAAATTTTAATATGATCTCTGCACAGACACAAAACACACCTAAAATGCCAATTGAATTACTGGATGTTTCAATTACATGTAATTTTTTTAAACATGTTTCACTTGTTCATATACACATGCATTATCCCACCCACCCAACCCCAAAGGTTTTTTTTATTTAGTCATGATATACGAAGTCATATGCATATGGGCTAACTTGGAGATTCACGAATTTGCAACGTATTAAAACTTCCAAAGACTTTCATTTAACTAGATGCAACGAAATGGTCTCAAGAGCTCCGCAGTGCGGTATTGGAGTTAATATCCACCATTTCGGAGACTTAGCCTCCATATGATCACGTCAACCCTGACGATGGAAGAAGAAACCGTCTCCGAAACGTTGGATAATCAAAATGGCTGATTGCCTGTTTTCATGACATTGGAATTTACTTGTATTAAATTTGCATGCATTATATTATTGATGTGAGGCGTAGTTATAAAACTCAATACCTTCCCAGCAGTAGACGACATTGCCAAAATATTTGGACATTAACAATAACAATCAAACGCCCTTGTCAGTTTTAACACTACACACCAGCTGATTGTCGTAAAACAACGGTTTCTACTTTGAGTCATCTGTGGGGTACTGTTCAGTTATCTATCATTGGTGCCGTTTGGTATACTTGCTGCTATTAGTGACAATGCGTGCGTGCGTATCCGTCGGAAGTGGATAAGATGGTAGCATCAACTCGACCGGTAATAAGGCCAACTACTATTCGACCTCAACCCCCCCCCCCCCCCCCCCCAATTCAAGGAAGCATTGACATTCTTTCCCTTTCCTTCTTGAGAGGCTGATAGTTGATTGGGAAATCAATAAATTCCCGGCCCCTCATGGAACCCAAAGGTTCACTGTTGTTTTTACAACAGCCTGCATACATATCACACCAATGAATATTTTTTGAAACCCTGTTAATGCAGAGGACTGTCAGATAGCTCATAAGACAGCAGCTACAGCTGTGCAAGCAAATCCAGAGTGTATAAGAAAGTTCACAACACAATCAGCTGTGTCATTGACCTTGTTTGGATCTTTGGACAGTTGACAGTACAATTGCATTTGCATACAGGTTAAAAATATTGTGTAAACAAGTGCAAGCAGGATTATTTCTTGTAATAAACATGCAGAGTGAAGATAAGCAAATTTGAAGATTTCTGTCTTCTGGGTAAATTTAATTATTGGTGCAATAGCATCACTTTTGCATGGGAAATGGGACAGCCAAAAAGGAACACGTGCTTCAGGCACATGGTAACAGTACTTTATTACTTTTCACAATGGGAAAAGAAACAAAATTCAAATATGAAGACTACTTACGTAAAGTATTAAAACAACAAACCAAATCAAAACATGGAGTACCTTCATGCCCATGTCACTGAATAATGAAACAAATGAATGAACGGAAGATTTTGGGGCTGCGACCGTAACTATATTTCATTGAGCAGACACACACCAAAAATCATGACCTGTTCATTCATATTATCTATACTATGACAGTTTATGATTGTCAGTCTTATATAATGTCAAATTAGATGTTAAAACCTGTAAACAATTGTTCCCATTTCCCAACGTCAAGCATAGTATGAGCAATCAGTGTTCCAGTAAAGAGTATCTATCTTCAATTCTTAATGGGTTTCTGTTAATTTTCATCATTATAGATTAAAGTATTACAAAATAAAAATACCTATATTGAAACATTTTATTAGGTATATTAGGCATTCTGAACATTAAACAATAAACTAAACATCTGCATAGTCTATTCTACTATGTTGCCATTATGCTAAAAACTTGTTGTAATCTGCTATTTATCCAGATACAATATTATTAGATACAGTGATCATATTACACAATGATAAGCATTTATTCAAGAGGATATACTAATGTTTCTTTCTACAAGATTTTGCACTGTTCTTCTTTATTAGTTTTGGTACCACATTAATCATCATAAGAAGATTGGCTGCTGTGAATCCAAGCACTGCTCCTGATGCACAAGGAATTGGCCATTCCTGCCATGCACGATCCCAATCCAATGGAATCACAAATGCTCCCAACCAAGCACCAAACAGAGTCAGTTGTATACTTCTCAAAATTAATGTGCCTACAACATCATTGGAAGGTTTTTGTCCAAAAATCAAATTGATAGCTGAACTGGCCCCCATATGTAAACATGCTGGAAATACTGTTAAAACACAGAGGAGAACACTCAACATAAAAGTTTCCTCATGCTTGCTAAACACTTCTGCTCCAAATAATACTGCCACAGAAAAATACACAACTATCATGATTACAATGATAACAGAACTCTTAATGCCCTCTTTCAATCTGCTTTTTGTACTGTTCTTTTTAGTAGAAACTGTTAAATATCTTTCATCATATCTTCCACTACCTGTAGAATTTCGTTTCACGATACATGTTCCAATTAAATACTTACTACTTTCTGCAACAAAAATAACCCCAATCACAGGAAAAAACGAATATTTTCCTATACTATAGAAGTATTCTGTAAAGTATACTGCACATATAACAATGGGGAAGTAAACGCATGTGAAACCAGTGTAAAATGTCACAAGCTTATGGCCATCTTCAACAGGAGATATACACATTGTCTGTTTGCAGCAGTCTTATGCTATAACTAGTATGTACTTTCATTAATGGCCCGAGTATTGACAAGGATAAAAAATTCCGGAAAATATGAATTAATTATATCACTTTCTCTGTTGCAAGACTTCAGACACCACAGTTAAAAAATGAGGTTAAACGGCCAGCTACCATACTTCTGTACGGCTGCTTAGGTTATCTATGTCTGTGGCAGATACCATGTCTGTACAATCAAGGGTTTGCAACTGTTACGAGAGATAATAACACGCATTTTCACATCTTAGGCAGTTGAGATGCTAATCTGTGAAATGTATTACGAAATTGCATGTTGGTTTCAGATGTACGATGGGTGATGTCAGCTGTTTGTGGTCAGTGTTCGTATCTAAATTAGTTGATATCGGTTTGTAAAAATGGGTGGTAAACATAAGCAGGCGCAGAGAACTAAAAATAATGCCAAGGTAAGTGTAATAAATATTTCTGAACCAGGCGTCTTGAATATTGTAAACATATTGAATACTTAGAATGTTACATGGGTGCCAGCAAAAATATTTTCCAGCTTAAGGTCTGTATAATTTTAAAGCTGCTTTTGAAGGTAATATTAAAAATGTTTCACAGAGAACCGGGGGAGAAGGTTTTAGATCATAATTGTATAACTTGTATATGGAGGCAGATATAAATGTCGATTTTTCGATGGTATGGGAAATATAAAATTTCTGTTGATTTATTACAGAATTCAGCAACTTATAATAGGAATAAAATTAATATGAGTCTGGCCGTCATGTTAATGTTATTGGAAGTTATAGTGTGAATGTGTGGTTATAAAAACTTGTTGCAGCAGTTTTGTAAAACTTAGTAGTTGTCTGTTTCTGTTAGCCATCTAGCAGTGGAAGGAGTGCAGAGTTACTTGGAAATTTAACTCCAACATTTGTGGGTTTTACTGCAGTAAAGGATGGAGGTTTTGTCCCAGTTCTTCCTGGCTTTTCAGTTGCAACATCTGAAGAATTTGACCCAAATCTTTCTCCAAATTTTCATCTAGTATTAAAAAAAATGGGCAAGAAGGATTCCACTACAAAACTGAAGGTATTTGTAATGTAACCATATGTTACATGTCACTAAAACTTTTTCAGTGTTTATCTATTATAAAAATTTGTGATTTCATCGTCGTCAATAAATTACGTCATCAACAATGTCAACTATAAACAAACTAGGCATTGTTGTGGAACACAACAATTCCGAGTTTAGTGTCTTACTCAAGATTTTAAAACGCAACCAACCCCCCCGAAGGAGGGGTTGGTCAAGTGTTTTAACCCTCCATTCGGGGGGTTTAGTTTAGTTTCTTACACAAGATTTTAAAATGCAACCAACCCCCCAGAAGGGGTTGGTTGCTTTTTAAAAAATTGACCACCCCCTCCGAGGAGCTCCGAAAGGAGCGTTCTGCCTAGTACCTTATATTTTCTGAATATATTGATAATTTGTAGGCCCTTCAAGAATTTTCAGAATTGATTAAAAATTCTGAACCAGAGGCTGTAAAAACAGTTTTGCCGCTGTGGCCGCGGCTGTACTGCCATTTAGCTGTTGATGTAGAACATCGTGTTCGTGAAGCTGCACAACAGGCCCAGAGAGCAGTGGTACTGAGAGCCAAACGTAATCTTGCTCCTTATCTACGCCAGCTGGCTGGTCCCTGGTTTACATCCCAGTATGATACCTACCCTCCAGCTGCCAGTGCTGCTTCTTTAGCATTCCAGGTTTGATTTCAGTGATATGCATTTTCTTGAAATTAAAAAAATTGGTATGCAGATGTTGAAGCCAAGAGCTATGCCAAGAGCTATAGGTACGGTAACTAAGTAACAAACAAAATATTTTATTAATAAGCATTTACATTTTTCATACAGTAACTTTAGAAGTCTCTAACATCATAATTTAGTAAAAAGAGGGGTAATTAATTTGTCTCTTGGTGACATCAGTTTTAAACTAAATTTGTTATATTTTATGATATACAGGATGCCTTCCCTCCAAAAAAAGTGACAGAAGCTATCATATTTTGTCAGGAAGAGATTCTGAATTACATCTGTGATAATCTTACAGTCCACACAGCCCAGACATTGAGCAACCCAAAGTAAGTTGTTATTTCTTTTCTCAGAGCTAACAGATTTTTTAAGAGAGATGGCCTCCTCATATGCTCAATCATCAATATGTCATTATCCAATGTCATTTTGTACTTAGGTTATTTGCCATTGTTATATGCTTGTAATCCATATTTTCCCCTCATAACTGTACATAATGGGCATAATTATTCTGATCATAGCTTATATGGGGTAAGCACAAAATATTAATTCAAATATAAATTCAAATCTTAATATTGTTAAGGGTTGTGACAGCAGAGGAGATGGGGGCTAAATATCAGCGAGTAGTTGTGAGCAGCTTGCAAGGCTATGCACTGTACCTCCAGAAGCTTCCAGCTGAGCAACTACAGGCTGCCCAAGAAGCCAACAAGAAGCTCATTGCCTCCAAGAAGTTCTGGAAAATGTCAGTCCATACTTCAGCATTAATCCGCAATGCTTGGTTCTCTGTACTTATTGCTCTGTGCCAGAAAGCACCATATTTATTGGCTGATGAAGGAGCTCGTGTAGCACTTGCTGTATTTGGTAATTTAGATGAAACAGACCCTACAGTATTACCAACAGTCTGGGAAGCATCACTTCATGTGCTTACTACACTTGAGGTAAGCATCTTTACGCTGCTCTCAGAGCATATTTATTTATTTGTGGTTTATGTAATTACATTGTCAGTAACTGAGACTATATGGCATAAATGCAAAAGCTGAAATTGGACGAAAGTAATTGAATTAGAATGTTTTTCTGTTGTGTGATGTTATCTAAAATTGGCTATAAACATTTAAATTTAATTTATAATATGAAATTTAAACATGCAGTATAATTTAAATTTAGTTTGTGGGACATGTCATTTTTATTGTTGTCATTGATGGCATTTACAGTGTTATTTGAGACTAAAATTGGCATAAAAAGTTACTATTATGCTTCAAAATTCCATATCTAAATAATTTCTTACCTCTAAATTTCACTATATTGAGCTTTTTTAACTTTCTGTTTTATACTATTACTACTACCATAATAATGGTTCATTGACCCATAATTGTGCTTTATTGTATTGAATTTTCAGGATTGCTGGCAGCATGTGAATGCAGAGAAATTTGTACTACCTAAACTATGGCATATCCTTCGTGAGGGAGGTCAAGGCAATGCAGCTGCCATCTTTCCAAACCTTCTTCCATTTCTTAGCAAGATCCCATCTACAGTGTGCTCCAATAAGCATGACTTATATGATAATTTTCTTGACAACATGCGTCATGGGTGAGATAATTTGAATGCTGTATAATATGAAATATTGCCAGCAATATTAAATTACTTCATTCTCAACATCTGTCTTTGGTTCATCATCATCATCCTCATATCTCATTCAACACTACATAATCTCAATAACTGAAACAGTATTACAAAAATTTAATAAATGGAAGTAAAGTTATGATTCAGAACATTTAAGTGTGCCAGAGCCAGTAGGCTCCGATTTTAAAGAACTGGTGTAGAATATCCCAAGATCAGAGGATTGACACTTTCGTGATTAATAGTGTAAAGAAAGGAAGGAATTTACTTTCCAGCACTTGAGTCTGTAATGTCAGCCTGAATCTGTGATGTTTTTTCATAGTTTAAGCCAGAAGTTTGTGATGCAGAGTGCTTCAGAATGCAATGCCATTGCCAGATGTTATGTTGAGTGCCTGAGGTATATTGTGATGCTCCATCTAAATGAATCTGACTTCTGCCAGGCCCTTGTACAGAATCATGTATGTATGATGTGTTTATGTATTCATGACTGTATGATCTATTTAAGTACATTATCCAACACATAAGTTAATAAGAAATGTGATACCTTAAAATGGAGTTGATGTATCTAGTATGTTTTTTAAAATGAGTAGTTGATACTTCCTTCAAGTAGCATGGACAGTTACTGTTAATGTGTTTCACTGCATAGTTCACTCACGTTCTTTTCTCCAAAATTTCATGCTAAGAAATTTGAGTGTTTGATTTACATGAGAATTAATGAAACTGGTCTGTCAGGAAATGTATTGCTATCTGCTTAACCTACCCATAAAAGCTAAACATTTTGTCCAAAGCGATTAGGTAAGAAGGGTTATGCAACTGTGACATATGGACAGCTGGACTGAGCGTAAGCCGTGACACATGGCTAATAAAGGTTAATATGATAATAGAAAGTTGGTGTTCTGGAGTTCTACAATGAAATATAGTATTTTAAATTTCAGGTTTTTTACTAATAACTTTAATCAAATAAAATTAATTACTTGTACAATTTTAAATTATTACAGTAATTTTTATAATTATCATCATCATCTACTACAGGGATTGGACCTAGTGGCCTTTTCCACAACAGTTGCTCACGGCAACTTGTCGTTATTAGTCTTGTAAAGTGCATTTGAGTAGTGAGTGACAAGTCCACTGCCTCTGCTGCACAATTTCTACTCAATCCTGATTTTAACTGCCAGAGCCATCTATCAGTGAACCACGAGAGACATGGGTGAGAAGTGGCCACTGAATTTTGCTTACAAAACATCTTGTATCATGCTCGTAAGGTTCTTTTATATGCTGTAAATCTACGACATGGGACCGCCGGCTCTACTTCCCCTCCGAAGGAAGTTGTGCTATGGATTTTTATCACCCTTGAAAATCCATCGACCTCAGCCAGGTTTGAACCCATGAACATTGGGTCCAGTGGCAAGCACAACATTTTTATAATTTATGCCTTGCAACAACAATACATTTTTAACTAGGTAAAATTGTATACTTTAGAATAAATTACTTTTAAATCAATGTATTTTAATTTTGTTGCCTAAGATATTTTTAAGTGCTGTGTTTTTTCTATGTTTGTGTATTAATACTTTTCTTTTACATTTTACAATTTACAGTTGATTGCAGCAGTAGAGTTGGTGCTGAAGGATCACAGACTACACTTGGTTTCTACCTCATTGTTTCCTCAAGTGTCAGGCCTTCTTTATCACTGGAGTAACAGTGAAGGGTATGGCAATCTAGTGCAGCTTTTCTGGGATCACTTAACATCTGTCATACTCGAGTCTTTGTCCTCTATTTACACTGGAGGTTCAGTCCAGCCCAGAACCATGTCTGTGGAATGGCTTCTGAGTAGACACGTGGAACTATGTCTTTGTCTTAAGAATCCAAAGCATCAGAGGTGTAGCCGAGGACTTAAAGTTAAATTCATTTCCCCTGAAATAAATTCTGAATATGAAAGTTCGGAGCCAGAGAGTACAACATATACTGAATTGTGTATATCAGACAATAACATTGACAAATATTTACTGACTTTAGTTCAAGTTATTAGTGCCTCTTACTTGAGGAAGTCAAAACAATTTGAAGACCCAGTTTTTTTGTTGTATCTTACCAAGTTGACAAGAGCATTTGAGTCAAGAGAATTGTTCTTAAGTTTGTTAAAAGTTGATATTGCAGAAGACAAACAAGCGGTCTATAATGAGTCTTTGGTTCAACTGTATGACTCAACATTACACAAGTGGCTACAGGATGAAAACATTTGTTCTGAGAATGTCGTACACATCACATTTGGTTTGTTGAAGTTTCTGACAGATGATGAGAAGGACCACATTCTGGAGGCTTTGGGCAAGGTATGTGTGTGCATGAGTGTGTGTGTGTATGTATATATATATATATATATATATATATATATATATATCTGCAGATTATTAGTAGATTATTATCGTCATTATCACCACTGTTACCGTAATTTATTTTCACACTGATTTTTAATACATGTCTTTTGAACTTTTCAAGAATACAGTAGAACTGTTATTTTATTTATAAGGTAAAGTGTGCCTTGTTGTTGCATGTTGAACACATGTCAAATAAGAGTGCAGCATTTTTCAAATGAACTTCATCCATTCATTGCTCGTTATCAAACATTGAAATGGGTTTGACTACTTTTTAGCTACTAATTTTAACAGTCTTGGTGTGTGATACATGAATCAGTGCTGATTTTTTGTCACTGCACTTTGTGATAGAAGCAGGGCCACAATGTTGTGCTATTATTCTTTTCTACTGTGTTTAGTTTCTTGTGTAGTCTTCAGTATTTTTGCTAGACAGGATGAATCATAGAAATTATCCATCCACACAGTCTGGCCCTGTTTCACTAGGGATTGTACCAGTATTAGAACATGGCTGTTATTTTATTAGTACCACCTGTGATCATACTCAAGTTTTACGTCATTGCCTGCATATAAAAGAAAGGACAAATTCGCTGTGGTAGCATTACATAGGTCATTAGTTTTAATTCCAGATTTCATTGCCTTGAGAGGGTGATACTGTTCAAAAGACAGACAGGTAATATAAAAATAAGTCTTAATGAAATACTGTGTGAGAATGTGAGTTTAAATTTAAAATTATATTGATTTTGTTGTCAGCTGTCCAACAGATCAGTGTTGCTGTGGTGTATTACATCTGCCCTGGAACATCGGTCTGATCACTGTGTGCAGAATTGGTTGTATGGTGCCCAGCTAAGTCAGATTCTTGTCTCCTTAGCACAGGACATTAGCACTAGTAAGACTGCCGTGGAAGCAAAACACATACTTGAATGCTGCCTTGCCAAAACTGCGGATGGAGGTAATGTTCTATTGTAGTTAACTATAGGTATTTACTAATTTGTTTCGAACCTTTGTTGCTGATGTGACGCGGATTATTAGTAGATTATTATCGTCATTATCACCACTGTTACCGTAATTTATTTTCACACTGATTTTTAATACATGTCTTTTGAACTTTTCAAGAATACAGTAGAACTGTTATTTTATTTATAAGGTAAAGTGTGCCTTGTTGTTGCATGTTGAACACATGTCAAATAAGAGTGCAGCATTTTTCAAATGAACTTCATCCATTCATTGCTCGTTATCAAACATTGAAATGGGTTTGACTACTTTTTAGCTACTAATTTTAACAGTCTTGGTGTGTGATACATGAATCAGTGCTGATTTTTTGTCACTGCACTTTGTGATAGAAGCAGGGCCACAATGTTGTGCTATTATTCTTTTCTACTGTGTTTAGTTTCTTGTGTAGTCTTCAGTATTTTTGCTAGACAGGATGAATCATAGAAATTATCCATCCACACAGTCTGGCCCTGTTTCACTAGGGATTGTACCAGTATTAGAACATGGCTGTTATTTTATTAGTACCACCTGTGATCATACTCAAGTTTTACGTCATTGCCTGCATATAAAAGAAAGGACAAATTCGCTGTGGTAGCATTACATAGGTCATTAGTTTTAATTCCAGATTTCATTGCCTTGAGAGGGTGATACTGTTCAAAAGACAGACAGGTAATATAAAAATAAGTCTTAATGAAATACTGTGTGAGAATGTGAGTTTAAATTTAAAATTATATTGATTTTGTTGTCAGCTGTCCAACAGATCAGTGTTGCTGTGGTGTATTACATCTGCCCTGGAACATCGGTCTGATCACTGTGTGCAGAATTGGTTGTATGGTGCCCAGCTAAGTCAGATTCTTGTCTCCTTAGCACAGGACATTAGCACTAGTAAGACTGCCGTGGAAGCAAAACACATACTTGAATGCTGCCTTGCCAAAACTGCGGATGGAGGTAATGTTCTATTGTAGTTAACTATAGGTATTTACTAATTTGTTTCGAACCTTTGTTGCTGATGTGACGCGAAGAAGTTACATTTAATTTTTAACTGTCATAACTTTAATATCTTTGTCACTGTTCATTTGCTTCTTTCAGTATTGGACTATATACATTTTCAGGATTGTAGAAACACGTTTTCAAAAATGTGTGAAGAGAATTAAGAAAGTAGGGGCAATGTGCATTTATAATATAGTAATTGTCAGACGGCTGTCTTTCATACATACTGAGACAAGTCTAGGCATGTCGTTGAGTAGCTGTTACATTCAGTGAAGCTTGTGCAGTCATAGTTCAAACATGCCGTGTGTTTCAGTTTTGTGGTCAGCCCTCTGAGATCCACAGAACAATGTTAGCATGGTGTGGAGAAAACTATATTACTCATTGGAAGGTGTAACAGTGGGTGGAAAGGTTCCAGAGTGGCAGAATGCCAACATTGATGAAGACTGCTGGGGCTGTCCGGCCACTTTGCGAATGGTGGACAGTGTTGATTGAGTTATTTTCCCGGTTCAAGAGGACAGATGGATTGCTGTCACGTGTATAGCTTAAAAGTTAAACATGG
The DNA here is from genome assembly GCF_000696155.1 of Zootermopsis nevadensis. The sequence continues at coordinate 366,730 of NW_019060107.1, forward strand.
TATATGCATAGCTATATGCACAACAAAAAACATTCTGTGCAGATGGCATCAGGAAACTTATTGACTAAAGTAACGAACGTGTGGGCATTACCTTGAACAATGACAGTACATTTGTTTGTGCGCATATTTTGTAGAAAAAATAAAAACAATAAATTGCCCTTACTTTTTTAATTCCCTTTATGTATTATATCTCTAACATCAAGTACACATTTCCATTTGTTTTCCACTGCACAGCATAAAGCTTTTAGATCATAAGACAACAGCAGAAACCCAGGAATTGGAGTATAAATATAGTTTCAATCCAGTAAGGAGTTTCATTTAAAAGTAATTCATATATGTGTTACAGAGTTGGTGATCAGCCATGCAGCCTTCTCAGACATTCTGTCTGAATTCTCACGAGCCATTTCCTCTGCTCATAATGAGGCCCTCTGTATTGATTTTGTGATGGAGCTGGTCATGTCACTGTATTCCGTTGACCTCATGTTGTGTCCATTTCTGCACTCCAATTTGGCTGCAGAAGAGTTGTTACTCTCCTTGTTTCGGTTAAGTTGCCAGAATAATAGGGGCAGCAAAAAGGAAGTGAGTGATGCATGGCGTGTTGGCATCTCTTCACTGGCTCGGCTGCATGGCAGCTGCAGTGAGAACTTCCAGAAGTTTGCATTGAAGTTTGCTGAGGTTGTGAAGGAAGAGCTTTTGAGGTTGTGTATTCCTTATGTTTTGAATGATTGACTTTCCTGTATGACCTTTATGACTTCGTAACATACCATAGAATTGATCAGGGTGTTTAGATTTAATGCTGTAGAATCTTGTTTGGGAGGCAACCAGTTTGAATATCAGACTATCCTGAATAAAAATTTTCACTGTTTTACACTGAGTCTCCATGCTTGAACCTGAAATCTTATATGGTTTAAGCTTAAGTAAACTGCACACTTGGCAAAACATCTTAAATAATGTTTTACTTGTTAAGTTTTACAAATTGTATTTAAAACGTGTTTTATGCAGTGAATATTTAAAATTCTGTAAATGTAACCTAAAGGTAACATTACAGTTCTTAAATAGAATATTGGAAGGTTACAGATTATGAATTGAATGGTAGAATATTATGTTTTAGATTGAGTTAAAAATACTCTAAATGACTTTGTTTCCATTGCAGGGAGGATGTTTTAATGGAGTCGATTGATCACACTGTGGATACAGTTGTGTTGTTCCTTCACGCGGCTGTGATGTGCTTCCAGACTGACACTGATGATCAAGCGTCCTATGTATTGACTGCAGTTGAACTTGGCTTGGTTTTCTTAAACTCTTTGTCCTCCAAGATTGTTGCCAGTGAACACAAACTAACAGCTATTTGTCTACATGCAGAACAGTTGAAGGGTTTGCTAAATCTTAACGACAAACATTCGCAAACGCAGTGTCCACTTGATGGGAACTCCCATAGTATTGGCAAGTCATGTACTGGTGATGAGGAAAATAATATAGAATCAGAGGAAGAAATTATGCAGTATGTTATACTATTACTATTTTCAGTCACACTTATTTCAAAGTTACCTGAATGTTGGAACCGAGTGGAAGAAGGTGAGATAAGGGATGATTCAAAGCAAGCAGTTGTTGAGGAAGAAACATCATGCTGGCTTTCAAGCAGCTGTGTTCATCTATTGGAGGATCATCTTCTGATGGGAATTTATTCCACAGCACTACACGAGTCCTTCACCAGACATTACAAGAGTGTGAGTGTCTCTTATGACTTTCATTTTCATTCCCAAGAATTTTACTTTCAGGTTTGCAGTTTTCACAATTTTGTTTCTTATAAAGATGCACTTTCATGTCTGCAGTACTTTCAGAATGTGGATGTTTTGTACAGATTTATTTTGATTGGTCTTTATTCATTTATTATCATCATCAAAATCATTCATGAATATCTGACACACATTGGACTCACTGTCTGCGTTTATTTACTCAGGTACTTCAACTTCAAGGCTGTCAAATTTCCTAAGACATCATCTTAAAAACAAGTACTTTGTATTTGTTTCATTTTGATATTTATGTATTTGCATGCTATCTCGACAGAAGTCTGAGAGATGTGACATCTGGAGACCATTGCACTAAAAACCTAGACATGTGAGGGTAATATTAAAGTGTATCATAAAGAAATGGGTCGTTGGGCTGTGAATTGGATTCAGCTGTTGAGGGTAGGCTGCTGTGAAGGCACTAATGAATCCTGAGGAACTCTTTAAAGCAGGGAATTTCTTGTCCAGCTGATTGTGAGCCATTTAAGGACTGTGCTCCGTCGAATTACTAGTCACTTTACAAGTCAGTTTTCAAGTTAATATTAGCATGACTAAGGAAACTTAATGTAACTTAGTGTAAATGTTATAAATGTTAGAATGTCACTTATTGTTGTTTATTTTTTCAGTCAATATATTACTACAAGATATTTTCAAAGTATGATATTTTAAATGAACGATTTCAATCGTTGATATATACTTTTGATGCTAAGACAACAGAATATATCACTCACATTGCTACAGGAAGGTATGTTTACCAAGTTTTTGCTGTATTTTAAGACTTTACTTGCAGAATGATAATGGTTGTATCTGGAATGCATTATTTGCTTTGGCTCTTTAGCAGTCATTCCATACAACTTACCTCATCTCTGTTAACATTGCAGTATGGTAATTCTTTAATGTTAATAGATTCTGGAATTATCTGGAACTTGAGAGCATCAACTTTATACAACGTTGTATTGTAGTAAATGTCGTCTACTTCCGCTGTGACAGAATATTAAAAAGTAACCAGTGATGACATTGTACCATTAATACATTTGCATATTATGTATGTGAACTGCTACATTATAGAACTGGTTTTTCTTTTCCAGAGCTTTGCATTGTGGACATTTATGGGTGCAGGCAGTATACCTCTTGCACACGCAAGTGCTGAAACGAACAGATCTGCAGGATCTTTACTTAGATCTTACTTCAAATGCAGGATACGAGATTACTGGAACAATTCACATATTTGAAGTAATATATCAACTATGTTACAGCTATATTATGTGATATTCAACACATATTTGGGTGATTATATCAAGGATTAAATGGACAGGGCATGTAGCACACATGGAGGAAATGAGAATGGATACAGAATTTTACCCAGGAAATTTCAAGGAAAGAGAGTACACATAAATATTAAAACATGTCTTAAGTAAACAGAGTGTGACTCGGGATAGGGACCACTGTTGTGCTGTCATTACAGTGATGAACCTTTGTGTTCCATAAAGGGTGAGGAATTTCTTGACAATTTGATTGAATATAAGTTTCTCAAGGGCTCATACAAGAAAAACTTGTCAGTGAAAGGAATTTTCTCTACAGATGTTTTTACATTTCATTGGCCAACTTTCATGTATTTTTCTAGATTATATTCTCTCATTATAGACATTTCCATCCTATCTGAAGGTAGAAGATATGAGGCCAGACTTGGCAACATTGGACGAGGATAAACTACTTATGGTAACTTGCTGGCTGAATCACTTAGAAGGAACTGTTCCTGTAGATCATGTGGACTTCCTTCTCAGTTTTCTAAATTCAGTGCTAATTTGGTATCAGCAGGATGATAAAGCTGACTTGTTATTTGACTGGTAAGTAAATTAGGTAACAAGCAGTTTATATTTTCTCGTTGAAAATGAGTTCACTGTAAATTGTTTTATATACAGTGTGATTCAGAACAAGGATGTACCATAATTTTAGTATTGTGACAGTGAGTATGAGTAAATTACAGTGCAAAACCTTTGGAGCTATTATGACATTAAGTTTGTTTACTTCCCCATTTGTATGTAAAAAAGTTAAACATTGTCTTTGTTACAAAATACTTACATAAAACAAAAGTATTTACGTAATGGTTGAATTTTGCTGTAAGAATGATTTGTTCTTACACAGAATAGTTTTCTTTTATGGTTATTGTATTTTACTGCCTTGATAATATCAGTGTCTGCCCAAGTAACACAGGAAGCTGCTATGTGTAATAAAGGTTGTACCTTTGTCAGGATTTTTAAAGATATTTGTATGCGGAGCTACAATTCAGTTCACAAGCAGAACATTTGTTTATTGAGTTTAATTATGTGGAGAAGGTACTGAATCAATGATAAGAAATAGCTATACATATAAGGAGAAAGAAATTTGGGAGAATATGTTCAAATTTGTGATCCTGTTTAGCAGACTAACAAAGTGTTTATATTAATTTATCTGAGTGAGTATTTGACACAGATTCAACCTTGCCAGGGATATCCATTGAGAAACAGTAATATGTATTTGTCTAATAATGTAGTTTCTGTGCTTGTTCTTATAGTTCACCCATTTTTCTTAACAGTAAAGTGAAGAGGTCTCAGGTTAAAACAGTTGTAGCAGCAGCCAGGTTCCTGGCTGCAGTGATAGAAAAGTGTCCAGAGCTTCTGACATCTAGTCTGTGGGATACCACCATTATCTCACTTGCTTCCTGGATGCTGACTGTGAAAAATAGCCGGAATTTACTCTTCCTGCCGTCAAGAAGTGGCATACTACCGTTGTTGCCCAAGACTCTGACAATCAAAGTCAAAGAAAGAAGTTGCGAGTCTCCTGGTATAAATATGAAATTGTCTACAGTTTCCAAATCTAATCAGATGGCTGAATCATTTTGTGTGGACAGTAATAATGAAACTGTATTTGCACTGGCTATCTTTCATCTTTATAAGGCACTGTCCAACTTCCTGACTGTATCACATGATAACGACAGTGGTGATGTAAAAATGTTCCATGAAAAGCTGAAAACAGAGTGGTTGGATGTATTTTCTGAAGATGTCCATGGGGCAATTGTTTCCATATTTTATTCAGTTACTGGTAAGTGTCTTAATCTTAACTTCAGTGGTGTATTGTCTTCAGATCTTCACAGTACACCCCCATTTAATATTTGCCATTTCAAGAATTTTTCTCTCATATGGTTCCATTTTTTATGATATTGAATTAGTCACATAAGTTCTAAATGTTGTTCATGCAGAATTTCCGTCACTTTGCTATTAAATTTTGTTGTTGCAGGGAAATGTTGAACAGGTATGTAACTACAATCTTTGTTTTATGGTGTAATCTTAGAATGAAAGGATAAAGTATTTTTTGTAAGAGGCAGTAGGTAAAACTTGCGTTGTACACTGTTTCATTAATAATTCATTGAAGATTCGTGAAGAACTTGTTATTACAAGTGTATTGTTGTCCAACAATGTGTTATAATGATGTGGACTGACTGATGGATGGATAGGCATGAGGGTGTGAAGGACACTTAAAAATATAAACAATATATTATAGTTCTTGGATTGTTTTAGGTATGGTAGAAACCGGTTCTGTATCGCTGCTTGATCTACCACTGTTGGAGAGTCTGGGAGAGGTTATGCTGCACATTGATCCAGACTACTTTTTAAAGTCTGGCTCCACAAGTAATTATGCAGCTCTTGATACATTGATGCAGTACTGCTTTGAACTACTACATTCATCTCTGATTCCTCTTCAGCTCACAGCGTATCATATGCTGACCCGGTGAGCCTCTGGTTTTGATTTCTCAATGCTGATTCATCCAGGGTTATGCCAGAAGCCTGTTCCAAACTTCTTCCATCTCATTATTAACCTTTCCAAATATCTCTTTTGTTTTGACTGCTATTTTGTAATACTTCTTTTGGTGACAGAGGTAGGATAGCTCGGTCAGTAAAGTGCTTGGCTACAAGCTGGATGACTGGAGTTCAATATTTGCAAGAGTAAGAATTTTTCTGTCTTTTTCCACCATTACCAGACTACCTCTGGGGACCACCAGCTTTCTAGCTAATGGAAATTGAGGGCAATTTTCCCAGGAATAAAATGACTGTAGTGTGAAGCTAACCACTCACCTCAATTCAGTGCTAAAGTTGAAGTTGCACAGAGCTTAACCTTTGTTTCCCAGTATCCTCTCACTCTCTCTCCCTCTCCTTGTGTCAAACAACCAATCCCAGCCAATTGTTACAGTGAGCTGGAAGGGTGTGTGAGTAAGGCTTGGGGTTTGTGTCCTACAGCCCTACACCAGTCTAAGCCATCTCAGTTTTAGTATCTGTTCAAGTCTCTTCAGAACCCCAATTATGCTGGTTCTTTAATAAATAATAGTAGTTTTGCTGACATTCCTTTCTAATTCAAGAGAGTAATGGTACCTGCACCTTGTCGTGGTGGTGGGGCTTGAGTACCTCAGTGACCCAAAGAGCTATGCTGGCGGTAGCATGGCTACTGGTATGGCCTCCCTAGCCAAATTGATCGATGGGGAGAGGTCAAACTAAGACAGGTACCCTGGTCCTCCAGGTTGGGGGTTGGTTGCAAGACTAACAACCTTGCACCGTAAAAAGGATTGAAACCTTAATCATAGCCTCGGACAGACGGACCTAACAGAGGACCGAATGGAAGAGGATAATTGAGGAGGCCTTGGACCAAATACGGAACATAGAGCCATAGAAGAAGAAGAAGGTTACCACAATGTACTTCCCCTGAATACAGTGCTTCAAATCACTAGGAATCTTCAGTAATTACTTCAAAACCTTCTTCTGTATTCCCTTTAAACCTGTAAATTATATGGTCTGATTCAGATAAGACCTACTACATGTTAAATGCTAGTACATAGCCACATTTCTGTGTTTTAGACTGATCCATGGGCTGATTGACATAGATACACAGGCAGCTTTTGCTGCTGCCGCTGTGGATAAAGATAGCGATGGACTGAGCCTAGCAAAGTTGCAGAACTCTTTACGTCAGACACAGACTGTTGTGGACACCATGCTGCAGGGTATTCGCTTGGGGGATAGTTGCATAGTGCGTCCATTTACTGATTGCTATACCTATACAACAGCTTACCTCCTGCTTTGGGCTGTTGTTCTTGAAATGTGTGGGTTGGCTGCCTCTGAGCTACGTTATCACTATGCAACCATGCTTAGGTAATTGTCAGATTAGATGCAGTGATTAGTAATTACCTTTATACTAGAATATTGATTGTCATATATAAGTAGATTGTTAATTTTATGTGTTCTCCTCTATAGTTTTCCAACATTTTAGCCAAAGCACATCCTATTTGTTATTCTGACAAACTTTGAAATTAATTGAATGTGTATTCATGTATGTGTTGAACTATATTGTCATAATTTACATTTTGATGAAAATTCGCTAAGAATCGTAAAATCATTGCAGGGATTCAGGTTCTGTAAAGAGCCTCCTACAGAATGTGTTTCGACTGATGCCTGAACAAGTGTTACAAGCAACAGACCCTAAATTTAAGGTCCATAAAGCATCAGAAATGTTTGCTTCTGCCCCGTCTCTGGCGTTTTCCCAGGTGCATAGCAGTGAGATGTTGGAACATATGTCTTGCTGGGTAAGCTTAGCACACTTCTGCAGGAATCTTAATATGAAATAAGAAACTATATCATTGTGAACTATTACTTAAATTTAGGAAATGTTTGCTACCAGTCTTCTCTGATAGCTTTCTGTCCAAAGCCATAAAGTTCAAATATACTAAGCTATAATTTTGCCTTTGGTTGTAAATATATCTGGTACTTGGTATGTTGTTGAAGACAAAACAGGATGATGAAGAAAATTACATAAAAAGTAGCTTCTTAATTCTACAGTCTACCTAAAATTGTTTGGAGATTAAGTAAAGAAAGGATATATGGAAGGGACATGTAGCACACATGGAAATGAGATGTATACAAAATTTTAGTTGATAAACCAAAGGGA
>NW_019060107.1:403298-456259 GCF_000696155.1 Zootermopsis nevadensis
AAAGAAGGTAGGCATCTGTTTACCTTTGAGGTGGTACTCAGAGTGAGTGTAGTAATGATTCGTCACAGAAACTTCAGTGACTGAGTGAAGTAAACATACAGTAGCAATATGAAACCAAAAACAATTCTCCATTTAACATTTAGAGATTCTTTTTATTTGTACATTGTTTTGATATCACATGGTGCTCTGAAGCCTTCTTCTCTTTGTATATAGAATAATTTAAATATGAAAAGGTATCCATATTGTAAAGGTTAGTACAGAAACATTGTATTTATTACGTGCATTTGACTGATTTGAGGCTCATTATGTTTTGGATTTTTTAGTTCCCAACATATCAATGGACCTCTCAGATCCAGTGTTAAAGGATCCTGAAACTGTTGTGAAAGGAATTTTGCTAATGTTCTCAACTTTGACACAACACTGAGACTACAATAATCTGAACCAAGACTGTCTCTCACTTACTTTTATGACTGAAGACAAAGTGAATATATTACTTAATTACATATTGTATGAAATATGTTAAAAATGACACTTTTTGGGGAAGTTATTGTGTTTTGTAATTTTTAATAAATTAATCTGTGATATCATTAATGTTTTGGAAGCATTCATCATCCCAAGATGAAAATAACAATGAGATATTCTTTGCTTCAAACATACTGTCTACAAATGGCCAGAAACACTGTATAGGATGAAAAATCTGATTCTGATTTTATTGGGTAAGAAACAAAGTATTGTATAAGTTCTGAAATTACAAGAACAATCTTGTGGGAGTGTAAATTACAGAATTCAATAATTGCCTTTGAAAACAAAACTAGTCAAGTTGTCACCTTACTGTATAAAAGGAATACAAATTTTAGTAGTATTTCTCAAGATGTTGCTAATGGTTTGTACTCCCACAAAATCTGTACCAAAATTAATGTGACTGTAAAAAATGTTATTGCTAAATCAGGAAAGAAAAGTGTGTATACAAACCATAAATATATTGCTTGAAATAAATTGAAGATGCTATTCATTACTCCTGTAATAGCTTATTGCTGTAGTGATATGCATTTTCCACTCTTTTTGCTCAGCAATGCACAAGCAGTGAATCAGGTCAGTGATGTGCCATGTGGAGGCAGTTCAACTCCAGGTTTTGCTTAATCCCAGGAAATGCCTCTGAGTTTTTATGCGAGCGATTTTCTGTTGTAGGGACCAACAGTCAGATGTGGTAATGTAAACCACAAATTGGTTTTGAACTCATGGTTGAGCCACCATAAGACAAAGTACTGTATAATGCAGGTATAACCATCACAGTTGTGTAGAAACATACATTCTTTCTTTTCATAAGATTTTCACTGGACCATTCCCCTTACATGCTGCTGTTCATGAATTTTCTTAAAATGTTGTCTAATGTTTGTTCTTTGCCTAACACTGGATACTAGTATGGAGCTATTATTTTTGCTTCCATCACTAATGTTTGGTCTCTTCTTGCAGTAATATGAAAGAAGAAGATAGAAATTTTAAAGTAAAATCAATATATAGACGTGTATTATTTATAGACCAGTTAATTAGCAGTATATGATAATTCTATGTTGAACTTAATAGCAATTTCCTTGCTAGTCTTTGCATGAACCTCCCAATTTCTTTTGTTCACCATATTTGTTTGTTACAAGTCTGTATTGTATAGGATGTTTAAAATCATCCTCCCCTGCTAAATTGTGGTTTGTTGAAGGTAGGATTTCTAGTAGTTGGAGCTAACTATAAATCAAAAATATTTCTGAGTCTGAGCTATGTCACAGTAAGAGAAGATGGGAAGTAGGATTTGAGGTTTTATACTCTGTAAATCAGCTGCCTTCCCACCAAAATGTATTTGTAATGGTCAGTTGAAGCTCAGCAATACAGTCTCATGCACCCTTCAGTCACCTTCACAGTTCTGATTTTGTTCAAAGATCTGAACAGTTCTGCATTGCATTATGGAAATAATTTTTTTCATAGATCATGTTGCAACTTGAAGCTGACGACCAATGTAGGATTTGTATGTGGAAGATTCCATCCTGTCATGATAGCACAAATAGAAGCAAAAGCTGTGTTTTCAGGCAGCAAGTAGATGTTTTGCTCCATACTATGGCCACCTTTATCCTGAAGGGAAGTAACAGTTTCCATTATATAGCTGGTTTGACCTCACTACTGGATTTGTCATAGTGATGAGAGCCCTAATATCCCTGTCAACTACTGCATATTTGACACTCCTGTGTAAACTGATGTGCTGTGAAGGTGTAGTACTTCATAGACACATTTCCTTATTTTGATACCAAGAGTCAAAATTTCATATTATAACAATTGTTAATTTTCAAATATGTGGTTTCTTAACCAGAGGTGCTGTCATGTGATGTGGCTGTATTATAGCAAGTACTGTTGGTAGTATAGCAGCTGTAAACAAGAAAATCCACAATCATGTCTAGGTTTCATTATCAAGCTCTGCCAAGAATGGTACAGCACCAAGGGCATCTTGATAAGATAAAGTTTTAGTAAAGATCCAAGGGAATATATCGTTCATCTGATTATCGTGTAATTACAGAAGACTCCCTGGTAAGTAAAATAACTTGTTTAAATATGACAATATTTTGCATTTAATAGTCATGTACAAATTACTGATAAAATAGTTTATTCGAATGAAACTTCACGCATTTGCATAATTTTACGGCTCATGAATTTTTTGCATTAGCGATTTTCATTCTGTATACTGTCTAGCATATATTGTATACAAAATAATGAAAGCGCTAATTTAAAAATTCAGTGAAAATTCATTGCACTATTCATTGGTATTGCCACATTTACAGACGATCTAAGTCATAGATGTTAGTATTAAACTGTAATTAATAGATAACCTACGGTGACTTGACACTAAACTAGATTCACCAGTTACCAAATATCTATAAATTACTTACGGACAAACGGGCTAAACCATAAAAGGAATCTTAAAATGAAGTCATTTGTAATAATAGGGATATAATAATTGTCTTTGTCACCGTGTCAAATTAGGTATATGAAAGACTTATGAATGAAACGCACCCAAGTATCACGCTGTTGATATTATCTTTAGGAGGCTTCAGAATTATTTGTGTACTTGACACCATGGGCATGGATGTTGTCTGTACGAGTTTCGTATGTGGTTTGGGAAACATGGAAATGACGATGTACGCAACTATAAAAATATATATTATTAATTTATAACAATGGGTAATTGCTGTAGTCGATTTGGATTACCTAAAATTGCTTCATCGAAAAGCCATCTCAAGTAAGGTTCTATTTTTCTTACAAAAACTGTGTTATCATTTCAACCAGTTTATACAAGTTACTGTATATTCAGGCTGATAAAAAAATTTTGCTTTTACAGAAACGTTGTGTTGCTGCTGGTTGGTTTAGATAATGCAGGAAAGACAACAGCAGCAAAGAATCTTATAGGTGGTAAGTGAAAAAATGAGTACCCAATTTGTAATAAGAGTCATGTTTTTCATCCTTTATTTCTATTTTTGTTCACATTTTTCAGAGTCACTTGAAACAGTTATGTCAACTGTTGGATTTTCCAGAGTTTCTCTAACTCATCAGGGCTGTTCTGTTGTAATATATGATTTGGGAGGAGGTCCAAAAATTAGAGGAATCTGGCATCGATATTTTGCAGATGTGAGTAAATCTCTTTGTGTTGAAGTGTTGAATGAAGTTAATATTTTTATACTTGATGATTATTAATTCTGATGTGACAACATTTGTTTGCAGGCCCATGGTATAATTTTTGTAGTGGATGCAAGTGATGTGTCTAGGTTGGAGGAAAGTCATCAGGTATTTGCAAACCTTTTGTCACATGAAAAATTGGAAGGAAAACCAGTGTTGCTGTAAGTAATATGATATGCACACAGACATATTGAGATCATGCAAGAAGGGTATATCAACGAAGTTTTTGTTTTACAGGAAACTAAATTCATATGCTTATTTTGCTTGATAGATGTGCATTATTAGTGTTCATACATCCAAATGTAACTGTTTGTATCTCTGTGTAGAGCAGTATTAGCATTATACCCTTCAGATATTCCATACATCCCACTATTTTGTGTTGTTAGACCAAATAAATCTAATTATGCAAATATGTTGATATGCCCTTGCATGATGCTCTTTATGTGTAATGTTTTTCAAATATTTGTATTATGTGTATCTAATAAAATAAAAGTATTGTGGTTTGTATAATTTTATCTTGAAGAAGGGGTGCTGAATGTGGCTTTATTGCACTGAATTCCTCCATGCCTAAGGAAGCATCAGAATCTTGTAGACTGAGACTGGCATTACAACAATCCTTTTGATGAAGATACACAAGATGAATATTTTGAATGGCTATGGGTATTGGCCCATATTTGCCAGACATATGGAATCTGAAATTAATAGCTTGTGTTCATGCTGTCAGTAGATTGCTGTAAAAGGTAAGGGGAAAAAAGTAAAACTGTCTGCTGCACACCATGTAGGCACTTGGGGGGGATAGCAAGAGTAATTGAAAGTTACAAGGCCAAGTTAAGAAACAGAAAACAAATAGAAAAGTATATAAATGAGTGTATCATGGTTATACATGTATTTATTTTGCACATTGTATTTCTAGTTTAGCTAATAAACAGGATTGTGAGGGAGCCTTAGATGAAGTGGACATTGTGGACTTGCTGAATGTGGAGGCTGTGGTCAATCAGCATCGTTGTCCCACTATAGTGGAGATGTGTTCAGCTACAACAGTAAGAAAATCTCATAACAAATTGGATCCAGCCATTCGTAATGGGTTTAGGTGAGTTATCTGTATGCACAAGGCTGTTAGTGATGTCCAGCACTTCCTGTCTAATAGCAGATGCTAATTAAATGTGCAGTGTTTTTTTTATTTCTTCCTTTTTTACAGCAGCCTTATATATGACAATTTTCCCCTTGACTAGTAATATAATTTGATATAGAGTTCTACTAGTTTTTGGCTTCTCCTCTTCAGTCTGCATAGAGTTTGGTGGAACTGTGGTCATGCATACTTCCAGTGAAATTTGGGGTTTCTTTACATTTAATTGCTGTCTGATTTAGCACTCCTGTGCTGTCAGTGAAGTTAGGTTCTACTTCTTCTAATATAAATAGCTGTTTCTGCTAAAACTGGTGAATGAATATTGTTATATTTGTGAGACAGATACTTTATACCAATTAAGTTAAGTATTATTGTTGGAACTAATTAGACCCCATACTTTGGACCAGGCAGTTAACCAGCAAGAACATTACTTTGACTTTCTCAGTGTGATGCATGATGCTGGCTGTTTAAGAGAAAGTTAGGGGTGAGCATGACCTACATTTTGACTGTGGAATGTAACTGTTTCATAGGCACTGGAATTTTCTGACATGGCTGTTCTTGAGTGGTGTTGACAAATTCCATGAAGCAGAGTCCGTGAGAAGCTTATAATGACTATTATAATCAAGAAATTCCATTTTATGCCTTTTATGAAACTTATAGATTCATTATTGTGTTCAAAAGAACCCACTATTGGTCCCCATCCTTTGCGAGGTGAATCCAGTCCATGACCATTAAGTGGTACAGTTATCTGTAATAATGTTGGATCTACTATTAAAGTTATGATAACTCTACTTAATAATCTTGTGGCCCATAAACCTTACTTGCATTGTATTGTTTGGCTAGTGTTGCATTTAGAGATGCAACAGTATATAGATTATGCTTTTGATTGTTGTCATTACAGTATTGTGTTATATATGTGTCTTTATATAGGTGGTTGATGAACTACATCATTAGAGAATATAGTGATCTGAACAGCCGAGTAGAAAGTGATATGGCTGTGCAAAGGAAACAAATAGAACAAGAGAAAAAGGAACGTCTTGAGAGAATACGTAAAGCAAGAGAGGAGAGAGGTGAATCCATGGCAGATGTAGTTATAGCAAATGGAACTTGCAATGGAGGAATACATGATGATAGTGATAATGATGTTGTTATGGCAAACCCTTTCAAGCCAATTACTGATATACTGGTGAGTTTTCTGTCACAGCATAAACACTCTCCTGGTTTAATGGAATTCCAGAACATTATGTCAAGCCAATATAAAACAAATGTAACTGAATTTTGGTTTATGGTTGGAGGTTGGTGACCTAATTTGAAAGCAGATTTAACTCTACAGGTAACTAACAGCTTGTATGATTTGAGATATGAAGACTTTTGTCTTCTGGGTTGTTGTGCCATGTAGTCTGGTAGACAGCCATCTTTGTATTACATATTATTTGCTCTATGAAGAAGAAAATGGAATTAAGACAGTAACTTAGTAATTGAAACAAGAATAGCACTATTATAGTGTACATTATAAAATAGTCTGTATAGTATCAGTAGTGCAGTTAGATTTTCATTTAGCAAATCAAATTCTGATATCAAGGAACCTCCGAGACATTCATGTAAACAGATGTTATATAGATTTTATTCAATATAAGAAATTGGTTAACATTTTTTTAGCTTTCAGTTAATTAATTTTTCTTTTAATATGTGTATTTGTTTGCTTCTGTAAGATTATAAGGTTTAGATTCCTAAACATTTGTTTGAATGTTGGCCCTGATATGTACACTGTTTCCTTCATGCTGTAGGAAGACACCAAGGGACCTAAAACTCCATTAACAGAACCAGTACTGGGTAGCCGAGTAATTTTGGTGAAAGAGTCTCCAGAGAAGATACAGCCTAATGATGAAGAAAAACAAAATTCGCTAGATTATGGAGATGGTAATAAACTGACTAGTAATGTGAAAAGATTTTTGGATATTGATGGTGATGAAGTGGCATTAGTTGCAAGTGCAGATAACAGATGTTATACTGGTGACAACCAGTCTGGAAGTGCTGCTGCTATTGGACAGGTTCCAAGTCCATCTCATAGTATCACAGGGCTTATCAAAGGTATGATGCATATGTTCATGGAAGAGATTCATTTTCAGTAGTTTTGCACTGCGGTGATTATATGCTTGGCTTGGATGTGTTAAATATACTAGGAATGTTTCATATACAACAAGGGAACCTTTTATACCTTTCAGAATCGGTAATACATATTAATTTTTGAAGAAATTTACTGCTTTCTATCAGTCTAATGTTATACATTCTCTCAGTCATTAAAAATTTAGAAAGTATGTTTATTAAATACATTAACTAACTAACTAACTAGATGGCTTACTGAACCTGAAGGTTCGTCACCAAATTAACCAAAGCCCTCCACCGGACCCTGTCCTGGGCCAACAAAATCCAGTCTCCTTCAACTCCTATCTCCCATAGATCCCACCTGACATTATCCTCCCATCTCCCCAGCAGTCTCTTCCCCTTATTAAATACATATTTTGCAATATTAAAAGTTTAATTATTTTTATTCTTTTTAGTGACATATATGTAGGAGGGTTTAAGGAGCATGTGTATATGTACTCATGCATATACATTTGTATACCTATATTAATTATGATTTTTGTGAAAAAAGTTTCAGATCAACTGGAATCAAAGGAAGTCCAGCGTAAGAAGAATTGGTTCTTTCACAGAAGTAATCGCACAGCTCCTGCTCCACTGGGTCCAGCTGGCTCACAGTTTCACAATTCATTAGATGAGACTGACTTAAGTGGAACAAGGAACAAAAAACAGGAAGGAGGAGGACCATTATTTCTCAGAAAAGAAGCTTTTGTGGAAGAGAGTAATGTGTCTGAGGAATCTCCAGTTAGAATAAAAAAGAATCTATCTGTTACTGGTAAATCAAATTTATTTTGTATTCAATCTCGTAGTGCTAGTTCAGAGCATCTGGAAAGTTCTGATTCGCCTTTGGAGAAATGCAAGTCATCTCATGAGACAAATGGGAAAAGGACACATATTGGTGAACTGAAGCTGACAGGTGCAAAAGTGCAACCCTTGAATAGCAAAGGAAGTTTGTCCAGTACTTTTGATGAACGAAGTGCCCCACCAAAAATTGAATCAGATAATGTTATAAATATAAATCAGATATCCAATAACTCCTTTGCTTCACAAGGTAATGAAGGTTCACAGGATCTGTGTGATGAAATTTCAGCAATACCCATAAGGGAATGGTCCACTGACAAGAGAAGTATGTCAGTAGAAGATAGTTATACAACTTGTCACCAGTTACATGCTGCAAGAAAAAGTGTACCAAGACAGCTGTCATATGGTGAAAGTGAGAGCAGAGGTACTAGCAGACCAAATTCAGCACAACGGGGTGAAAAGAGACTTGGGAAACAGTCATTGGTAGATGAGACAAGTTCAACTGGCACAAGGAGTCAGATGGGTTCACAGCACTTAAGTGATTCAGGATTTGTTAGTCCCAAGAATGTGTTACCCCCAATACGACTTGCCAGCTCTGTTGACAAGCCATCTTGGATTTTGCCTCCATTGTCAACACGAACAAAGCGTTCTAGTCAAGGTGAGATTCTCAGTATGGAAACCTTCTCTAATGATTTTTTTGTCTTTATATAGTATATCAGGCATTATGTTCCTTGCATATTCCAGCATCCAGGTGATTGGTGAGAATTCAAGTTATCATGGCAGCAAGGATGAAGATGACTGTCTTTTGGGATGTTGTGCCATGTATTCAGATAGAAGTTTACTGACATTTCAGTTGTGTTTGCTGCTTCTATAATAAGGGTGATCATCACCCTGATATGGAGGCAGCAAGCATGTCTGAAACTTACATCTGAACTGCAGGCCTGATGACTGACTATCTTTGGGTTCCAGCTGTGATGAGAAATGATGAATTTATTAGCATTTTATTACCTGGAATACAGTTCTTGAGATGCTACTAGTCACTCACTTTGTCTAGAAATTCCCCACCTTTGTGGAATCTTAAGGTTCATTATTGCATTCACAATAACCTACTTTCTGAGACCCTGTGTAACATTTCGTAAATACTAAATTTTTAAGACGAGGGGCCGTTAGCACCACATCCAATTCCCAAGTGAGAGGACAAACCTTCATTGGACCTTCATAACCTGTTAGTATGTTCATAGCTTCTATTACATATGGAGGTCATCTCCTCTGTGTGCAGTTTCTGCTCATTGTATGTATGTTGTCACATGTTTATTTCAGATTCTTTACTGGGATTGGATAAACCTGAAGCTGGAGCAGCATCTGCTAACTGAGTCAGCCATGACTGAAACTTTGAAGCTAAACAAGGAGCAGAAAATAGTAAAAGTGCAGGAATGTATTTTTTTAAAAAAAAGCCATTAAAGGTGGGAACAATTTATGTGCAGTGAAAACAAAACCCTGAATGTGGTTTAAAAAAATCCTCACATTGTGTGACTTCTTGTTCTCGAAGTGGTTATGGAAGAAAATTTGCTCAAGCACTGAGCAACTCGTAATGAAGTTATTTGGATTGATAATTATATTATTCATATATGATACTTAAAAAAGTATATCAGGTGAATTTTCACAATTTGGAAATATATCGAAGACTGTCGATTTGGATTTTGAAGAATGAAATTTGGGAAACACAATTGGCTTTGAGTGAAAACTAGTTTAGTGATGATGATGATTGTGGTGATGTTCATCTGGGTTCTGGTGCTGTATGGACAGATCGGTTGATGCCAGTATATTGGAGAAATGTGTTGTTTCCATCTTCAGGGCAGAAGTGACATTACTGGAAATCAGAGGGATTATATAGGATGGCAGGAAGGGAAGTCTGAAGGAATGTGGCCAATCAGGATGGAATGAGGTAGAGATTAAGCTGGACAAATGAGGAGACTCCAAGAAGGCATCAGAGGAGTAAGGGCAGATGGAGGGAAGGTGTTAGAAGTGAAGAGGGCCACCATAGGATGGGGTTGATTCTTTCAGAGAGACTCTCTTCATTCTTTCAAGTCACAAAAGGGAGGCTTCCATGCCCAACTCAGGGTGAAGTCATCTTTGCTGTCCATGTCATTGTCACTTCAGCTCTGAAGATACAGACAGTATGCTTCTCTGAAACATTGGCATCTACTAACCTGTCCACATGGCATCAGAACTCAGATCATCGTCACTGCTGAGAAAACCTCAAGATTCACATACTTTAGTGATGTGGTCCATAATACCATATCTAAGAGTTGAGTACTTTTATAAATTAGATTTCAATAAAGAAGAATAATAAGCAGAGTTTATACAATGCTGCAAGTAAATTAAATTTAGGAGACTGCACTTTTTAGTTATGATTTAAATACATTTCTTTAGAGTAATATTTTTTAATATGTGTTTGGAACTCAGTAAATAGACTTTGTCTTTAAAAGAGATGTAAAACCATGAATTTAAAGAATCAATTTAAAGAAGTACCACTCTCTGAGAACAAGCATGTTGACTAGTGTGAGAAAAACTATAATTAATGAATTAAACATTCTAGTCAGTCATAATTTTTTAGTTTAAAATCTTAAACAGGCAGAGGCGCATTTTATTTGCCATGTGGTGTTTCTGTGTATAACTGTATGAAGTTTATTATATCTTCTTCTTAAAGTGCCTATCCGTTACGGATGTTGGCAATCAGCATAGCAATTTGATCTTTACTGGCTGCTACTTGAAACAGCCCTCCAGTGAACATTGGGAACCAAGTTTTTAGGTTCTGAAGCCAGGAGATTATTTGGCCTGCCAGGTCCCCTCTTTCCGAATACTTTTCCCTGGATTATCAGCTGAAGCAGCCCGTATCTATCACTATTTCTCATGATATGACCGAAATATTCCAACTTTCTCTTTTTTATGGTGTTAACAACCTCAATGTCTTTGCAGAGTTTCTCGAGAACTTTTTTGTTGGTTACACGGTCAATCAAGGAAATTCTGAGAATATGTCGGTACAACTACATTTCGAAGGCCTCCAACTTTTTTGAAGAAGCTTCGGTCAACGTCCACGATTCAGCGCCATATAAAAGCACAGAGAGAATATAACATCTGAGTAGTCTTAACTTGGTGTTTAAGTTTAAGTCTCTACTCCTGAACATTGATCCCATTTATTATATAACTTTGACATTTTCACTGTCCTAAAAAGAAATCTTAACACTGAATTTGACATTTTATCCAAAAACATAATTAAGTCCCTCAAAGCTGTGTTGTATGTTATTCACTATAGCTCAGAAAGTGCCTGCATAAACAGCAGCCTAAAGCAAGCATACAATTACTTTTACAATTTATCTTAAGCATTAAAGTGAAATCACCAAGTACACTGTGATATTATTTGTATTCTGTACACAGATCCGTCCAATTCTTTGAAAACTCTTTATTATAACTGAAATAATCAGTATAATTTGTTTTTAGCAGCTGAACTTTTTTTACTGATGTACATGTATTTATTTAATAAAAGAATAATGATAATGTATGTTTTGTGTTGTATTCATTGTATACATTTTGTGTAAGAAGAATGAAGCACTTGAAATTTCCACGTCCTAAACCAAAAGTGATATAAGCATACAGCTGGGATCATAATTTAAGTTACTTGTCTCCTTGTATTTGTTAGTGTATAGTTTTTTATACCTTCTGTTACTTACTATGCCAGATGTATATTAAGCAAAGACACCAACGTGTCTGCCTGATTAGAAGAAGACTGAATTAATGTTAATGACTTTGATAACATGGTCAACACTGCTTCATTGTCTATATATAGGGGTAGACAAGTCACTAGCACAGTACATTAACACTTATTAGAAGACAACATGCAAGTTCAAGTCTGTTTTCTTTTTGACGTAAATACGTCTATATGGAAGGGTCATTTGGCAAAACAGCATTAGGAAAATGTGTAAGATCCATATCAACTATGTGTAAATATGGACCCACAATGGTCAGCTTTTATATGAACTCCTGTGTGCATAACAAAGCTTTACCTAAGAAACTAATTTGTTATGTCATCTGTTTATTCGGCATTGTTGTATTTCATTACTGCCGTCAACAATCCGCTTTCGTTATTGCGGAAAGAGCTGAGCTGTGAATCGCTTGTAGAAAACGTGGGTCGTAGAGTAGATAATATTGTGCTGTTAAAAACGTTTTAGAATATCACAGTGGATGATGAGGCGGGCGCTTAACGCTTAACGTGATGAACAATAATAATAAATAGGAATCCCTTGATACGTATTTACATCAGATTCTCCGGAACCGTGGTTGCATTGTAAATTTTTTACACACTTAAACTATTCAGTTCTATTTTATTCAACTATACTTTTCAAAATTTGTCAGAAACAAATATCAAAAGCAACTGGAAATATATACTTAAATATGTAGGTTGTGATATTCCAGGGTGTTGGTTTGGATAAAACATCCCTTCCGAGAGGTTAAACAAGGTGATTCACAAGAAGTCTGTTTCAGTGCAGGTTATTTCATATGTTTTTAAACATCTCTCAAACATTTGTAAAATGTATTCAAAGAAATAATAGCAAAGGATGCAAGAATATTTGACAAATTGCATTTTAATCAAACACCCTTCTCGTATTTGCATTTAATTTAAATGCTGTGAAGCAAGTGTGAGGTGTCTTTAATCCTTTTTTGTCGCTGGCCACAACGATTTATAGGCCATCTATCCCTATCCAAACAAAGATTTATGTATGCTTGAATTTTGACACCGGAGTTGCTTTATAACTTAGGCCCTGCTGCCATCTTATAACAATTACAGAACTATTTGTAGGATCAGTCAGGGTGTGCAATAGTGTGTGGCTTATTTCCCTCTTTGCTGTTGCACTGACTGTGCTACTGCTACTTGTTCACTGCCTTGTAGAGCTCCTCCCATTCTGATTTATGATCTGGACTTTACACACAAACCAAGATGGCAGTGTGTCTGATGTTGACAATTTGACACAGTTTTTCGAATGGCGACAGGAGGTTTGTGTATGTTTTTTGAACTCTGTCAAAACTTGTGAAAAATGGCATCTACTGGTATTATCCCTACATACCAGCGGTTTGTAAATGGTGTTCCGGTACCGTCGTTTTCTCGGCGGTCGTTTAGGCCAAGAGAGAAGTATTTAATTCTTTTAGTGTTCTTGACTTTTGGTGTGGTGTGTTTCGGAGCATTCTTTTTCTTGCCAGAATTCCGGGGTGGCTCGAACACGGTGAACAGTGTGTATAATGTATATAAACATATGCAAAAGGCAGGACCAGACTTATTAATACCTGCTCCACCGCACGGTGACGAATTTAGTGAAATTCCCGGCGGGGGTAAGTTAATTAGACATGACGATATTGAACATCCAGATCCTCATAAAATTGAAGACAAGGCAAAACTGTTGGCCAAAATTGAAGAGGATATGGAAATTGATAAAATGAGAAACCAAAAGGTGTTAGAAAGACCGGATATAATAGATCAACCAAATCCTGCATTGAGTGTGAGTTCATCACAAAGAACCAGTGCTTCTTTGAAACAAGTTGAAATTGTGGTAGAAGAAATTTCTGTCCCACCTTATAATAAGATTGTCACCATTCCTCCAGCACCAAGTGATCATTATCCAGACACAAATGGTGGAGAAGACCCTGATCCAGTAGCCCGTGAAAGAAGGCTTAAAGTGAAAGAGGTATGTTGTTGCATAATTTATTTTAGCTGATATTGTTTATTGTTCTGTTTCAAAGTTTCCAGGAAGTTGTTCTTTGGCTGGAGTATCAAATTTCTGCATTGTTTTGCATGTGCTTATGAGCTGTGCCATGTTGAGTGTTTAATATTGTTTTTCATGTAATTGGTAGCTGATTTCTGCTTTTTGTGTAATTAATCTTAAAATAAAATGCCTGGCAGGCAAGTGACAACATGCTTAATCATGTATTTTTAAGCACATAATTTTTAAAGCATATTAACTTGATTAAATGTAAAATATAAAGTTATCTTATACCCATATGGGAGGCAAATTTAATGAAACGTTATTATACAAGCATAATATTTTGAGATATCGAAGAGTCATCTGGATGTATGGTCTGAAGCTTTCACGGCGACTAAGTATAATGAATTATTCTCTGGCTACCAGGCGTGTCGGGTGGTTGAATGGAGAAAACAGTGTTTAGAGAACCATCAGGGCACTGATTCCCGGAAGACAAGGATGAAGATGGTTCTCAAAACTTTGCTGTTTTATCCATTCAACCACCTGACACAGCTGGAAGCCAGAGAATGATTCATTACAGTCATCTGGATATTTTATTATCCCTGTGTAGGAACATGTTAAGTGATTGAAATTTAATCCAGAGAGGAAAGTGCGAAGACATTCATGCCACATACACAACATGTGTTCCACATGGGGCCACAGTTCCTATTGTTGTGCAACCACATCACAACAGTGGGACATGGTTCTCATTGTTGTACATCAGTGACTTGGTTGTGCTGGTTATTGACCTCATAGGGACACTGCAACAGCAGACATGGATAGACCATAACACAATGGTTCTGACTGCTTTTTACACCAAGAATGTCTGGGGATATTAGGTGTTCACCCTGATCTAGCACAAGCAAGGATCACTTCATACTTGAGGTGGTTACAGGACTCACAAGTGATGCCATTGATATGGATTGTTATTGTTCAGATGTTTTATGGAAACTTTAAATCTGTAGTTTCAACAAGAGTAGAAACATGTTTTGTATACAGAATGTAATAAGTTTTAACTTGTTTATGATTGGCTGTTGAGACTTCTATCTGTTATCTTTTGTTTTAATTGTTTTTATTCTTTTGAGTAGATGAAAGTAACTTGCTTCATATTATTACTTCAAGGTGTGTAGGGGCATGGAGGTGAGTGGTCAGCTTTGTACCCTGTTCATCTTTAAGCCAGGGGAACATTTCCCTGTTGGACTCAATATCACATCCTTAATTGTTAACAGAAATTTAGTGGCATGTGAACATTATTCATGTAACACAAAGGGCTGCATCTTAAATGAAATATTTACAGAATGGCTTTGCTGTTAAAATTTGTATTTATTCATTAATATCTACTCTATTAATAATATTCTGTAGACTAGACAGTTTGTGAAATATTTATATTTTTTATGTCACTGCTTGAAGTAAACTATTTTTTAAATATGATACCAGTAACATAAAATAATTATTTTAATAAAGCAATAATACTAATTCTGTATTCATTCTTGGATTTAAGGGTGAGAAAATATGAAATGGCTTGAGCATATTGTAAGATAATTATGTTTAT
Source organism: Zootermopsis nevadensis (assembly GCF_000696155.1). Next base: position 418,423 of record NW_019060107.1, read on the forward strand.
TTATTCATTGGTTTATTCAGCCATGTTTTTGCCATAATTCATATTTACAATGGTAATTATAATTTTCTTACCAACAGTTTTTATATTGTGGCCTTCTAGCATGCCTTATCTCAGGCATGTTATATATTTATTCAGGATATGTATACCTATATCATCTCACAATTTTAGAGGATAATGTCATCACACTAACACAGGTCAGCACAAATGTACTGAGCAAGTTTTCTCAAGTAGCGATCCTCCCGGCTTGTATTCAACAAGAGCTTAGTTTGGTTCTTGCCCAGGTCATTTGCTATCCTAAATATTTTTTGTGGGTTTGATAGGTCCCTTCAGGTTGCAATTGTGCCGTGAAATATACAGCATCATTAGATAACTTGCAGTCCTTCTGACACAGTTGTGTAATTAAGAGTAGCACAGACATGAAACAGATGAAGAGTCTGCAATAGAACGAGTAAGTCGGTAATAAAGCCTTGATAAAAATATTTTGTTAATCAGAATCCATTGCCTGAGCCAGAATTTATACATAAATATATTCTTGCAACCTTTATGAGGGTAAATTTACAATAAAAACAATAGAATCTAGTGAAATGCTTTATTTGACAGAATACATAATATATGTCTTACTTTTTTTAGACTTGTCAAATTAGACTTTTCTTTTTGTATTATTTTTACCTCCTACATTGAAACTGTCACTGTCTTTCCAGGTTTTCCTCAGAAATGTCATTGGTGGCATATTTTGGCACAGAGGTACTATGATGCAAAATTAAGTTTAATGAACAACAAAAAGAAAATATGATGAAATTACTGCCACTTTCTGTGCAGTCTGTAAGATATATATTCTTGTTTTGAGTAAGAGATGGTTTATGTTTTATATAAATTGAGATTGCAGTATGTTATTCTTTAATTAAGCAAAGACAAGTAATTATTTTAGTTTGTTATTATGCAGTGTTGCCTAATTTTAATTTACATCTGCAGCTTTGAGGAAACACTGAAACAAAACAATGCTCACTCATCCATGGCCTGATATGTATGTGCATGTATTTATGTACAATGCAGCAAAACATGTTTACTGTAAAAGGTTTTGCAGCTTTTATAATTAAGCAAAGATAAGTTGATTTTAATTTTTGTGTGCTGCTTTGTTGCACTTTAAGTTAAATTTTCGCTGACTGAGGGGGGGGGAAGCAGTTTTGTAGTTTCCAAATAATTTGTCTTGTAGGCCTGTTTAGTATACTCCCATGACCTTGAGGAAACAACCATGGGAACTTCGACAAGAACAATACTTGCCGCACTCTCACATACCTTGGCATTTTTTTCGTATTCTGGCTCGGTGCGGTACACATGTAAGAGTATACAAGTCTCGGTTGTATGTACTGTGCACGAGTGATCTAATTTGTATGGAACATCTAGAGGTATTCACTACCAAATAAATCATTCTTGTTGGTTGGTGGGTGCGGTACAGACAAACAACTGAAGCGGAATAACAACAACAACAACAGCAAAAGATGTAGAATAGAGAAAGAGGAACTGGCATTCCATCAGTGCCAGCAGAATTAATAGACTGTATTCGTCACCTATAACGTGAGAGACCTCCAGAAGGGAACATCCTTCCTCCTGCTGTCGCATACTCTCAGATCCATTGTATTTTTTTCTCTCGAATAAAACTCCCTTAGAACTCAATTCGAAACTTTTTGTGCACTTCAGGGTCGCTCGAGAATATGCTGCTCAGTGAACACCTTGTGCTGTCCAACCCCATCTTCTGTCCTTGCTTTCTGTTTGCTTCTTTCTCAGAATTACCTGCTCGGTTTTGTAGGTCTGCATCAAAACTTGGTGCTGCTTTCCTATAACATTATTTTCAATCTTCATGTGCAACCAGTTCTTAATTATTTGTCGACAAAGGCGGCAGCTGTGCCTTTTAACTTCCTAGCTTTGGGAGCGTAGGTTCGAGTTTCGGCTGTTCATTTGTGTTGTGCTGTCGGTTTGCGATGGACCGATTCCCGGTCCAATACTCCTATCAGATTAGTAGGATTGAGGCTTTGTCGGCGGTGAGTCCGAAGATAGCTATATAGCTATCTTCTGAGTTGTAACAACCCAAAAGTCCTACCAGATGTCGGAACGGTTTGAGGGGTTAATTCTGAATTGGAACAAGCTGATGCGCTGTAAGAGGGTTGTAAGTTATTTCAGTTTCAAGTTCGAATTATACAGTTTAACCTTTTATTTATCTCCAGCAACGAGCTGGCTACAGTCTAGTACCGTGGACTTCATGTCTTCATATGTCTTCATGGCGTAGCCAACTTTACCTTAAATGTGGAATGATTATTTATAATTTAGTTCTATATTTTCATTACTATTGAACGCCTTATAGTCAGGACGATAATCCAATTCTTGGATTACGTAACGGCGTTGTTTCAGCTTCGAATAAAAGATAATGAGGTGGGAACGATGCAGTAATGATATGGAAGGGTGCGGTTAAAGCATATTTCAAGGACTATTCTGCACTTCTCTTCAACAGACTAAGGAAAACCATGAGAACCCTTAACAAAGTTGTAAAGTTTTCCGAAAAATTTTACAATCTTTTCAGTAGCGCTAGTGACGCTCCCACCTCAGACGTTTGGGGCCCCCCTGTATTGGTATTAAGCCTACTGATTGCAGGAAATTGATAAGTACGAAGTTGGGGTTCCCTCTGGTGGCACAACTGTTTTTTTATTTTGTAGTGTTGTCTGCCGACAGGTCCATATGAACAGGATCCTTCCATCCTTTTCTCGGATTGGGACCTGTTCATATACGTTCTTGGCAGATGATCCAGAAGTGGTTTGCCATTGCCTTCTTCTGTGTGTGAATGGAGTAATTGTTGGGATACCACGGAGGAAAACTCCGTGTTGCCTAGACCAAGGCCTTGCCCAACACAAGTTATAAATCCGGGCACCGCCGGGAAACGAAGTGGGTACCCGGGGTTAAAGCGCCAGGAGCTATGCAACTCCTGGTGACAAGTTTGTTTTGTTTACACCGTCTGAGAAGCGTCGAAGGAAAAACTAAAATGCGATGAGTCAGGAAGAGTGAAATGGTCATGAAGGGACTGACATCTCTATCAAAATATAAAACATTTACGATCGAGGACAAAAAACACGGGGAACATTGCGAACCTGACCTCAAATTCTCAATAACTGTATACAGACTTTTCTAAGCAGTCGAACATTTTGTAGGAGGAGTCACAGAGGCAGTCAAGGAATATAAACTAAAATATTTTAATAACATGTTAGAAATGACGTGGGAATAATTTAATGTCTTTCGTCAGCAGAAAAGGTGTTTATTTAAATAATTATGCGCTAATTTTTTCATAGAGCAGTTCTGGCATAACGGAATTTAAATTTGAATTGCAGCTTTTCATTGTAGTGGATATTTTCGAAGTATGAAAGGCATAAAACGGGTGTAGATACACTTTTTCGGATGTTGTACAATGAACTTTTTTCAACAGTCGTCACAGGTTGTTGGTCGACTGAGAAAAAGGAAATGATGCTTCTGGTCTCCCATTCAGATCTCGCTGAAGTTAGAACGCTCACTGATGTGGAATGCATCATAGCAGTTTCTCTGGGGGTGAATACACTGTCAAAATATTTTGAGGTGCGTAAACATTTTTCCATCTGCTGCAAATCGTTTCCGTGGCTTGTGAATGAGAAACGGAAATATTGTAACTTTGAAACATGTGTTGCCTAACGAGCCGGGCTCACGGGGCTTTGTATTCTGTGGGCATTCCTTCTTTGACGACCTTGGTGTTTGTAATGTGGATTGGGGGAGAGGTTCTAGAAGCTACAATATGATATTGTGGACTGTCTGACCAGGCTGGTTCTGTTCAGATAATGCAGAATTGTGTAATGCAGAAGTTGTGAAACATAATGATGAAGGCTGCACTGCTGTATCACTACTAAAACTTCCGTCCTGGCGCTTTCCTATCTGGAGTGCCTTAAATTCATATTTAGTTGGTGAGGTGTGATTTCGAAGATGGCAGTTTTGTGGATTTTACAACCCAGAAGACAGCCATCTTCGAACTTCCCGCGGTGAAAACTTCAAATCCTGTGAGGTGTAGATTAATCTCGTGCGAGTCGGTTTCATAATTAAGCAATCGTTAGCCTGTATTTTCTTCCTTATGCTAAGACAAGTTTCTAAGGATATGAGAGAGCGTTTGAAATTACGTACCGTTTGTTGATACTGTTTCCCAGAAAAGAGAAAAGAAAACTTCGAAAAAATGTGGACATTCTGTGATAGTTTCTGCAGTTAGAAACATGAAAATGGTATAACCGTAGATTGTAAATGTAAGTTACCCATTAATTTTAAGTTCTTTTACGTCCATATTGGGAAGCCGCAAACGTTTTCAAATAAAAGGAAACCAGCGTACTGCCTCTAATTGGTGTCGTATGTCTACTCCAGCCATTTAACAGTTTATCTGTTAATAATTTTTATCAAATCTGTCTGCCCCTATTCAGTTAGGAGAAAATACACCGTACTTACTTTTAAAAAATGTCTTTCCATGATACTGGTGTAGCATCAGAATCATCAGATGAACATTGAGTGTAGCATTGTCATGATTACCAGCAACTTCTGTGTGCAATCACTGTAATCTTTATTTTATTACTCGGATATGACCTAATTAGAATTCCTGCTACTGTTTTAGCACCGCCAATTAATGGAACAGTTATAGTACGTCTATTTGTCAATGCAACAGGAACCATGTTTTATTAGATTAAGTTTAACGCCTTACAGATTATAAAGAAGTTAGCTTCTGATAGTACAGCTTATTACATATTGCGTCTGTTGTAAAACAATCTCTGTGAATATAAAAGGTAGCTACAGATATAAATTTTTAAGCTATGGAGATAATTGTACATGTTTTACATTGCTGCAGCAAATCGTGCAGAACTTGTCTGTGGACACCCCTGTTTCAGACATTTTTGATGTGACTTTCGTATCGTAGTTTTCTGGTTTATTACTCTGTGTAGTCTTGTAGGTGACCGCGTGCGGTACATGGCATCATAACCCTGAAAAGCACAATCCGTAATTTTACCGCATGCAGACCTCAGATCTTATAGGCTGTTTGTATAAAGTAGGACTTGAGGTTTTCACGGCGGTGGGTTCGAAGATGGCTGTGTTCGGGGTTATAGCGCCGTGTAGTCTGGTAGAAGTTTACCAACGCCATCTTCTGTTTGCGTAAAGTTTCCGCAGTTTTGATTCTGTCGTAGAAGTTCGATAATTTGAAATGTGGACCATCATACAATAAACGTACAATCTTTGCAGAGTTATTACAGCGGAGTACTGAGGAACATTCCTCCGGTAACCGGTTTTGTACTCCACCGCCACTGCTGCAAGTGTCGGTGTGCAGTGCTGTAGTGGCACGCCTACTTCATCAGGCACGACCAAGGTATAAACGGGCCTCGTGAGAAGTTATGTCCTGTACATAGTAAGCTGTTGTCCTTTGTCCGAATGTGCTAGGATTTTAATTAACAGTGGCCTGCAAACTATGTTGGCACGAATGAGGCAGATTTAAGAATCTTTTTTGTAACCACTAGATGTGTGGCATAGATTGATTGCAGTTTTATCGCATCCGTAGGACTTTAATAATTGTAAAGGTTGTTTACAATTTCGTGGTTTCTTCGCATTATTGTAGTTCTGTAAAGTGAATGGCTGCGATTTGACAACTCGGTTTTGATCCCCGGGAGGGGCACTTGAAATGTTCTCTTCACAAATTTATACTGGCGTTGTGGTTTAACAATTCCTGGTCCCGCCTGCGTATGACGTAGGAAGCCCCATTTCGAGCGTAAGAATGTAGTTCTTCGGCTCTTTTAAACTCAAACGTCGAAGTTTGCAGTCGCAAGCTTTTGGCGGTCAGAGTTCCTACCATTGTGTTTAATTTAATCTCGAGTTTACACACAACTTATTGCTTATTAGTACTTTAAGCTGGAGCTTTATAGTTGTAATGAAGCAGACCAAAGGAAAACTGAGTGGGCGTAGAGTGACGGGATGAAGTTTACCCAGAACGAAGTAAATTTATTCGGTCTTGCAAGATTGAAGGTTCACACGGCAGTGAGGATGGCGATGTTCTGGGTTTTGACACTGTGTAGACTCGTAGATGTCTGCCTGCGAATGTACACGACGTCAGAACTCGGAAGAACAATATCATCTGTTAACAATCTTCATCGAGGATTGCGACGAAAATGTGTGCCGCTGAAATGAATGGCGATTGTAAAGTTTATAAAACTAATACGCCTCCTTATTAGTCTTAAGTTTGGTGAAAATTATACTGAATAAGATGCTACTGTGATGCTTTTACCCGTTTATTGGAGAGTTACGTTGAAACTACTACTGTTTCCATGACATTTCTACGCTGTGTTTCTGTGAAAGAATAATTGGTTGTGATGTTTGGCCACCGAGGTCATCTGATGCCACTGCAGCTGATTCGAAACGAAACAGTGCCACCGCACATACGGCATGACATTCCTACTCGATGTTTCCGGTGAAAGAATATTTTCCAGAGGCGTTTGACCACGAATGTCGTCGACTGTCCACTCCACCCGATTTGCGGTTGGAAGTTGCATTGCACAAAGACAAACATTTTATGTGCGTTTGCATGTACTTGTAAATCGCTTTACAAGTGCTCAGTTCTTTCAAGGAAATACCGAGATAGTACCTTAAATTAGGCCGCGACCGCTCCCTTCCATATCCTTTCCAATTCATTATTCACCAGTCCTGTCACGACGCTGTATAGCCTGTGCTAGAAATATATAAATACAATACAATACAATACAGTGGCTATAGGATCACAGGTTGATCTGTACCTATGTGTCATGACCTCGCTGTAAGTCTTTATATTTATAAATCTGCTGTAATTGTAATCTTAATGTTGAGAGACATCGGACCCTTTCGGTTACTTCTCTGGTAATGTTATCAGTATTCTGGCTATTTCAAGGTACAGTCTGAGTAACATTTCACTGTAACGCAGAGGTTTACTGACGGCACTTTCCCAAGTCGGTGTGCTGCAAGAAGTCACGAAAACGTGGCTGTGTTTGGCAAAAGGAAGAGAGATCAAGACACGACTGATTCTTGGAGATCGAATCTAAGTCTTTTCGTATTAGAAATCCATGACATGGAATTCGATCTTGCAGGGTTTTTTTCTTTCTCACGCGATCGTAGGTGTCTTCTTTCATGGTGAGATTTCAGGTTCTCACGGCGACGAGAAGGAATATGTCTGTCTTCGGGGATGTTGCACGGTGTATTATGATGGAAATTGGCAGGCGTTTCAGAGGTTCTTATTACCTCACTTATCGCCCTGACGACTAATCACACCGAAACGTCGGTAATTTTCTACCAGATTACATGGCGCATCACCCCTGAAGACATCCATCTTCATCTTCTCTGTTGTTATTTTAATTTTGCCCAATATTGGATCTTTAGTGTATGGGCTGTGTGAAGGTCGTGATACCGAACGTGGACGTTTTTAAAATTAAAAGCACGGAACACGCAAGTGTAGAGGTACGAACTAAGAATAATGCTGTAAAATTTATAAATCTGTTGGACATTTCAATGGCAAATTGTTAAAAATGGTTCGAAGGCAGGCTGCACACATTTGTTATGTTTGTAAAGTAAAGCTGCCCCACTATACGCGATGTTGGCGCTTGGGGGGAGAGAGGAGGCCCACGCCCCGTCCGCGCTTTACCCACCGGAGAGGACCCCGGTACCCATTGGATAGGAGGCTGAGTGGGCTCCAGAACTGATCTGGACCCAGAGGTTAGAGGAAAAGTCCTCTGCCTTCCCGTCGGGGATCGAACTCCGGTTGTCCAGTCCGTAGCCAGTTACTATACTGACTGAGCTACCCCGGTTATATTTGTATATAATTTATTATATGTTGTCAGTTGAAGTAAAATATAAATATTGGGCCTAGCGACATATTTCAAGTAAAGACCTCATCTTCATGGCATATAGGTGTCAATAATTTGAAAGGCAGAATGTTCCTGACGTTGGTCATGGCCAAAAATAACACTCGAATGATTGTCATTGCTACTATCTTATCATTTATAACACGGTTACGTAATTCCTTTATAGTATTTATCGTTACATGTCACAGAAGCATCACTGCACTGATTTCTTCTTTGATAATCGTCCAGTGAAGCGATATAAGTATTGGAACTTTTATCTTCACAGCCACGTCACCAATACTTCTAGTAGGCACAGAGATTGGGCGTGTTGACATCTTATAAAATGTCTTTGATTTTCAAATATTGGCGCAAGCTCGTCTTTTGTCGTGAAAGACTATGTTGCTAGATGTCGCAACGGGCCTCGGACTTTGGCGAGGTCTGTGCAGAACAGAAATAAATACACGTGGAAACTGGACTCAGGTGGCTAAGTAAAGGAAAATATTTCACAGACCAGAATGTATGGCTTTGCTATTTTTCAAGAAATTCGTCGTTGTCAGGGTCTTCTTATTTTTGATATGAAATGAACAGTGTGTTTTGTTTACGTCACAGGATTATTTGTGTTAAGCAGAGGATAGTTAATCGCTTCTGACAACCTGTGTTCCGTGGACGAGACTTCACATTGACGTTTGCAATGGACAGAGGTTCTGCTCTCAGAGCGGAGGTTACCACGTGCTTTGCGATCATCAGTGAGTGGCTGTTTATTAAATTATTATGAATATTTTCAGATTCTGCCAGATACCCACCCACAGACCCTTCCGAGGGCACCAAGTACACGCGATCATGTGGTAGTGACCCCTGGTTTTAGGCTGCAGTAGCTTTGAAGAAAAATAAAAACAGCCTGCTGCAATGGGCACTTGAAAGTAGTACTACATATAGGCTTAGCTGTCAGGTATTTAAGGCCACAGAAAATAAAAACAAAAGTTTGCTGTTGACTAGCGTTGTATAAAACGAGAGCGCATTTCGGAAAACGTGATTGAGATTGTAATTCAAGATAACACTAATACGTACTTTTTTCCTTCTTTATGTTTTGGAAAACGAATGAAGAATCTGTTAACGTCTTTATACGTAGCAGAAGAAAGCGCTTCATACAGAAGGATAGTCTGATAAAACTGAAGCAGGCAAATCTGATTCACTGTTCAACTCTTTCTGTAGCTTACAAATTACAAAGGCCAGTGTAAATTTATCTTCGTTTCCCAAGATACGCTGATTTCTTGCTGTTTGTAAGCGTTCTTAATTATCATAGATTGCATCCTGTTTGTGTAACTTACCTGACCTGTTTGACCCACCATAACACAAATGAAGTTGATAAAATACTTAATACCTGCTTAATATTTATTTTGACTACCGGTTTATGTTTCGGTTCAAGCAAACCATCATCAGGTAGGCATTCAGTACATAACGTACGAGACTAGAACGTGTTATTACAGCAAAGTACAAGGCCTACAACTATTATTGCAATAATTGGGATACATTGTTTACGTCGTCGTCTTATAATTCGTGTTTTAGGAAAACTTGAGAAGTAATATCCGAAAGTGTGTTTTAGTCCAGAATGTTTTAATGCACAGACCGTGATAACATTGACGGGAAGTTACGTAATGCAGTGTTTCAAACCACATAGCACTGAAGCGGAAAGTAAAATACCAGACCTCGACACGGTCTTGCATATGGTTTTGTTTTTCTCCGTTTGCGCTATATTACACAACGCTGCGCGCAAAGAAACCCTAAAATCTCGAATTGTGTGAGACATTAGATGATGAAAGGAATTAGTAATATTTACACTGTCGAAAGAAAGAAGTTTTAAGTACAAGGATGCTTTAGAACTATAGGCGTACATTCCTACAGGGTGATGCACTTATAAACCAACAGACAGTCGTGTCACTCATCACATGAACCGTGACTATGCAGGCAGATACAGTCTCCGAAACGTTGGGTATGCTTTCTGTGTTTACGCGGCTGATCGCTCGAAAATACTTTTAATTGCATTCACTCCCCAGGGAAGCATCTGATCTTATACGATCGTAAATCTTAAATCGTGTACCTTAGTTATATGTCATATCTCTGTCTAAGCACAAGAGACGTCCGTGTGAAGCTTTACACGTCTTCGACATCGGAGGAGTAGAGACGTGAGTGATTAGATTCACGCTTTGGCCATTTACACTTCTTGGGGGACAGGGCCGTGTTACGCATTAGATGGAAGGCTGGCTGCGTATAATATACGTTCTTGGCGTGTTACTGCACAATACCCCAGCTGGAAATAGAATCCGGATCATCCGATACGTGGCCCATCACTGATCTTAGTTATATGTACGTGTATGTATGTGTGTAAATTAACTGCACGTGTAGATATTTGCAAACGAATCAGGCCAGTTATTTACTAATTATTTAGGCAACGTTAGGAGATTAATTCCTAAGAGTTTTACCAGAATAAACAAGGTTACATTCAAATTGTATTTCAGTGTCATGTTGTGGATTCCAGTTATTCATTTGTACGAAACACATTGTCTTCAAATTCTGATAAGTTGCAGTCGCCTTATTGGAAATGATAATTAGTTTATATAAACAGATACTGAGTGATTGGTTTATCAACATTAAAATCAGAGGAAATTATTATTTTTATTTAAAGATTCTTTACCAATGTATAGGGTGTGTAGCGTCGGATGGGAGGATGATTGCAAATGAGTTGGAAAGGATGTAGAATAAATCGGCTGAAATCTATTTAAATCGCTGTATCTGTAGTGACAAGTTACAATGGTGGTGACAGTTTAATCGAGATAAATTCATTCATAATGATATTATGTGTTGCGGACAGATACAGCGACCGCGTATTTGTTGCAAAGTTCGCCTAAAATAGTTGTACCACGATCTGACACGATGACTTGCAAATCTGTTTTTGTTGAAAGATAGTTTTATGTTATGATGATTGCTTGCGCGCACAGAACAGGTATTTTAAATGACCTCGGGGAAAACATTGACGTCATACGAGTGATATAAAAGTTATCAGTAATGTCGCTGAGTGGCAGCATGTTCTGTTTTTACAAACTGAAATAACAAGAATGTGGAAGGACCGTGAGAGAAGGTAAAGAAAGATTATGCATGAAAGGGATAAAGGGAAGGAAGAAATTTCGTAAGGGATGAAAATACTAAATAAGTCCTTCCCATTGAATTTCGAATTTCGACGGGCATATTTCACTAGTTTGTTTAGGATGGCAAGTGTTTGAAGACAAAGTGGGGTGTTTTTTTTAAAAAACGTGAATTTAATAGGGGTAAATAGGTGAGGGCCTTACATGCCAAACTTCGTGATTTATAGTCACCTACAGGCCCAGGTCGCGTGTGTATTCTAACGTCAATAAGACAGTTTCCGAAGTACGCCACTGGCACTACTCGGTGAGACGGGATGTACCACTGTAATGAGTTGACAAACGTTATTTCGCTGCTTCTGTATGTTCCGTTACAGCATGAATCATGATGACCGTACATTCCATTCTAATGCTAATCTTCCCTCGCTCCTGTGCAAAGAGGAACTTTAACGCAACAGTTTATTTTGTGAAACTCTTCACATGGGACAAGCGTAACACGAACTCAGGTCGAAGGGAGGATGTCTGGTGTAGGCCAGTGTTTCGTTGTCCATTTGTCCGCAAAGTCAATAGCTGGGTTATATTAAGATATAGTCGATAATCGTTATCAAAGCGCCAGAAGTATGATGATAATAATAATTAGTAATGTCACGGTAAATTAATGACATCGCATAAAACCCACGCCATCAAGAAGTGTAAAGGAGTGCGAGGTATATACGTAGTTTCACATAATCTTAACCTCGGCACTAGGTGGAAGTAAGTAGTGAGATTCATCTTAGGAATGAGCCCAGGTACCCATTGTAGATGAGACTTGGTGGGCCTCAGATATGGTTCTTCGTTTCTTCTTTAGTTGTTTCTTTATTTCATGAAGTTACTTCCTAAGTGAGATTTTTTTTTGCATAAATTGTATTAATCACCATTTCATGAAGACGTGTGGGGAAGTGGAGATTAACTTCGCGCATTCTTAACCTCTGCAGGTGAAGGCAGCGGATCGCCTTCACTCTGTGGCCGCGAATTAACGGGCTGAGAATCCGCGTTGTCTGTAGGCTAGAACAGTGGTATTCAGCCTCTTTTGTTCGCGTACCCCCAGATATAATTTCTCTTCAACTTTGTACCCCCAAAGTTGTTGGTGTATAATTCAAGTTATACATAGTATATAATCTACATCTATAAAAAAATAAATAAATTACATTACTAATTATTCAGTGTTTATCATAAAATAATATATATATTTTTTAAATTTCACGTACCCCGTAAGATGTCTTCGCGTACCCCAGGTTGAATACCACTGGGCTAGAAGACTCTACAGGCTTCAGAGTGGCCTGGACGGGGTGGCGAAGAGAAAAGTATCTTATTTCTGCTGGGGATCGAATCTCGATAGTCCAGCCCGCAACAAGTTGTTTAAATTTATAAACTGTGGTATAAAGTTAATTTGTTTGAGGGCATTGCGTCATTGTGTACATCGTTATACCATACACATTTTGAAACTTATTGGAAAATGTTTACTTGAAAGACCGGGGAGATTGGAGGATAACATTAAAGTGTAGTTCTTAAGTGGATCGTAAGTCAGGATTTTATCCAGTGGCGTACTTCGATATTAGCAGCGTTGACTAAAGCAGATGGTTGTACTACCGCACTGTTAAAAGTGAGGTCAGTGCACCTAAGTACACTAAATGGTAATGGTAGTGTAAAGTCATCTTTATTTATTCATGGTGTTACTATGCGAACATTGTTAAATAAAGTCAATGCACCTAAGTACACTACATGGTAATGGTAGTGTAAATTCATCTTCATTTATTCATGGTGTTACTATGCGAACATTGTTAAATAAGGAACGTAGACGTTTTTACAAGTTCTGGCCTGATGTACATTGCCCCGTCACATGATCAGACATCACCTCAGTTGAGTGAAGTTGTTAAGAGATGTGTTGATGAATTATGATAATTCATATGACGAGAGAGAGAGAGAGAGTGATGATGATGGGAGGAAGAGGAGGTTACTAAAATGGAATTGCACTGGTTGTTGATGGACAATTTAGATATTTTTGTAATTTAGTCAGTGTTTCTTGTACCATCCTTTGTAATTATATACCGCTATAGTAGTTTTATCTTTGTACCGACAAATTGGACATGCCTCTTTGTTCCATGTGCCCGGTAGAGTGGATTTATATCTTGTGTGTTTTCCTGGGAGCACATAATGTAGGCATGGCGCTATAAGGCGTTTAGGCTACGTGTTTTTATAATATCCATGTTAGACGTATAGAAATTTTGTTTAAAGATATTAGCACCTCGATAGCAGAAGAGATTTCATCCTGGGAACACGTAAGATGATATCGCTTTTAATGTCGTTTCGTAGCGTAAGTTGAAAAGCCACGTCTCTCTCTCTCTCTCTCTCGATGATGGTAAAGTTATCAATTTGGGGTCATGTGGAGAGAAGCGATAAGTTGCCAGTTTTGAAGTTCCTGGCGATACTAAGTAAAATAATCTCAGTATATTTAGTCTGTTGGTCGCATTTCGAACTCTGCGTAGGTGTTTTATACGTTAACCTCCATTTGTTTTATGAGCGAAATAATAACGAAGTATGGAAACTAGTATGAACAGTACAGTTTAAGCATAGGTTATGTCCATACACACGCAGTTTTACAATTATACATTATAATCTCTGTCATGCGCTGAACTTTGTTTCAATGTGGAAGAAGTCGAAAAATACTGTCTGGCATTCAGTAGGCGAAATTGTGTAATTTCCGATGCCAGAAATATACCCCTCGATTGCGCGTTTCTTTAGATGCCGTACGTCTCTCATATTAGGGGCCCGGTTTGGTCAGGCAGTACGTATAGTGACTAAGCTACTGGTCGGACGACTGGGGTTTGATTCCTGTCAGAGCAGGATTTTTCTCTTTACCACGACGTCCGTACCAGCACTGTGGTCCACCCAGTCTCATGTCCGACGGATACCGTGCTTCTTTTCTCGGGGTAAAGTGGCCGGAACATGATGCTGACCATTCCCGTCTAGTGCCAAGGTTAAGAGTGCTTCCCCATGTGTGTGCATGGCGTACTGCTTAGTTGGGCACAGGGATAACGTTACCTTTACCTTTTCTGTCTGTGATGATAACTGTTGATGCCCACACAGCAGAATTCTTCTTAAGGTTTATAGTCGCTCAGCTAATAAAATTTCACGTTTTTTTTTATAGAAGCCGAAGGTTTGTTATTCTTTCACAAGCGTCGACCGAATCAAATTTCAACTCTCGTTTGTATTTTTTCGGTGCTCATGTCGTGTCAAAGAATCCGGCCAGGAACTGGCTTACGTAGGCTAACTTAATTTTTCTATTAGGCCTGCCAGGACCACCTTTTCTAATTTACTTACGCGTTCATCAACCACTGGATTGTCACCTTTCTTAATTACACCTATTAGCATTCATGTTGGCAGAAGCCAATAACTGAACGGAGGAGTCAACGTTCTGTGAGAAATCTGTTAGTAGCTGGAGATGATGGTCACGTTATGCTGGAGGTGTGGGCGATTAAAACGAGACAGCATATTCTGGAAAATGGGAATCACTAATGTAGAATTTTGTTTGACGGGTTCAGTGAAACGTATTTGTCGGTGCAACTGAACGTATTGTAGTTCTTGGACTGGAAGAATGGCCAGTCTAAGTCATTGTGGATGCTACACTGCTGATACATTTTTTACATAATGGCCAGTCTAAGTCATTGTTAATGCTACACTGCTGATACATTTTTTACACTACGTAATAGGCTTAATTGTTAATAATACTTGTCGATTAATGTGTACAGAACGCCTTGCTAAAGGCAGAATTCTAGCTTTATGTTTACCTTCAAGGTATTTTTGTCTTGCTCAGATGAACAAAATAGGAACTGCAGAGCAGCAGACAAAGGCTTGTTTATCGTGTGTAGTTTACGTACACTAACTACACAGTCTTATCTGATTTGTCATTAGTATGAACTGGATTGAAATAATTATATCATAAAAAGAGCATAATTTATCTTAAACTCTTGTTTAATTCCTTTTTCACTACTTGTTTATTATTCTGCTTTACGAATCTTTAATGCATGTAGTAAACAGTGTAGACAATATTTAGAATATTTATTTGTCAGTCGAGGGATTTAACAGCAGAAAACGATACCAACTACAAGCAGCTAGTCGCCCTTGAGAAGCTGATAGTTGTTGAACCGGTGAAGAATTTCCCTGCATTTTGTTGAACCCGAAGGTGTATTATCGTCTTTAGAAGAGCCCGCCAGTAGTTGCCAGCTTGTTTGCTTTCTTAGACACGGAGACTGATTGTCGTTCGATAGAACAAACACAGGCCTTCTTTTGCCTTTATGATTACTGTTATTACTTCTTAGTGGAACTATTAAATATCTGGATCTAACCGTCCTATCGGCAAGTTTCATCTCAGGCACGGAGGACTGAAAGCAAAAAACGAGAGGCACTCGGTCGTCCTTGAAAGAGAGACCAACTGTACGCGATCAGGTGGACAGATAAATTGGAACCCACTTAATGACCGGTGTAGGGTCGCGAGGAACGTAACGCTTGGTTCGTCTGCTAAGTAGTAATTTTCAGACGCTATACTTGGTCGGTTTTGTTATCGATTTTTCTGTAGGAGGTTCGATATCAGACGGGAATCCGGACTTCTCTGTTAGAGCATTAAACGTTGTCAGAACGAAAATCTTTAAGTTGAAGTTATAATGTAATAGTTCAGTTTTCTGTGTGGTTTAATTTAGCTAATTTCCAGAGCGAAAAATGTGTGCGTCAGATTGTATTTCTAAACTTACCCGCTGTATGATGTGTTAAGCTATCGAATGTCGTCTTCGAGTGGCTAACACTCCTGCTTCCTATTCGGGAGGTCCCTAGTTCCAAGTCAGTTTCCGCAGACGGACTGTCCTGACTGAGGCTTTATGTGGTTTTCCTCAGTCTCTCCCAGGCAAATGCCAGAATAACAATTTTCGTTTGGGCACGACCGCTTTCTTTCCATATTTTGTTATCGTCCTGATGATGGAGGCAGTAACCATCCCGGATGTGTCTGTCAAATTCTGTCGGACAAGGTGCAGTATCTTAAAAGAAAGCTATCATGCTCGCCGCCATGATCTTGGCCCAACGGCAGACACTAATTTAACATGGTTACATTTGGCCCTCGTGTTTATGGAAGTGGATCGCGATCTGTCACTTCTTTTTTGTCACGATGTTAAATATCATTTTAAGAACGCGCTTTTGGTCTTGTGGTGAATATACGGGCATCAAATGAGGCAGTATGGTTTCGAGATTCGCCCACTGCATGTGGAATTTGTAGTGGGGAAAAAATGCTGGTTCTGCTGATAACAGAGAAACAACTTAGGGATTCCGTCATGGCGGACTGGAGAGAGGCTAGGACTGGGATGTTCCATGAAAAGAGTGCGTGTATTTCCTGCGACGTAATGAGGGGCTATAGCCACGGTGGTCTAGCGGTTAGAACGCTGGACTTGTAATCCTGGGGTCTCGGGTTCGATTCCCGGAGGTGCCCGAATTTATAACTTGTGTTGGGCAAGGCCGTGGTCTAGGCAACACGGAGTTTTCCTCCGGGGGCTTCCCCTGTTTCTCCGTGGCATCCCAACAATTACTCCATTCACACACAGAAGAAGGCAATGGCAAACCACTTCTGGATCATCTGCCAAGAACGTATATGAACAGGTCCCAGTCCGAGAAAAGGATAGAAGGATCCTGTTCATATGGACCTGTCAGTCATTTGAATTTGCTGATGGAATGTCAATGATGGGCAGTATGTATAATTAAGTATATATTTGAGGTAGCCAACATTCTGCTGACTGAGTCTAGTAATTTGCACCTTGTATATGAAGATAAACCAACATCATCCTCTTTTCTCTTGGTACCATTAGAAGTGAATGTTCGTGCAGCTCCCAAGGCGTTCTTTACCTTTCCCAACATAAATAAAATTAACCGTTGCTTATTCATCAGGACTCATTAAAGCATTCATTAATCTTTCCTCCACCCTACGTAGTTCTTGTTATAAGAACATCGTTAGTCGTTTCCTTTAAGCTACGTGATTATGTACACGAGCCTGAATACAGGAAGTACACATTAAATGTGTACCATTTTACTGAAAAAATACATGAACCGAAAGCCAGACGAATTAAAACTATCAGCATTTGAGTGTGTTATATGATCAAGTTTGTGTATAATTCGTGCCGATTGGGTTTCGGGAGGACAGGAAAGGAATTGATGGAAGGATTCATAGGAGTGTTGATGATGCGCGTTCTTGGCTGCCGTCGACTATGTTGAGATTAAGGGGCAGATTAATAAGCGTATCCGGGACAACCGAAAAATGAGCAGTGATGAAAGTGCATCTGCAATGAGCATGGTGAGCGAAATAAGAGGCACAAAACTGCTCGAGATCCAAACGAGAAATGTTTTATTCTAATGGAATCAGGAAACGTGTAAGCTGCTTGATGAAGTGTACTCGAAATCAAGGCGAATATTTAAGAATGTTAAACTATGTCTGAAATGATTTGGTTGTTTTGTTGAAAAATCATGTAACAGTGTTGTCTTTAATGCTTTGCGTACCTTCGTAAGATTATAATTATGCAGCTGCAGATTGTAAAATAGGAAACATTTTTTAAATGAAAGGCGTAATCTGGTTAGTTGGTTTTTGTAATGGTGAATAATTCATATCGGTTACGAATGGCTTTGAAATACCTGGGAGTTTCGTGGGAATTGAAATTTTATAATATTCGTATTAGTTTATGATTCTCTCAAACAGTGATAGAGTCATTTGAATTTGCTGATGGAATGTCTGGCGTTGTACAGAAATTTGGTGCCTTTGGGGTTTGTAAACGTGCCGTGCTGTGGAATTATTGGTTATGTAATGTCTTTGGCTGTTGATAGCAGCTCATTAGCGTTGGTTTTCATGACAAGGAGGCATAAAATTTCATTGAAATGTTTCCACCATTACCCATATATTCACTTGTACCGTGTTGTGACATATCGAACAGTCGAGTGCTTAACATCGCGTGCATTAGTAGCGCAATGCTGGGTGACTGACTGATAAATTGAAACTAAGTATTGCCACTCTGGTTCTTTATATATTATCATTGTGATTTGAGCAATAAAAAATCCAGTCTTGTATAATGACTGTCAGTTTAATATTCTAACCGATTGGGCTTCGACCGACAGATATAAATCATAGTAGCCGTAACAAGTTACATGCTTCAGGGTCGCAGAAAAATAGTACAACGTCGTAACACGAAAATAGGTGCCTAGACGAGTAAAGACAGCTCAGAACTCGCAGCATAGCGAAGCTTGCAACGCTTTATTGGTGACTTGGAGCCGCGCGGTAAGAGAGGGCGAAGCCCTCCCGTGGCCTTGAAGCATGCAATTTGAGGGGCGGCTACTATTTCTAGAAGCAGAATACTCATTCGAGATGAAACAAAACTGATTTGTTTTGAAGCGAATGTTTATTAACTTATACCAAGAATATGAAGTTTAAGAGAATTCAGAATATTCTACCCAGACATGTCGGTTCTGTGGGGAATATTGGGATTTAAAAGGAAGTAACGGTAGTATGCGCGAGTAGAATAGTACCATGATAGGAGCTTTATCAATTGTGCTCTTAACCAAATAGTCTGCTATTAATTTGGATTATCAAATCAGCGTGAATAAAATGGGTGGACATGTATTAGGCCTGTATGGGTGACACGAGAAATGCATACGCGTTTGCAGTTTCAGTCGGGAAATCTGGAAGTAATACTCGTAGTTGGGGAGACGTAGGCCTTGATTACAAGATAATATTAAAGCGGATTTGAAATAAAGAGGCTGTGAGAATGTGTCCTGGATTTATATTATTCAGGATAGCATGCAGTAACGACCTCCTGTGAACACGTAATCCAACTTCTATGTTCAAGGTCCGTAAAAGGTTGAGAATTTCTTGCTCAACTGAGCGAGTATCAGCTTTTCAATGAGGATTATGCTCCATGATGTTAAAGGCAAATAGTCAGAGCTAGCGGTACTTGAAATCTAAAGAAGAAAGACTGGCGTAGTATGATATGTTAAAACTGAAACATACGTAGGTACACGAAATATTATATAAAAGTACTGATACATAGGCCTGTAAGTCAGCTCTTTTGCTCTGTATCGAGCAGGGTTTCCGCTTCTGACATTGACTTCGGAAGGTGTTGGCTCTGAGGAGTCCATGATGCTGCATGCTTCATATTGCCGCAACTCCAAGAAGGGCTCATATTTGGAGCTTAAATCCATCTTCTTGCCGGGATTTCTGAACTGTCATGTATGGTTTTTGATTCTCTAAAGATTTATGTCGGTGGTTGATTCATTACAGAAGCATTATGTTTGACATTGTTCATTGTATGAGGTATATAGATACCCCTCAGACAATGGACAGTGCCCAACGTTACGTTCCTGTAATTTCTTTGGTTTAATGTGAGGATGGTGACGTTCATTGGTGAATCCCAGGCTAGAAGTCAAGTCGTGCGGAAATGAAATATTATTTCCCCCCCCCCCCCATAATCACACCACAATTTAAAAGGAATTTTTGTTGTTATTGTTGTGAAGTGGTTGTAAAGAACATCTCATTTATGTTTTATCAGTTTTGGTGGTCTGTCGGCGCAATGCTAGCCAGACGGGAGCATTTGCCATTGGCGCCAGTTGTTTTCGTTTTCAGAATGTGGAGCGTGTGCCCATTTCTGTAGCGAACGTAGAGTTATCTGGTATCACCATTAATTTATGCAAACAAGACAACATCTGTTTACGAAGTACTGAGTGATAGACGGACGTATGTAACGTTTAGGCCGTATCTGCCGACTTTTAGAACAGCATATCCCTGAAGTGGTATTCGCGGTCCCCCAGGGCGTTCTTCGTGGAGCTAATGGTTTAGTTTTAATACATGTAAACTGCTGTGAAGGATCACATCAAATTAAAAACATGATTGAAAAAGTACTTTATAGATATTGTTAATGTTCTTTAGTAATTATCTTTTGAAATTGCCAAATCACATTACAAGATAGTTTATGGGTTTGGGGGCCTCAGATATTTGTGTTCACATCAAAGGACCTGGGAGTAAAAGTGTTTGGGAACCGTTGCCCTAGAGTGGGCCCCAGTAAACACTAATAAAATTGATTTGGGATTTTTAACATGAACATTGTGGTTATTTAAATTTACAGAGTTTAATCTTCCTTTCCGGTCGGGTACTTTAAAAACGTTAATATATGATTTATATCATTTTACCACCAAGTGAATTGCTCATGCATTTGATAAGATACAGTTTTATGAAACGTCGCCCCCATGACATGTTGGTTTCTCTTTCTAACTCTGTTGTTGTATAGATAATGAACGGGGTTCGTTACGTTAAAAAGCTTGCCATTTATTTCAGTCGTGCGACAGCCTCTGTGCATTGAAGTGTGTTTTCTGTGTTGTGAAGACAGGTTTACTTTCTAGTGCATATTTCTGGTATATCTGTATCACGTAGGCGGATGGAATATTTTATTCTTAAATGTTGTGTACCTTGTAAATTTTAATGAGAGCGCGGATCAAAGGTCATGAGAAGGAGACAGTCACATAAGCATAATATTGAGCAGTTTATCTTTATGAAATAAGGGAAGTAGGTTGAAAATAACGAAATAATGAAGACGCAGATTAAACTATTCAGTGTCTTTACATGTTTATATCCATATTAAATAAAAGTATCTGGCAGAAAACGTATGTATGAATGAAGATAGTTTAAATAATATCTTCGTGTATCGATATGCCGAGAGTCTTCTAGCATAATTTTACGTAGTACTCACAATCTGGGCGGTCCGTTTTGCCCTCCTCCCACCTGAGTACCGGAGATCAAATTTGGCAGTTTTAGACGTATCTGAAGTGTAGGCGTCATATCCTGAGGGCGAGAGTGATGTGATCTCCCCCTTATAATAATATGGCACAGGGTACGCCCATCTATAAACGGTAACAACAGTAATATAATGAAAAATATAATATATAATGTTATTTTCATCTATATTCTTGAGACGAAACTTTTGAAAACATTTTTACTGAGAATATTTGATGTTCTCACGGTGGTAAGTTCGAAGATGGCTGTCTTCTGGGTTGTAGCGCCTTGTAGTCTGGTAGAAGTTTACCAACATTTCATAGGTCCTTTGTGCCTCCATTTTCCATTTTCACCAAGTTATTTACATATAATGGAAACGTAAGAAGTATTTGATTTTCAACTTGTTTGAGGCAGAAGCATCAGTCTAATTATATATATGCATTTTGTGAGATGTTTATAGTCCATTTCTGCGTATACAGGTGTAAAGGTAGCTTGCCTAAATAATACTGTATTTAAGAATGCAGTTCGTACCGGCAAAGAAAACACCACATTTCACTGTTTCAAAGATCAATTGGTTAATACTATTTAAAGAATCAATCCCTGTTTACAGTGAGAAACTTGACCTTGAGAAAACACAGAGTAATTGAATGTTAAACCAGGTGGCACATGTGGTTACCTCTGGGCCTTTAAGGGTTAAGTAACAACGATAACAGCTTCATATCATGATTAACGCCATTTTATTTCAACCTGGAAACTGTTGCCTCTGTCATGAGGGCGAAGTGTTCCCCTGTTAATGTAGGTAGTAAGCACCTCTGATGCGTCTGTCGGCTTCCACCAGACTGCATGGCACAGTATCCCAGACAGCTGTCATCTTCATACCCGCCTTCGCAAAAACCAAAAATCTCAGTACGCAAGTTAATATGAAGAATATCCAAAGATACCTCTCCAGTTACCTAGGATATGTATAAACTCTACTAGACCTCAAAGGTGGCCCAGAAATGGTTGTAGTTACATCTCTACTTATGTTACACATTCAGTTTTCTTATTGCTAAGAAGAAGGAGCCATATGGTACTTACGTCTACTGTTGGTTGACTGATGACCTGTTCTATTTTTCTAATAAATACCAACTTCGTATTTATCAGGACTGAGTTGTCTTTTATGTTATTGGAAGCATTGTTTCCTTAAAACAGAGAATTAATTTTTATGAAGTGAGACATGTCTTGAGAACAAGTCACCAGACCGTTTTGAAGTAAAGTGGTATGAAGGTGATCATACAGTCACAGAAGAACTGAATGTTAACGTTAAAAATGCAGTATTCAGTTGTGACTGGAATTGTTTCATTTGCGAGTGTTACAACACTTGTGTGCATCATCATTATATGGCAGCGTACTCTGACATCTATGGGGTCCAGCCCTCCAGAGCTGGTGAATGTATCCTTGGTGAAAGCTGTGACAGAAGTAGATAATGTTTCAATTGTCACCACTACTTTACCAGAATTAAGCACTAATTATGTCGTATCTACAGCATTACGTCTAAATAGTACAACTGAAGGATTCAAGATCAGTCAACTCGATGGAACTTTGTTGCAACGTAATAAGATAAAAGAGGTAACGATTCTGTCTTATAAAAGTTAAAAGAGTTGATGTTTTAGAAACTATGATGTTTCAGTTTTTAAATTTGGAAGTCTTCACATTTCCTTCCAAGTGCTTCTCATAAAACATCTAATGCTCTTTGTTACAATTTTTAATATGTATTGATGATACCACTTAATGGTACCTGCACCTTGTCGTGGTGGTGGGGCTTGAGTACCTCAGTGGCGGTAGCATAGCTACTGGTAGGGCCTCCCTAGCCAGATTGGTCGTGGGGGAGAGGTCAGACTAAGACAGGTACCCTGGTCCTCCAGGTTGGGGATTGGCCGCTAGGATAACAACCTTGCAACGTAAAAAGGAAGATGTTTCAAAACCTCAATCAAAGCCTCAGACAGAGGAGAATTGAGGAGGCCATGGACCGAATATGGATCGGAGAGCCATAGAAGAAGAAGATTGATGATACTGGGTTATGACTATAACTAGTATTTATAAAGTTTATTCTGTATTATCTGCTGTATATGCAAAATGAAAGATGTAACATTCATTGTAATGGCAGGACATTTCGGTGTTACAAAAAAATAGTACTGTCGTAGGAAGCACTTTTGTTCTTGGCCGTCATATAATGTTACTGTAAAGTCCAGCATCTAGTCACATGTGAATTTCTTTGTTGCAGATGATGAAACATGCATGGGATAATTATGTGCGCTATGCATGGGGGAAGAACGAGCTTCGTCCAATCAGTAAACGAGGTCATAGCGCAAGCATCTTTGGATCGATGTCTCTGGGTGCAACAATTGTCGATGGTTTGGACACCTTGTACATTATGGGGTTGGAAGAGGAATTTAAACAAGGTCGGGATTGGATAGCAGAGAATTTTGACATCAACTCTGCAGTAAGTAGTTTTGTTACTAGTATTATACAGTTGGTACCAGGAAATATTAATATGTGAACAGTGTCGGTTCAAAACAGTTGTTTAGTAGCAAATAATAAAGAGCTTTCAGGCATTCCTTACAGTATATGAAGTCTGATGGTGGTATAGTAAAAAAAAATCGCATTTGATTATCAAACTTTATGTTTCTAATAACACTAATGTTAATAGGTAAATGATACATTAAAGATCTTCATTGTGGACTTTTATCTGTCTTCCTGATATTTTCTTTCTGGGGTACAAATATTCACTTCATCACACTGTTTCTTTCCATAAAATGAGACACCAAATTTCACATCCATGAAGAACATTGGGTAATATTATATATGTTTGTTTTAATTGTTAGGTTTTTTGATAGATCGTGGGAAGATTCTGAATGTGATGTTAACAAGTTGCTCATTTACTTTACTGTTAAATCAGTCAATATGAATGATGAAATAGGTAGACTTTGTGTATAATTTTGAGAATGCTGTACACTTAAAATTCTGAATTATATGTAATTTTCGATAAGGATTTTGAATCAGTTTCTGAGTTCACAAACCTTCGAATCTGCTTTATTTTTGTATGAAATTTGCTTTTTATATGTACTCTAGTTTATGTCTAAACTCTCATGTTTTATTATAAGTGAAAATTATTTTATAGTATCTGTGTTAGATATTCTGTGTGTTCATAATATACATATACTACATATATTACAAAGTAAGGGGGAGCAACTGATGCCATTGACTTTTCAGTATTGACTGTTTACTTCACATTACTTCACCAGGTACTCGTTTGTCATATTTATTTGTTCCATTCCAGGCGTTTAATACTTAGTTGGTTCCTTCAGTCTGTGACTTGTAACTTTACAATGTTGAGTCCTTCCTTAATTTTCAGTAATATGGAATGAGAAAGAGGAATATAGTGTCCTTCAGTGCATTGATCTGTTTTATTGACTAACGTGTAGGTTTTATTATGATGAAGAGACATGTATTTGTGTTTAATTCTTATACATGTGAAATGTCATAGGCTCTTGGTGAAGTGCGTATCATGTTTAGCTGAGTTTTGAAATAAAGTTTTTAATATTTTAGCAGTAACATAAGAGTGTTACTGTTTATAAATTCCCTCATTGTTATTCATACCCTTGGAATTATGAAGAATTGTGTCCAATCTGATGACCTTAAAATTGCAACACAGACAGCATGCACGTAACAAATCTAATAAGTTTTGGGATAACTCCAGTTTAACCTTTTTAAGCAGAGGCTTATCTGAATATTTAAAAATGTAGTCTGTACCTAGAAGAAAATGTAACATTTCTTTATTACAAAGACCAGTTAGTGCTGTTTAAGGAAATAATCACTGTTTAATACACTCTGAGAAAAATGCATAGATATTGATTATTAAAGGGGCTAATAGTTGACATGTTTGATATATATTTGTATAAAATGGGATATTAAAAAGATTGTAGAAAATACTCGTATAGTAACATTTTTAGATCAGATGTGGCAGACATGCAGATTCAAATTGTTAAAAGTAATTTTCTAGTGCATATCAGGCGCATGTCTTGAGTTTCATTATGGTTGGTGTTTTTTTTTAATTTTGTGAATAATTCTTGCAATAAATTTATTTATGCTTTAATTGTATTTTATGCAAACACATTTTTTGCTAGCACTATTCTCAGACTTACTGAAATCACCATTATTTGTCTTTGTTACATATCTTTAATAGGACCCAAATATATGCCAGTTTATGAAGATGAATTACCTTCACTGTCAGAAAATCTGTGGTTATGATTATGTTATGATTTCTGAAGTATTCCAGTTCTTTCACTTGTGTAAATTAATCCATAAATGTGTAAAATATTGTAAAGAATATTTCATTTCTCTGTTTACAGACCACAGACCTCTCAGTATTTGAAACAAACATTCGTTTTATTGGTGGTCTTCTGACGTGCTTTGCTCTGACGGGAGATGTTATGTTCCGGGACAAAGCTGAACAGATTGCAAAGAAGCTGCTGCCAGCATTCCAGACCCAAACTGGCATTCCTCACTCCCTAATCAACATAAAGACAGGGGTAACATATTTCATTCATACTCGTCCTCAAAGAACCTTTTGTGTTATACCTATAAATGTTTTTAGTTGAATTTAAATGATGCGCACTAGTATATTTTTGTCCTTGTCTAGTATGTTTCATTGCATTTTAAGGTACATTATGAGACAACTGTAATGTGTTACTGATCTTTAGTCCCTACCATTGGAGCTCTAAAGCATGTTTGAGTGTGTGACTGCTGATATATCATTTTTTGTGCTTTTTTTCACAAATAAACACAATAGTATAACAGGTTTATATATTTTGTCTTGAGTGAGCATAGTTATGGGTGAAATGGTGCCAGTTGAGGTTATGTTAGTAGCAACATGTTTT
Source organism: Zootermopsis nevadensis (assembly GCF_000696155.1). The sequence goes on from NW_019060107.1 coordinate 444,200, forward strand.
ATATTTTGAAAGTGTGAATTCTTGTGCCTTTTAATTATTTTCTTTCCTGTCTTCAAATTATGTACCCTTTGTGGTCTGATATTCATAATGGAGGGGACAAGTAGCATGGATAATGCAGAACAGCCATCCCTTTATTGATTGAGCTGTCACAGTTCATACACAGAGTAATGCATAATCCAAAATATATTCATGTCTGAATGTTTGACAGGCAAGCAAGAACTATGCCTGGGCAAGTGGTGGCTGCAGCGTATTGTCTGAGGTAGGAACACTGCATCTTGAGTTTGCATACTTGTCAGATGTGACAGGCGATCCAGTGTACCGTGCCAAAGTGGACCACATACGACGTGTGATCCAGAGCATGGACAAACCACGTGGTCTGTATCCCAACTACATCAATCCAAAGACAGGAAAATGGGGTCAACGTAAGTTCAGAAATGTGTTAGTAGTTCAGAATAAACTAGTGTTTTGATATTGTCCTAATCAGATTTATGTTCATGTTGTTGTGAGGAACTAAAATATTATAATGAGATGCAAATTATAAGTAGAATAAGTAACAAGCAATTATGATACTGCAGTACAAATAAACAGTGTGATGATACAGATGTAAATTGTTTATGATACATGCCTCTGTACTGGTGAAGTGAAGTAGTTAGCTCTCCTTTCTTAGTTGCTCAAGTGAATTGCTGGGATAGTACCTTAAAATGAGCCATGACTGGTTCCTTTCACATCATTTTCAGTCATTGTGCCATTGATGCTACCTGACCTGTGAAGTTGATAATGCATTTATAAATACATGGAGGCACACACACAGTTCTGTGTAAGCTAGTGATGCATGGCCCTTCTGTGTCATCTTAATACAAACCACAAATAAAGGCCAATTTGACAGTGTGGCTGTTTGAAAGAAAAATGTTCTCCATGTCCTGTGATGATTAACATTTCATAATGACTTCATTGTCATCAGGGCTTTTCACTGTAAACTTTTTAAATATTCTTATGTATTGTTTGTTTTGTAGTTGTAATCGTGATGCCCATCTTAAACCTTTATTTCAGATCACATGTCAATGGGTGGACTTGGTGACAGTTTCTATGAGTACTTGTTGAAGGCATGGCTTCAGTCAGGACGGGAAGATCAGGAGGCGCGGCAGATGTATGATGACGCCCTACATTATGTTTTATTGCATATGCTAAAGGTATCACCTGGAGGCCTCACCTTTATTTCTGACATGAAGTTTGACCGACTAGAACATAAGATGGACCATCTGGCATGCTTCTCAGGTCAGTTTTATGTGTGGTACTTGCACTATTTCAGTTTCTGTTTAATCTTTACGCACTATAACTGTTACGTGATTTACAGAGTAAGACATGTCTGCAGTAATAAAGAAAATTGTGATAAATTTCTGATGTAGTAATTATTACATTACGTATATTATCAGTGCCTGTTATGCGGATTAAGGGGGGCGCCATGAAGTTGCCCTGAACAATTACTTCTGCTCTGTTTATCTACGTAATTTCTTACCTTGCCTTTCTTCTAAAGAAAAATTAATCCCCTATCCCCAATATAATTTTCTGTTCCGAGACTTGAGCGAAGTTGGTCTTCTGGGTTGTAATGCCATGTGGACTGACGGACATTTACCAGTGTTTCAGAGACTGTCTTAATCTTTAGCCCTGAAGATGGAAACAGTATGTTTCTCCAAAACATTGATGCCTACCTACAAGTCCACATGGTGTTACAACCCAGAAGACCAACATCACTCATAGCAATTTCCCTTTTGACATGGAATACGAATACAAAACTAGCATTGGTTTACAAGTATGTAGAAGTTCAGTCTTAAATTTGTCCTAACATGCATGGCCTTACAAATGATATTTCTATGTGGGTGTGGTAGTCTTTCTTTGTTGTTAAGTTCATATTTCATGAATAAGAGCTAATGGGTAATAATAATTCTGTATTGCCAGATTTGAATGTTGCTCTTTCCTGAAACAAATTAAATTTTGCTGCAGCAGCTTAAATTGAATCAGCATGTATGGCATATCAAAGAGTGCAACTGGAAGTAGTTGTTGCAGTAAAAATTTGTGTGAAATTTTAGTTCCTTATTCATTATTCCTTGGTGTTTCAGCTGGTAATATAGCTTCTGTCATTAGCTTTTAACACTTAAGCAAGGGGTAGGGCTGTATTGGAACATTAGTTAGCATATAATCTTGTGATTTTTAAGGAAAATATGTACATTTTACTTTTTCAGAAACTTGGTGTTACACTTGTTAATATGTTCTGGTAAAGCACTATGGTTGGAACTTTTGAACAGTGTCATATGTGGACCTTGTGAATTGTATTTGGTGTGGTTGCTGTGTATTCTGAAAATTGACTGGTGTTCTGCTTTGGAAACTGTGACTTAAGTCATGCTACTCTACTTTCAGGGGGTATGATCGGGCTCGGAGCTCAAACTCTGAAGAATGATTTGTCTGAACGCTACATGGGGATAGCTGAGGCTATTACAAACACTTGCCATGAGTCATATGACCGCACAGCAACAAAACTAGGGCCTGAGGCATTCCGTTTTACTGAGGCTATTGAAGCTAAAGCACTCAAGAGCAGTGAAAAGTATTACATCCTCCGGCCAGAAGTGATAGAATCATACTTCATTATGTGGAGGCTCACAAAGCAGCAGAAATATCGGGACTGGGGCTGGGAGGCTGTTCAGGTGAAGAACACATACTCTGATTAGAAGCAAAAATGCATGTGTAAAAAATGAAAAATCATGTCAATCCAAGTTAAAGTATAACAGAATAAATGTTTTGCATTTTCCTGTACAGATTTATTTTTTAAAATCCTGGAATGTTACACAGTGATAATATGTAAATGTGTTTGGAAAATTTAATATAAAAACATTTCTTACATTATTAGATAAGTGAACTGCAGAACAACTTTCCATATCTGTGTTTTCATTCCTTGCTTTTGAAATGAAAAAAGAATTACATGTGTTTTTAAGTACAAATTTTCAAATTGTTAAGAGTGTTATAAAAATACTTAGATGCATCTTATATGTCCACATACTTTACTGTTTCAGTAATATCAGTATGGTTTGTTCATACTGATATTACTGAAACAGTAAAGTATGTGGACATATAAGATGCATCTAAGTATTTTTATTGCAGTTTATTAACATTCATAATGTTAGCATTTTGTGTCCAAAGGTTTGCTGCTGTAATGTAGAAAGTGTAACTTCTTTCTTGTCTAGGCAATTGAGAAACATTGCAGAGTAGCAGGTGGTTATACGGGACTCAAAAATGTTTACCTGGAAGATCCTCCAAAGGATGATGTACAACAGAGTTTCTTCCTTGCAGAGACGTTGAAAGTAAGGAATGTAACCAATGACAATGAACTAACTAACCAGTTTATTCACTCTATCCACAGTACAGAGTTTGCCTTGAAAAGCTGATAATTGTTGAGCTGGTTAAGACAATTCTTGCCTTCTGTTGAGCCCAGGGGTGCAGAACTGTTTTCATTTGAGCCCACCACTGTCTGTTCCCATTCACAGAATGAGGACAGAAATGGTCCTTGAAACATCAGCAAGTTTTAATCACGTGACAGTCGATGGCCTGAGAGGATTCTGTTAATGACAGCTGCCATGAAAGCTCCACAGTATACATGTTTTTCTTCTCTCCTGTCTGCTGCAAGTCCTATATACATCACATCTTCCTTGATTTAATCCATTATTTGGGGAAGGGTACAAATTACAGAGCTCTTTATTATGAAGTTTTCTACAGTCTCCTGTCACAATTCTTCTTAGGTTCAAATATCCTCCTCAGTACTTTGTTTTGAAAGCCCTTTTTGTGTTCTTCCTCTAAGACAAGGGACCAAACTTCACACCCATACAAAATAATTGGTGTAATCATAGTTTTAGGATTCTTTGTCATTTTCTTGTTCCTAGAACTCTTAAAACTTGGAATATTGAATTTATTTGTCATTGAAACCATGCAAAGGTAATTTTACAACTTCTTGTATTGTAAATTTGAATTTGAGGAAATGAGTAAGATAAAAGTATGTGAATTGAATATATCAGGTATTATATTTTAAACATTAAATAAGAAGTAATTGTTACATTGGTAGCAAAATTTGTTTGTCTGAATAATTGTATAGAATTCGTTTCTTTCTTTCTTTCTTTCCTTCAAGAATGACAAATCTTTTATGAGACTACTGACTTTGGTATGAACCACAGATTGTTAGAGAAGAGTGCTACCTTAAGTTAGTGTTGTATTATTACAACTACTCAAGATGAAATAAAATTTCTTGCATAATTAATTAATAATGAAATAAACATGACACATGGATTATATACTCCTTTTATTGGAGATTGTAGTCACATTAGCTGAATAGTGTTATAACATCGCCCTGATGACGGAGGCAGTGCTCCTTTTATTGGAGATTGCAGTCACATTAACTGAATAGTGTTATAACATTTACATTGTATTTTTCATTTGTTTTAGTATCTGTACCTGCTGTTCAGTGATGACAGTCTAATGTCTTTGGATGAGTGGGTATACAATACAGAAGCACACCCTCTTCCCATCAAGGGAGTAAACCCTCTATACAGGGAGCAAGTATAAGACTTGTAATCTTAGGGTTTCTGATTGCAACTTCTAGTATGTTAATTTATTTATTACAGGTAAGACTCATAATTGCTGCCTGTACACCTTCAGTTTCTTCTTTAGTGTTACAACAAATTAGTTTATTTACTACTTTACTCTTTATTTTTCTCAAAAATGTAAAAATTTAAATAAAAACAGCATTATGGAAATAAAAACATATATTATAACATATGCATATGAAAAGTATTGTTAAATACTGCAAGAGTCAATCTACTATTCTCGTACCTTTTATAGTGTTGCCAGCAATCAAATAAGTGGTAGACTGTTCTTTTCGATAAGATGCACTCAGGTAGATTTTAGTGCTACAACCATTACACACAGACCCAGCACATAAAAAGATGAACTAGCACATTCTGTTGTTGGTTTAAAACATACATTACCTCTTATAAAATTACCGACACTTGGTACGTTAAATCTGTGGCATAAGAATACATGCTTTGTGAATTCTGCCTGAACTCTTTGTTTACTAGTGGTAACAAACTGTACATAGAAATATTGATAATGTGCCTTCACAAATTGTGGTTTGAATGTTACAAAAAACTTTAATTCATGTAATATATTTTTGTTTCAGGTGATATTGTTAAACCAGAATGCTGTAAATTTAATGCAGACGAATGAAGTTACTGTAGTGATAAATTTTATGAACAAAACCAGTATCAAGAGGGAGCAGTTCTGCAAGATATGAGGCTGAATCATGTGTTGGTGTAAGTCAGTGTTGAATAATATGAATTAATGGACAGGTAAGAAAAGAGAACAGTGTCGTGAATGCCTGAAGAATGAAAGACTGAGGATGTATGCCATTTTTCACATTGTGAGATAGTTGGGTTTTTCTTCTGTGCAGATAGATGCGATCTTGGAGAATGTTGGTGCAGGAACTAAATTGACGATTTTGCTCAAGTGCGATGAGAAATAATTATAAATGAACTGTGACTGTAGATTATACTTCATGGAAACCTGCCACAACCTGACAAAAGGAGTGTTTCTTAACCTCTTTAACTTCCTTTCATCCCCAGAACTGTTGCTTAACCTCAGGTGTTTTAATTTGTATAACAGTTGGAATTTTGAGGAAGTAGGGAAGTACAGGAGCATTTCATTCCTCTGTATAGAAAACATTTTTCCATTGCCTGAATGGTTCATGAAACGGATGTTTTTATCTGTGTTGCAGCAGCAAAATATGGATTACCTGCCTCACTTTCAGTAGTTTGAGATTTTGAGTCTCTTATATTTGGCACTTAATGTAATGAAATGCACGAAGAGTAGTGAATATGTTGGTAATAACAGAGACGGAGTTTGACATATAAGAAGTACATTGAAATAAATATGGATAGTTAATTAGTGAACCAGTTGCCAGATTTGATAGTTGAAATTCATGATATTTATAAAGATGACAATAAGAAAAATATTACAGTGTGCTATGTGCATGTAGCACAAGTATATGTTTTGATTTTATCTTTGCTGTTTGTAGTTTTAATAGCATCCCTAGGAGAAAGCAGTATAATCATGATTGTTTGACCTGTTGTGTCAGTTTCACTGAATTCACGTACTTCCCATAACTGGCAGTATTATGATTTCATTATAGAAAGTTAAAAAAAATGTAAGAAATTGTGGCCAGGGAATGAAGGCTTTCTTGGTGGTTTCTTATTGTAACTCCATGCAATCATATCTTACTTAACATTTTATAGCCCAAATAGGGCTTTGAATGAAAATTCAGGAACTTTCTCTTTATTTTCTATTTGGGTCGTGACAGGATTATTTACCCTGAATAGATGGAGGTGAAATGTTGCTCCAGTAAGCTTGGTAATTTGTACCTTAACAATTAAGGCAATCTGTTTCTCTGAAATGTTGGTGAACACCTGAACAGTTCTCTGTGACAACCTCAGACCTCATATTTTTATTTGGTGTTCACTGAAGAAAAACAGAGGTAGCAAGTTTCTTCTTGTGTAATAACTGATTTATATGGGACGTTATTACAGGCCCATTAGTAAGTGTTCATTTTTTGAGACTGGTCTGTTGTTAACCTTTATTTTCCATACTTTGCATCTCAAATGCATTCCAGCTTTATATGCTAATCTGCTAACCATGCAGTTCAAGTCCAGCCTGCAGCTCCATAGCTTTGGGGTTTAAATTGCCTTTTCCCACATGATTAAGGTGAAATATTGCTTTCTTGTCTCTTGAAACTTGATCTGTTATTACCATCATTATAGAAACGTATGCTTACATTGTTGATTGTTGAATTTTGTGGGTATTTATTTATTTTAAGCCTTTCATCTATTATTGAACAATGCTGTGTGATGGCATAAAATGTGTAAAGTCATCAGATAACTTGTGTTAACCCTTGTGGTCCCAAGTTCAGTAAATTGACTGAGATTGTCAACATCAATTAGACTGATATTTCATTCTTGTATCTCCCATTTTTTATTGCTATGTGCAACTTCTCTCAGATGGCAGAAATGATAGATTATACCATGTAGGAATTATGAATATTCATATCTAAAGACTGTACAAAGCCTGGTTCTTTTTGCATATTAGTGATTTTGGAGGAGGAAAGGTGAAAATATAGAATCAGTGGTTACAGTCTGCTTGAATGAAAGCTAGCCTTATTATGAAGGAGGTTGTATAGAAGTGCCCACAGAACAGTGCAGTAGCGCATGAAGCTTCTTTTACTTGCAAGAACCATACTGAAGTTCCTTAAACCTAGTTTAGATACAGTAAGGTTTGTGAAGGTTGCAAGCATTGTAATTGGTGGTAAATGAGAAATCATTTACTCACTGAGCATACTCAGATATAGAAGATGATATTTTGTTGTAAGTTTTGTTTTATTCTCTTCTAGAACCAGTAATGTGAACGTCTTTCAGAGGTTTGGTATTATGTTGATCATCATTAGGCTTGAACAAAAGAAAATTTTGTCATACCATGTGATTTTTAACATGTTGTTTTAGTAACACTTTTTTGTCCTTTAAGAGATCAAACATATTTTCTGACAGAGCTGCAATTCTTTACAACCTCCTTGCATTTAATCTTGTCTGTCTTCTGTTAATTTCAATTTTATTTTGAACTGTTTATCAAGTATTTGGGATGACATGGAATTCAAATAACATTGGTTTTATTATGATCATTTTGTCTAGAGCAAGGATGGGTAACCAGTTTGTAGCAACAGGTGATGATACTCTTACCAGTCATTTTTTTTGCTTGTTTATATTCAAATAATGAAAGAACTGTTGTGTAGAAATGTAGGTAAGTTATTTGTTACAAATGTTTTAAATGTTGATGTTGGTCTTCTGGGTTATAATGCCATGTGGACTTGCAGGTCGATACTAGCATTTTGGAAAAACATACTGTCTCCGTCTTCAGAGCTTAAGTGGATTTTTTGAGAGGTGAATAGTTAAAAAATGTCAGCAGAAGGAATGCTGATATCTGCCTACATGTCCACACTGTGTTTCAACCCAGAATACCAATATCGATATCTTCACCATTGTAAGAACCTCAAATGTCATATGATTATTTTGTAGCCTGTGATACTAGCAAGCACTAAGCATAAAGTTTTTATATACATATTATTGCAAATGATAATTATGTGGTTTTTCTTGTGTTGTAGCATGTATTTTGTTATACATCACAAAATTATCATCTATCTTTTATTTTGACATTTTAAACTGTGTGTGTATTGTCAACTGTTTTTTAGAATGTGAACAATACATATTTTATGATATTTACAATATAAAGTATGCTTCTGGAGTAACAGGGTTTGACTGTCACCCAGAAAGCTGTCATGAATATTCACTTGCATATTGTGTTTCCCATAACTGCTCTAGAAGGGTGTTTCAGTAGAATTAAATTGTAACTGTATAATGTTAGGTATAATTTATCTTGAGATATGCTTAGTATTTCCTCATTCTTAAACCCTACATATAATACTAAGCACTATAAATTATTGTATAGATTTCTGTTAGCATTGCCAGAGGTTCTCTAAAGAGTAAACAGCTACAATGTTGTGTGAAGAGTGTTTCACAGGATTTATAAGTAATTATATCATGTATGGTCAGAAGAAGAGAGATTCATTTAAATAATAAAATTCCAGTTTTTTTACTTTAGTTCCCTCACTGCCACCGGGTATAAACCCATTTGCAGTCAATACCTTACTTTAGTTCCCTCATAATTATACTGATTGCACAAGAGTGGGGTGTCAAAACTAAAGGGATAAGGAGATGTTGGTGTACAAACATATTATTTTAATGGTTTACTTTTTATTCTTTGACATAAGTGGTCCAATACTGGTAATGTTTTTGAGCCTTACTTTTGTTATGAGATATTTTGTAATTATTTTGATATTCAAGTTCCACGAGTGATGGTGTATAAATGTTATGGTATAATGAGGGTAATATTCATCACAGAATAGCATGTGTGTTCCTAACATTAGTAGTCATATCCATGCTGCTGAAATGCTTATGAAAATGGTTGGTGTGAATCAGTACATGAATTTTAGAGAAAACATCTTTTATGGTACAAATCCAAGACATAATCTGACTGTTACATTGGTAAACCACAAGGCCCTGCTTTTGAGATATTCTGTATATATTGAATTTACACTGCAAAATCTGATATTACAATGATATCAAAGTAGCACATTTTGGAAATTGAATCTGTTTATATTTGGATATTCCGAAAAAGATATAAGCTTCATCCAATTTATTTTCTTTGGTACAATAGTGTAAAGAATATTTTACGTACGGTTTTTAGTTTGTATTGGATCCAGAATTTTTCCCTTAAAAATGTAGTAAAAACATGTTTAGTATGATAACGATAGACTGCAACTATATCTTTATGTTGTGGAAATCATTCTTTTGTTAAAGATGCAGAACCCTTCTCATCATAGTGGGCAATTTTATAGGTGCATACATATTTGGAAGGATTTGTAATGGAGGTTTTTTTCTCAGCAGATTGTTTTGTTTTACCTGATTCAAGGTTTGCTAACTTTGCCAGAATTCTCACATTCTTCTTTCCCCTGTATTCAGATTCAGAATGGTATCATATTATACACCAAATATGGCTGCTTTCCTCCCAAGTAAGAAACAAACATGTTACACTCAAGGTTTGAGAATAGGTTGTGATATAACTGATGAACATTACAGACAAAATTCAAATTTGCATTTATAGGGAGTAAAGTGAGCTGTGAAACTGAAGTGTACTAAGTATCCTCACTATAATATCCTGTTTTGATTTCATATTGACATTATTTGTTTAACAGCAATTATGTCTTCGTAATGTTATATTTTAGCTTTATTACTTATTGACAAGAACTCTGAAGTTGGAAACATTATGTTCTTGGGAAACATTGGTACCCACCAAGTCCACATGGCATTACAATGCAGAGGACATTGGTTTGACTCAGGATAAGGTCCATAGATGGGCTCTTGTGAACACTAATGAATATTAGGTTTCCATAAAAAGGAGGGAATTTCTTGATCAGATGAATAACTATCAGCTTCACAATTGGGTGTTACTCCATGGAGTTAATTAAAATGAACCTGTTATCGGTATAAGATTACAGATGGGCCTCGTATATATTAGTAAATGCTATTATAATTTCTGTGTGTTGTGCTGAATTTTTCTTTAGACACATTCCATGAAGGTGCATTGGAACTGTGGAGGTAAAGATCTGTTCATTTTTGGCCTTGTAAGGTGAGTAGCCAACTTGATGCTCCAGTTAAATTAACACTAGTGAGAGTAAACCACCCTCACTCCCAACTGCTGGGTAGGAGCCAGTATGGGTCGAAAATACAATGTAGAAATGAAGATTTATCGTGTCATCTGCTGAGAATTGAACCCCACTTGTCATTTATGCAGCCCAACTGCCATATCTGTATGGATCCTTGCCATAAAGCAGAGACCTTTGAAGTCATAATTTAATAACTGGTATACAATGCATTTATTGGTTTCTCATTTCATTAATATAAAACTATGTTACAAAATTTTGAAGGTATACAATTGTTGATATTAATTTTATTTAGGTCGATTTAGGAAAGGAGACACATTGTTAATCAGAACTGGATCCTGTGTAGATGCTGATGAAAGGATAACAAGAAATTTATCTTAATAAACAGGCAGTAGCTGATAAAGTTGAAATGAAGAAACAGCTGTAGGGTGTGTCATATGTAAACGTTTTCAGCTTTATCATTGTAATTAGAGCATCTTATGTGATGTCAATTGTGGTCTTCTGGGGTATGACAACGTGGTCTTCTAGGTGGTTGGTTACCGATGTTTTATAGGAACATTGTCACTGCAATTTTTGTGGTGAAAACTGACACTGAAGATGGACATGGTAACGTTCCTCTGAAGTGTTCATAACCGGTTACAAGACTGTGCAGCATCATAATCAAGAAGACCATCTTAAATCTCATATTCTTGTGTGATATGGCTTATGGTTACGAATTGTTCATTTTATCTATTCAACATAATTTTAATGAGCTGGCTCTTTATTTTATTTATAATATACAGATGTTTAAAATGATATTGAATGGAGTGTATGTGTATTTGTGTGTCAGCAAATGGAACAGTTTGTAAATCAGGTGTGTCAGTACCGAGATGTCGCTGTTCTTTGAGTTTTGAGATTTGTGCTGTAGAATTTAAAATACCCAGAATAGAAAGAGTGAACATGCTGCTTCAGAAATTTATTTATATATAAAGAGAAGTAGTAGAAGGTAAATTAATTAAAGCTGAATAGATTTTTATGGTAAAAATGAGTTGTAATTAAGGTGTAAGAAATTGTCACACCTTTTAGGACTTTGCCAAACATTTTTGCTTTCTGTTACATTTTCATCTTCTACTTTTATGGATAGAAAATAATGACAAGTGACATTGAAACAAAGTTTATTGTACAACCACACAAATCCTTTTTGATCTTTCCCCTGATGATCATGCTAGGAGCCTTTACAAAAGAAAATTATTAACAAATATTCAGAAGAATATCAGGCTGTTGTATGTTACCTTAAATTATGTATTCTATTAGTCCATCTATTTGTTGATTCAGTTTTTCAAATGTAAGGGTTACATAAATTATCCTACTGTTTCTCTGTAAGATATTATAACAGATTGAGAGAAGACTTCAAAATGATCTCTTGAATTAGCAATCACCACATACTGCATTTCATCATTTTAAATAAATCTACAATAAATTAGTTTACAAGTAGTTCAGCAGTAACAGGTTTCATAGTACAGGGAAGTTCACACTGTTTCTTCCTTACCTAACATAATTTTCATTTGAAACGTTCAGTTTACCAGATGTCTTGTGTTTAATTCATATGGCTTATAGAGGCGTTGAACTGAAGAATGTGCTTAAACCTCTATTAAAATTAGACGAATACTAGGACAGGTATTTATCAATAACCAGAACAAAACAAGTTTTTGAATCAGTCA
>NW_019060107.1:456282-501382 GCF_000696155.1 Zootermopsis nevadensis
ATTGTATTATTGTTTTGCTGAACCCAAAAACTCTTTCAGTATAATATACTTGAAGATCCTGTCATTGTCTTCAAATTCAGTCATTATTTGTACCATGCTACCCTTTATATCCTGTATAGTTCCATACCGTTTTGAAGTATACTACTTAGATTTAAATTGTGCTCAAACTCTTGGTCACAAGGGAGTTTATTTGCACCCTGTTATTCAGATATATGTCAGTTTTTTTTATGTTTGTAATGACTCTTGACTGTTGTGTGTATTTTGTATTTGGGAACACTTTGGGCTTGCTAAATTTGAACTGTGCAAATTTTAGATCAGTATATTAAATATACCATATTCCTTACAAAGTATTGTTTCCTGCCACTGTTAATTATTATTTTTGCTAAAATGAAACAAGGAAAACTATATGGACTATTAATAAATTTATATGTGTATCTGCTTTGTGCTTGGAGTTTTCTAAACGCTGACTTTGTGTCTTCTCCTCCTTGTGTGTGTGTGGTTGTGAGTAATTTATGTGAGCGTTAGGTGGCAGGACATTGTGTGCTTGAAGGAGCTTATTATCAACTTGGGAGTATGATGATGATTTGGCTTGACTAATACTTTAAGGCAGTGGTCCCCAACCTTTTTATGCCTACAGGCACATTTCAGAGTTTATGAGATCGTGGCGGGCACCAACCAATTGACAAAGCCAAATTTTCTTTTCTCTGGACAAATAAGATATGGACACCAAATAATACACAAAACAGCACGGCGTTTAATGATACAAGAAACCATGCAATCAAAAATACGTAGTTTTATAAGTACAATTATTATTACTCAAGTGGGAAGTTAGTGTGATGTTTGGCGCTGCATTTCATTGGCCAGTTTTTCAAATTTGGGAGTGTAGGATGATGATGATGCTCGCAAACAATTGTCAAGATGAGCGTCAGTAAGTCGAGATCTGCGCTTTGATTTTGTAATGTTTGTGGATGAACAGCCTTCATTATTCTTTCCTTAACAACGCGGGCAGCCAAAAAAGCCTTGGCGGACACCACGTTGGGGACCACTGCTTTAAGGTCTACTATGTCCATGTTTGTTTATAATTAGCATTGTATGGTATTCTGAAAACGAGAGTAACAAATAGTCCACTTTGTGACAATGTCTACAAACATTTCTAAATCACTTTGCTTTGTGCAATGTTCTTGGAATGTGGGATATTTTTTGTAATGTTCATTCCATTCAGATTAAATGTTATACTTGAGAAAGATGAAAGTTGTATTTGAATACTGTGCAAGCTTATCTAATCAAATTGTTATGCTATCTTTTGGGAAGATGTAAAACGGTGTAATGTTAGGGTCTCATTCTTCAGAGCTCTTAGAATTTTTAATTATTCATTTGTGTGATACGTAACTAGAAGACTTTGGACAAAAAAGGACAAAAAGAAGTTTGTCGTAAGAAACCTGAGTGTAAATATTTGAAACAAACTGGTATCTTGGTTTTGAGGCATGGGGTTTTTCTAATTTTCCAGAAATCTAAAATGATTTTAATGAGATGAAATGAAAAATAATGGAATTTCTTAAGATTTCTATGTCAGTTCCTTTATTGCTGTTGTGTAATCCTTGAACAAAGAGATATTATAATATTTAAAAATGTAATTATTGTGTAAGATGTAAATGGGTCATGTAGCTTATAAGTATATATACATTTATATATATAAATTAACTTGACAGTGTCTGACATTCAGACATTTTTTTAAACAGTATGTAAGACTAGCCCACTGTGGGTTGTTGTTTATAAAAGAATGAAGAGTTATAACTTTTATGTTTAGTAATCCTTCTTCTTGAACCATGGAATAAACTTTGCAAAGATGACTGCTGTTATTTCTGTTTTTTAGTAGATGGGGTAAATTTGAGTTATGTAGTAATATTTAAGCAGGTGGGCCAATGTCTAACATTTTGAAGATGACAGGTTGCCTTGAGCTGTGAATTGCTTTTATATAATACCAGTATATATATTACACTAATTTGGCTGTTCGATTTATAATTTGGATGCTAAGTTCTAACGTTTATAATTTTCGCTGCAGGCAACACTGGAACCAAATGGTAAACAATTTCCCCCGTTTTCAGGGAAAAAGAATTGAGGAGGTAAGTTACTGAACGCATCTCGGCAGAGAGCAGTTGCATTCCAGTATAGCTTATTCTATGACGATCAGGAGTTCAGAATAGTTCACCTTTGGACGGCGCGCAGACTGAAATTGTTTCGTACGCTGACAGTCGCTTGCTTTGGTTGGTGCCGAATAGATCTTGTTACAGTAGTGTGTGTTGCAGTGCTGTGCACCGTGAGCCTCCAAAATGGAAACAAGTTATGTGTCTATATGTTTTTCAGGTTAGTATTTTTTTCAGATCTTAAATCAACTTCGTTGAATTAAGAACATTAATGTTTCTATTTTCCGTGTGTTAATAAAGAGCAGAAGTTTGCTAGTTAGTGTTCTGTACCATGCACTTGATATTCTACATTAATTACGGAACATTGTGTTATTAGGCAGTGGCATCTCTTCTGTTGCCGAGACTGTACTACAGTTGAACTTTTTCGAGACTTGACCAGCCTCCGTAAAATAAATAGCAGGACGTAGTTGAATTGGGGCTTTCCGCGTGTTCGTTGTAATTCTTTCCCGTCTGTTGTCCCTAATTTATTTCGCTATTGACGCAGAATAATTTCAAATTTGAAACAGCTTTAGTCAAGTCTATGCGAAAACAGATTACATTGGGACCAATATAGATATCTGAAATGCTATTGCAGATATGTTATTAAGATATTTCAAAGTCTTAATATCCATAAGAAAATATTGCACATTTCCAGGCCTCTTTAAACAGAAACTTAGGACTATACGAAACTATTTACCCAATTCCGATTTAATGACAACAAAACAGGCAAATTCGGGCATTTGTGTGGAGAGAGATTGTGCTTGAAATTATTGATAATTTACTGAAAACTCAGATATTCTGTGTCTGATAATGCAGACCCGGCGTACAGTGAGTTGAAAAGTTCGAACCACGTTCTTCAGCCGTACGCCTTCAACAGCTGGCATTTTAAATAATTACCGACTTGAATGCCAAGCAGCAGTCAAAACCGGTGTGTTAATTTCATCTATTAAGCATGTTTTTGTGTGGTTAGGATACTCGAATGGGAATTTGCCCATAGCGGAATCGGCAAATCAAAACTAAGGAGAGAGTGCGATGGTCGATACTGCGGACTGCGACTGAAAGAATCGAGATCGAAAACATGCCACGCCCACAAAAATACATAGACAAGACAGGGAATGCTGATGTCTTCCGGGTTGTAACGCCTGGCGGTGTTGTAGGTAGATAGTATTTAGGAAGAACATACTGCCTCCATCTTCAGCCATGTTTAAAATGTGGTCATTGAACAAACGTTGGAAAATGACATACATAGGCTGTTACCAGGATCTGCTACCTTTATTTTGAACATCTTTTCTATAGTTTTTATTTAATGAGACGGTGGAAACATTGTTCACAACAATAGGTTTGTCGCTCTGTCTCGACAATTCTGGGGCGCGCGTCTACTTCAGGTCTACGGACGCATATAATAGATGACAATTTTGTATTAAACTGCAATAAAACGCATAGTTTTACTGTGCATAGTATATTGATGGTTTTTATTAAACTCTCCTGGTACATGAAGACTCCTAGGTGCATAGTTTTGTTGTTGAGTACGATCGAATTAAGACAATATATTACGCCTTTTCTGCCTGTCTACCACGTGTAAGATGTATAATGAAATTGTAATGAAAAGAAGAAATATGAACGGCTCGCCCCAATTAATAATTAATGACTAAGATCTGACCGTAAAAGAAAGCCCAGTACGTCACTGTTTCAGCAACATAATGACTTTCGCATGTTTAATCATTTGATGTCGTGACTGTAAACAGATGTCTTAGTGTATCTCCAGCTGACATCAATCAAAAAAGCTGAGAATGTTGCATGCCTTACCGCGAAGACAGAGACAATCCCATGAGACGCTCAATTAAAAAATCTGCAAGCAACCGCTTTAACGGGGACGTGATATTCTGCTGAAGAAGAAAGGTTGCAGGTTAATTATTTATTTACGAAACCTTACGTCATATTCCCTAACCAAGATCAAAGGCGCAGCGTGCTGTAAATTATGGATCACAATCTGAAGAGCTATATCGCGAATTAAAGCCTGATGTGCGAAGACGCTTCAGTAGTACAGCAACCATTTAGATAATGCTCCTTTTTCCACTACTGGCAGTCTGTGCAAAATAACGCCAAACATTATCTGCGTGGCGTTTATTTAAACTACAATCCTGAAACGTGCATTGAATACGAAATAAGGCCTGTACAATATATTCCCAAGTTCTTTGCATTTATCGCATTAAAATACTCTGTGGCAAATGGTTTTGCTATCATGGCACAATCCTTATGACCGCCAATGTCAGCTGACTTGACTGTCTTTGACGTCTCGTTATGGGGCATTTTTTAGTCGGTTGGGGTGGTTAGATGGAGTTAACGTTTGTAAATGGGCAACCAAAATCCGCCAAATAATGCTATATAAGCCCATAAGATCAGTTTTGTCAATCATAGATAATAAGAAAATGTAAAATTATACTGTAAAAATAGGCTGCCCACAAACACAAAGAAGCTCCGATCACAATTATTACACCCAGGGTTTAGCTTCATTATTGGTCTACTGGTACGTTGATATCCTGCCTTAACATTAACCTATGTCTTGGTCGATAAAATCCGCTAGCAGACAGACCAGCCAGTCTGACTGGTCTCAAACCTAATGTCTTTAGAATAAAAAGTGTAGTATTGTAAATGTTGATGCATTTTAATTATGTATTGTGGGCTAAAAACTATAAAATATATTAATATGAAACTCTTACATACTTCTCATTATTAAATTGTGTTCCTTTTCATTACTACACTCCATATTTCGTTGGGGTATCATGTTTGTTTTGAAACACCGTGTAGCCAAGAAGACTGCGTTGTTACTGTACGCACTTGAAATTAGAGAAGAAACAGATGCACGCACAGAACTGCCACTGTCACTTCGCGGGGCCCGCGATTATTTTAGTTGAGACTGCAAAGTGTTCAGCTTCTTGTCCTCTATAAATCCGGGTAGCCGCCAACCTTAGCTACTTGCGGCATCTTCCAACAACGTCTAGCTTCGCCATAGACTGTGCGAGAAAGTAATGAGATAATTCTTGATTTATTACCCAGTTTAACCACCGAATATTGTTTAATGGATTGAAATCTAGGAGGTTAGATGGACTAGGCATGTGTCTGGGCTAGAACAGACAAGAATAAATACAGAATTTGGGTGGGAAATATGTTGAGAAATTTCATTTGAAACACCGAGGATGAGGAGATGGGAGGACAACATTAAGATTGCTCTTAACTCGTAGGTTGTGAGGTTGGGAGGTAAATTGAAGAGACTCAGCTTGGTCGGCAGATC
Source organism: Zootermopsis nevadensis (assembly GCF_000696155.1). The sequence goes on from NW_019060107.1 coordinate 461,758, forward strand.
TATTAACGGTGTTGAACCTTCGGTTTGTGCTGGCTAATTAGCTAATAGGAGGTACAGGACACCCCGAAAGTGGTTGACAGACAAAATCAGTTTTAACATTTATACTGACCTTCCCCGTTTACCTCCGTATCGAACCGAATGTGATTGCTCAAAATCCTTCTGCAATTTGCTGGTTGTTATATTTCGTTGTTTTATTCGGAAATTAGCCACGATAAAATTGTTCAGATGATGAGTGGTTTTAAGTATACGTCACTTCAGTGATACGATTTGACGCTGGCTCGTGTGCAAATACCTTGCAACATCATAATAACAAAATGGAGGTGGGAAATGCGTGATAAATTATCTGACAGTATGAACGAAAGAGACCACTTTGGAGATCTAGACGAGGGTGGAATGATAATATTAAAGTGATACTGTAAGAAATAGATTTAAAGTCGTGGACTGGAATTGTTTGGTTCAGGATAGGAACCTCTGGCGGGCTTCTGTGAACATGGTAATGAATTTCGGGGTTCATAACTTTTTGATCAGCTGAGCGACTATTAGCATCTCATGAAGGATTGTATGTACATCGTGATGTCATTAATTTACTTAAGTTCTTCATTATTAGTATGCCTAATCAACAACAAAAATTGGCACAGAACTACTTGTTTATCGGGATTTCACGGTGTTAAGGGATAATTATGTTGCTTTTCTGGGTTTTGGCGCCGATAGACGCCAGAGATGTAAATCCCTCCACTTCCCAGTATCGCCACTTCGGCCCTGGAGACGGTGTATATCTCCGAAACGTTGGCATATACCAATGAGTCTATACGACCCAAAACCCAGAAAAACATTGTCATTTACTTCTATATCGGTTTTATGTAAGATTAATCAAGAGATCCGGGAAATTTATGACGTGTAATTAAGCATGACTAATCCTGTCTAATACGGGTTTTAAGGAATTATAATAATTTCCTCTTTGAGATACTTCCCGTTTCGTAAATGTGGGTAATTACTCAATATAACCTATTTTATATATGAAAAAAGACGTGAGAATTTTAACACTATAAATAGAAAAAATAAGCCTGTATATTTCTTCAGATTTTTAAGTCATTATGGCAAATCCTGGACACAGACAAACTTATGGATGTTTTTCCAAGTTTAAGACGTGCTTACGGTTAAAAACTTTCGACAGCCAATTCTGTTTAGAAAGAACATTGCCCTAGTCTATTTTTATAAACACTACACTATGTTATGTCTAATATATTTTGAGCAAAATATTATCTTCCGTTTGGAAGAAAAGAAGCCTAGTGTAGATTGTCCTAAGCTGTTTCATTTTAGATATGTGTTCAGAAAATTCGTTTAAAGAAGGCACCGCTTATACCTTCGTAAGCAGAAAGCTAGCCTAAAATTCTACTAAAGAGAATGACGCAGGCCAAACAGAATTCAAGACTTGGTGACTCCTTTGAACATAAGCCAGCTGATGAACCTGTTTATTATAGCCTTTGATTCATATCCACGTCTTTACTCGCTTTAATTGTGGGCTGGTTTCAAGTACAGGAGAGAACACCTGAGAATTTAGTAAACGTTAGGGGTAATATTACAGTTTTTAAGTACTCCGTGGTGTAGTAGTAACTTAATTGTTTATCGAACTCACCAACTAACTCTGGAATGTTGTTGTTTGATTGCACCTGTCACATTAGAAGACTTCTACTCTGTAACTAAAGCTAATATCTAACAATAAAACAATCCAAATGCAGAATATGGGTCTTTTAGATATGCAACAACCTCTAATTATAAGTTAGTATATAATGTCTGGTAAACTAATTTCGTGGCGCAGAGACCTTCTTGAGAAGCTTGTAGTAGCTTTCCCGGTGAATAAATGTCCTGCGTTTTATTGAAAGTAAAAATTAGTTAACGTGTTCGTAAGGACCCGCCATTGGAGTGTGTTCTGAGTTAGCCAAATCCATAACAATTTAATACGTCACTTTATGAAATATGGAATTCTGAAGATGAAGACCGTGTAGTTTACAGGCGTCGAAAGCTCGTTGTAATGTACAGAACGACTTTTTGTAATGGAGTTGGCTACGAACTGGTGTTCTTAAGATAGCATCGCAATGTCCATCAGTCAGATTTGCAAAAAAGATAATTTCTACCTCGTCACTCAACTGCGTACGCCGATACGGAGACATTTTCCTTCTTCTTTGGTTATCCTTTTTTCACGACTCTGTATCAACTCTATAGGTTCTGTAGCAGCGTCGCTTGAAATGCTTTGATATGATTGTAGATGATTGTGAGTGATATGCGAAAGGACTGTATTATCTTTGTATTTCCGTGATAAACAAGAAAAACAATCAGTCAAATTGGTAGGCTTCCGACCTGGTGCTTGCGGAATGTGAATCAAACGCGTTATTTTGATAATATTTAGTCATGGGTGCAAATTATGAAGCAATTATTACACTGTTTTATACGTCTTCTCGTTTTTTCCTATCTCCTCGTCCCAAATATTTTAAGCACCCTGTTCTATAATCAGAGCGTATCGCGCTAGCCTTGGTCGCCCTGATATCTGTCAGTGATTCAATTAGCCTTCCATAAGACGAATGGGACATTGAGCTAAAAAAAGGAACTGAACAAGGCGGCATGTTTATAGATTAAACTACGTAAGAAGATAGCACTTCAGCCACATACATCTGTGTTTCACATTATGGATTATGAATGAGTTTCTTGTGGGGCTGTCCTGCACTCGTATTACGTAACCCACGCGGCTTGCAGATGTATTATTTACACAGATTACTGTAAAAGTTTAAAAGAACTGGCGTCAGTCTCTGCCTAAAGAAATTATATACGCATATATTAATATCAGGAAGAAAACATGTGTTATTATGAACTTCGGTCTTTTAATTGTTGGGATACCTACAATTATATCGACTGGAATCTAATTTACTTGTAAAATAATGTCAAAATATGACATTTCCAGTAAGTTTCGCAAAATATGAGTTAATTATTTTCTGATTATATGTGACTCCTTGTTGTCCTTATGTGATTAACATTTAGTTGGAATGTAAAGTCTTGAACAATGAAGATGGAGGCTATAGGTTCCTCTGAAACGCTGGTAATCACCTACAAGACTATGATGGATCACAACCCGAAGACCACAATAAACATCTCCACCGCCGTTAGGACTTCTACAATAATAAACCTTTGGATGTCACACAGAGGGCCGGTTGTCTTCATGGAAGGTGCAGATACCAAGGCTTATAAGTACACTTTACCATATGAGGCCTTAGTTGGGTCACGTAGTGCCCAAAGCGGATTGCTGAGATAGGAAAACAACGAGCTCTTACTTTAACGCTGACAGGCTGCTTTTTTCCGTATTAGAATATCCCTGTGAACAATCTGTACCTCCTAGGTAACAAATTAAAGAAAGTGGCAATCATTATATTAATGTGGCTGGTTCTTCGTGTCCCACCTCACCAATGAATAGCCTTAATGACCGAGTAAGACTCCCACTTCATGGCAGGCCGCATGTGTTGATTTGTTGAAAGGGTCGTAATTTACACAACCAGGTCCTAACTTTGGGTGTTAACAATGCAATGAAAATAACCTGGACAACAGGAAGCAGGAGGAGGACGGAGAAAATTACATCATAAGGAGCTTCATAATTTGCAGTCTTCATTTAATATTAGGGTGATTAAATCAAGGAGAGTGAGATGGGCGGGACATGTAGCACGTATGGGAGAGATAGTAAATGCATACAAAATATTAGTTGTAAGCCTGAAGAGAAGAGACCACTTGGGAGATGTTAGCTTCGAGAGGGGAATATTATTAAAAAGGATATCTCAGAAATAATTTGTGTTGTGTAAAGGATTCAACGGACGAACGGTAGGATCCAGTACTGGGCGTTTGTGAAGGCGGTAATGAATCTTAGGGTTCCGCGAAAGGCGGGAAATTTCTTGACCAAGTAAGCTACCACCAACGTTTCAAGAACTACACGGCGTTAGTTATGTGTATCCCTAAACTTTCTTTAAGGCATTCCTTCATTTCCATTATGACATAACAATTTTACTGGTATTTCAGAAGCACAGTGCTGTGTCGGTGACACAGATCCCGATGGATAGATACTCTGTAATTTAGAAACTTAATCATATTTCCTTCCTCCACCCTTACTGCGTGACGAAAAGGGGTGAGCTATTTACAGCTGGGTGTGGTCCAACATGATCCAGTGACACCGTTCTCGCAAATGATTCCGGATGTTCACGCTAAATGGATCGAAGGGAAGTTTGTTAAAGCCTTAAAAACAAAGGATTTTTGGGAAACGGGGTTTGGTCTCCTGCGTCATAACTGGAGCCCTGATGATGTAGGCAGCAAGGACCTCTGAAACGTCGGTAAACATCGACCAGACTACACAGCGCAACAACCCAGAAGACAGAAATCTTCATACTCACCGCCGTGAAAACCTCAAATCCTAATTTACCCTGTTGTTTACATAATTAGTTAAGTTGTTTTCAGCTGGTTATGTCATTGTCGGCCTATCTATGCCGCTGTCAGTCAAGTCACCATCTGCCAGAAATTTATTCTTACATTTTAAGAAAGAATATTAATGTACATAACAAATATGTGAATTTGATTTTCCTTCTAAGCTTGAGAGAATTTGCAAATTGGAAGACCCGTCCATTGAAACGCCTTTGTTTAAAACATTTGTGCGCACTTTACACACAGACTTCGGACGTAATCGTAATGTATACGCTTGTTGCAACAAGAGACATTACCAACTCCATTCAGTTGTGTTTTTGCCCAGCAATGAGTGACCTAAATAAAATGTTGCATGTAGGCCACTTTTAGGTTCAGCAAAAAGAAGTTTGCTATTGACGGCAAAGTTTCACTTAATGACTTAAGAACAGTTTAAAGGCAAGCCGAAAAGCAGCTTTTTATGTAGAAATCAGGAAAATTGTGACCTGTTGATCCAGAAGCATAGAAGTAACCACAGAGAAGAAGTGTAAGTGTAAGCCTAATGTCAAAACTTATAACGGTGTTTCATTTAATTTTCTAACTTTGTATGAACAAATATTGTTTATTTGTGGTCCATAGTTTTGGGACAAAGTAGGAAGCAGAAGACGAAATAATCCAAACACCTCTATTTTTAGGTTTCACTACTTTATAATACGATGGCTTCTCTGTGAGTGCCTTACGATGACAGAATGAGGCCCACCATCAAGTCTAGTTTATTTTCCTGCCCCGGAATTCTTTCTGTCATGACGTGCACTACATAAACTAAACTGTCAGATATGAAAGGAACCAAAAGTCAGTGTGGCTTCCGAATGAATCATTTGATCATCAGCTATACTGTTTATAAATACACCGAGATTTAGCAGTCTTGTCGGGATTCGGCAATGACTGAGTAAGAGTCAGGTACAGTAGCCTACTTAACACTTCTGCTTTATATTTTAGAGATCCGGAGAACGGGCAGGCTCCTGATTCTTTTGTGTTTTTTCAAGTAACTGCACAACAATATTCTCCTACGTCCTTACGATCTGATCGCTGATAATTATCACTTTCATTCAACACCACATAACATGTGTTTCACACAACAGAGTTAAATAAGTTTCTTCCCGTAATGCATTGTTTTAGTCGATTGAGACTTTGATCAATTTCGTGAGTTTATCCTTGTAAGAGCACTTTTATTTTTTTTATTAAATGAATATGTACCACAAAATAAACGCAAGACTTAACTGAAAAATCTTGTTTCGCAGAATGTTAACGTTGCTGTAACGAATCCTAAGGCATGAAAGTCAAGATGAAAGAGAGATCTACATGCTTGATCGTAAATTACAAACCCTTTTATAGAACCACCAATATCAAAATAAACCAGGAATAGTCCGTGTTTAAAAATAAAGCCCCTGGTAAGCGCGAAGCGATGATTCAAACCAGAATTAAATCTATGTTGTCTTCACATGAGGTCCGCCCCGTCGGTCCGCATCCATGTACTCGTACAATAATATGAATCTTTGCCAAGTGAACGTAGTGGAAGGGCTGACTGTCGCTCGCACGTACTTAACGCTAACCACGAAATAAACTATCGTGGGATGCTGCACTGTATCACAGGAAATTTACAGCAGAAAAGGATAGAACAGTTTAAACTGAAAGTAAAATAAGTTACTGTTTGTAAGATTTGAGATTTTCACGTCGATGCGAATATAGATGTTCACCATCTGGAAATTATTGATTTTGTGCGAACGTTTCAGAGGGACATTCTGCCTTCATCATCACGGGTGATGTAGGTTGTACTTTCCTCCGAAAACTTAATAACGATCTTCAAAGTGGCAAGAAGTCACAACCCAGAAGACAATCTAAACTCATGACCTTTGTTGTTCTATTAGGGCGAGAGGTATCTTCTTCCGATAGGAGATGCAAGATAGAAGTTTTATAACTGAATGGCACAAAGCGCTACTTCAATTTAATCTGCTCTTAACTTCCTTGGTAATTACATTTAGATTCGTTAATGTTATTCCAAATATTCAATTCTAAAAACCTGTTAGCTATCGTTATATTGTAATTTTGTCGTGCATAAGGTATCACCACCTTGTCGAAGGCAATCTGCCGGGTGATATATGTATATACACACGTATTTTTAACTGTCCTTCCCACTGACCAAAAAAAAACTGTACACGGAGCGCTACTACAAATGTCGGTTTTGCTTTGCGCAATATTTGAGAGACAACGTTAAAGGTTCCAAAAACTTGGCGTCATTTAAACATTTTACAATTGTCCTTGCTATCATTCAGTAATTTGTTGACCAGCTGAATGATAATGGCCCTTCTCAAGACGAATCTTGTTCATTGAAGTTAGATAGGTCTTCTCGGGCGATTAGCCAATTCAGTAAGAAGTTAATTTCCATCTTTTCGGAAACTGAATCTGTATCAATCATCAAGGACGTAGATAAAGATTAGAAAAAGTTTTATTAGTGGTGTTAGGTGATACGAATCAAAATTAAAATTCCCCAAGAACTTTTATGGTAGAATCCCAATCCTAAATTACATCTGAATCAAACGATTAGTTTCGAGGATGACGCACGAAGATTAATATGTGTATGCACAATGAATGAATTTAATGTGTCCTATAAGTGACAGATGATGGGGCATGACTGCCTGGTCTTATGCCTCCATTTTTTGAATTACAACTCGGTCTATCCATTAAGTTTCTTGCCAAGAATGCCAAGACTCCTGAACAGCTCAATAAACTACGGGCCTCAGAAAATAAAGCAAAGCACACAGGGCTTTTGTATGACGAATGTTAGCAAACAAATGCAGCTTACTTAGATTATTTGAGTTTAGTGGTTTTCACTCCTGCTTAGAAGACTGAATTTACTTGGTTACAATTTCACCTAAAAGCCAAGCTTACCTCAGGTTTTCGTTATTTTACTCAGTTTTCCACCTTTAGCTTTTGGTTATTATGACGTGTCATTCGACGCTATCTTACGTGAAATAACATTCAACATTGTTAATTTACTCATGATTCGTAGCTCTCGAATAATTTTCCTGAAAGTATTCGATTTTCTACTATTCCTTTTATGGTAGCGTAGGATAATATTAAAATGGACCTTAAATAAGTATGAGAGTGTGGATTCGATTCAGTTGACTCGGATTAAAATCATTGGTGGGTCCCTGTGTTTCAAATGGGAATATCTTGACCAGCTGAACAACTATCAGCCTTTTATGGAGGACTTCACACCGCGAAGATAGCATGTGTACAAGAAGGAAGTCTTTGCATAAACTGTATAGTGCTATGTTTGCACATCTGCTGCTTCAGAAGCTGAAGGAACTATTTTGATCGACTCTGGCTGGATTTGCTAGACGTGTCTACAGCCACTAGGGTGTTGCCCCGGATTTCCGGGCTGTGCTTAGAAGTCTCTTCAAATCAGGAGGAGTGGGGAGTGTTGTTCTAATCACTGCGTATTGTTAATTTGCAGTATTCGTTATGCTGATATATGCAGGCTTCAGCATGTCATTTGGGATAGGACAGAGAAACAGCTGCTCACCTTCCAAAGCTCCACCTCCAGGTCGCGTTGACACGTCAAGGCAATTAAAGGAATTAAGGACACGTCTTAAAGCAATGGCTTTGGATGCCTTCATTATCACCAGGGATGATGGGCATCAGGTAAGATAATGGACCAACTAGTTCTATCAATAAAAGTATGTTTTCTCAGTGAACTGCTTCATATTCAAAATCTGTCAGTCCTCTTCACTGTAAGTTTGCAAATCTTAAAACACAAAGAGGCTGAGACACGTAGTGTGTGGATATCGTACTTCGCAATGAGGCGACAGTTATAGCAAAGGGCATAATAAATTCAAAACCTTGTTTATTACAGTATATCATTAATCACTGTCTTAATGGCAATAAATGACTGCAATTTATATCACTATACACCTCCTTTACTATTTTCCTGATATTTTTACTGCCTGTTGTTTCATTCTAAGGAACAGACACTGCAGTGACCACAATTACGAGAACTTATCCAGGGAGTGACAAATAGAATTTGTATTGTTAACTTCTCAGAATATGTTTATGTTCACTCTATAGACTTTCTGAATGATGTATAAAATATTATCTTTTCCATAAGTCTCAAGGAAACAAATTCTTATAAATAAGACTATTTTAAATATTCAGTACTTGAATTTACTGGATACTGGGATCGACCCGTTCTTCAAGTGTCTGAGCACTGCGGGTCCCAACTTTGCGTTGGCTCGATCTGTAGACATTCGGTAGGACTCCTTGGATGAGGGATCGGCCCGTCGCAAGGCATCTACCTGTACACAGGACAGCACAACACAGAAAAACATCCATGGCTTTAGTGGGATTCGAACCCACGGTTCCAGCGACCAAGCGGCACAAGGCCCACGCCTCAGACCGCGCGACCACTGCGGACCCCAGTACTTGAATTTAATATCAAATAAAGGAGAAAACATATATAGCAGTGCTGACTAATACTTCTTCAGTCATCTCTGTTGTTTTGGGATAGAGCGAGTTTCCAGCACATCGAGATCGCCGGTACACATACATTTCGGGCTTCTCGGGCAGTGATGGAATCGCTGTAGTTACAAGAGAATGGGGTGCAGCACTGTGGACAGATGGGCGTTACTTCCTGCAAGCTGATATACAGCTATCGTGCGACTGGTTGCTGATGCGTATTGGTCAACCTGGAGTGCCTCATCTCATGGATTGGCTCTTAGACATACTGCCAGAGAATTCAAAGATTGGAGCAGATCCAAAACTTGTACCTAATAGTATATGGAATAAATGGGCTTCAAAGATTGGTAAGAGACAACCAAAGGTGAAAATGATTGAGTCAAGAAATTTCCTGTATTTTTTGTTGTTGTAGAAGAAGTTAATTACAGAATATAAATGATTCGTCTACAATTCTTAAGCAGGAGTTGCAATGTGAATACATCCTACATGTTAAATAAGTGAGAATGCTGACAGCTTCTATTATTCAATATTTATAATTCTAATTTTATAATATTTACAGGAGATTCTAGCATCAGCCTTGTAGAAGTATTTGAAAACCCTGTTGACAGAATTTGGAATTCTACTACTGGAAGACCACCGTATCCAGAGTACGAAGCTTATGTACTGGCTGAAAGATTTTCAGGTGAATAAATGTGAAAATATTTGATTACGTGTCATTACAATGTTCATTTTAGCTTACGGGGAGAAGAATATAGAGCAGCCATAATTGTATATCTTTGACTGAGAGTGACATAATGTGTCTACTGTTGAAGTCAAATATAAAGCAACTACATGTGAGATTAAACTGAACTAAATCATGGCAGTTACATTTCTTCTGTGCCAGGGTCATATAAACACTTAGGTATAAAATAAACCAAAAATGAACAATGACGACTTTTTGTGGTTACTTTTGTAGTGGCTTAAATAGTGAACCATAAACAAAAATAAATATGAAGATTTCTGTCTTGTGTGTTGTTGCGCCGTGTAGTCTGGTCGATGTTTACCAACATTTCAGAGGTCACACTGCCTCCGTCATCAGCGCAAGAACCCAGAAGATAGAAATCTTCATACTCACCGTTGTGAAAACCTCAAATCTTACCAAAATAAATATGAAGATTGTGTCCTACTAGAGGCCACCACATGTCTACATTAATAAATTCTTCCCATTAGAAACATTGAATTACAAAATCGTCAGTCATTTCACGTAGTCACAAATATGCAATTCAGTATCAACTCTGATTTGTACAATTGAAAAAGAAGTAGAGTTCTTGTTTCAAAATGCGTATATCAGGGGATATATTTAATTGTATCTGTCTTATTTGGTGTGTCATAACTTCAGTTACAATTTGATTCTTGATATTCAGGCAGGAAATGGGAGGACAAGGTCAAAGACTTGCGAGCAAAGCTTGATGCGGAAGGAGCTGATGCAATAGTAGTTACGGCTTTGGATGAGGTAGCATGGCTACTCAATATACGAGGATACGATGTTCCCTTCAACCCCATGGTGCATGCGTATGTCACTGTGACACCTGACTCTGTGAACTTGTATGTGAATGAGAGCAAACTCGGCTTACAAGTAAAGGCTCACCTTAAATCAGTGAACTGCTATTCTGAACACTGCACTCAGTAAGTTGAATGAGTCTCATTGGACACTTTGAAATTTAATTTGTAGTCTTATAGGTAAATGAAGTACATAACACAGTATTTTACTTGCACATTTTATTGAATAGGACTGTAAATAAGGAACAAACACAATTTTCAAATTTTTTCTATTGAGATCATTACTCATTCTGATATAAAACATGTGAATAATCACAAAGTTTAGATTAATGTAACCAGATGTGTTGGTCTCATTTCTTAAATTATAGTAAGGAACTTCAATCACTGGCGGAGCTTCAACACTAAAAGTGGAGGGAAGGATGAAGGAAGGGAGAAAGAAAGAATGAATTTATGGCAGTCATTTTTTGGACAACTACTTGTAATGTAAAACACAAAACAAAACAGCCTTTTCTTCCTATAATATATGATAAGGGTTTTCTAACGATTTATGTTTATTTAAATCTTTGCAGGGTTTACAGTTATGATGCATTGATTGGTGACTTAAAAACTAACCAACAGAAGTGGAAGAAAGTTCTGCTTCCTTCACAGTGTTATAATTCACCTGGGGCCAGCCGAGCCATCTATTCAGCGGTAAGACTTAGTTGTTTACATTGAAACTGAGTTACATTCAAGTCCAAGGCAATATATTTCACAAAGGAACTAAGTATAATGTAAGTCAAGTAAAGGAATATCCTTCAATTACTGACTACCTCTGCTGCCTGTCATTAGTCTTCACTACAGCAACACAAAGTAGGCAAATTTAGAACTTCTATCACCCCAAGATGGAAAGTAAGTCCAAGGCTCAAAGATGCCAAAATTACATATTATTTATTTATTAGTGATTCAGAATTTACTTTACATAAATATGTATATTTAGAGATACTAATATATCTGTAACAATTTAAAGGCAAGTAACAACTATACTTCCAACAATTTTAGAAGTAAAAAAATGTTGAAGGTGTAAACTCTTCAGGATTTATGACATGTGGCCCTGTCAGTATCATACAGAGTTACCTGTAATCAAGAAAAAAATATAAATGTAGATATGTATTTGATGCTGAAGAATCCCATAGGAATAGTGTGGGACCTTGCCCAGATCTTTCAGCAGTATTAACCCATGGTGCAGATCCTATGTGCAGATTCCTCCAGGGAAACAATTGGTCACGTCTTCACCCATCATATTCATGAAAGCACGCAAGAACCACATCGAGATAGATGGCATGAGACGGGCACACATCCGAGACGCAGTTGCTCTTTGTGATTTCTTTGCCCACTTTGAAGAATCGGTGAGTTTGTCACATTGATTCATTGCCTCATATTTCTATAGAACATTAATCTTCAACTTGTACTCCACAAATGCCAGTTATTAATTTTGGTTTTCAGGGGTAACCGACTCTGAGATTATGGATTAAAATACAGCCCACCTCTAAGTATTATAATCAGATTAGACTTTAAGCTGTTATTTCTTCATATATAACTCTTTTTTGTCTCCCCCATTTTGTTCTGTCTCATATCACTTTGATCATTGTTGACTTGTTCAGACAGCTGCAGGTGAACAATGGGATGAGCTGCAAGTTGCAAAAGAGCTGGATCAATTTCGCCGAGAACAAAATCTTTCAAAAGGTCCCAGTTTCTCTACTATTGCAGGCTTTGGGCCAAATGGAGCATATCCTCACTACTTACCATCTGATAGTAGTAATGTGCTCCTAATTGATGGCAGCAGTATGTTGGTGTTGGATTCTGGTGGACATTATCTAGGTAGGAATAATTACCAGTACCATGATTCCTTTGAACTTTTCTCTTGTATTTATAAAAAATTGTTGCTGCCAAATATTTCCTCATATAGCTGAATGAAAGAAAATTATTTCATTTTTCAGATGGTACAACAGACGTAACACGTACAATTCATCTAGGAACTCCGACAGATTTTGAACGTGAAGCATACACACGTGTACTGATGGGTTCCATCCAATTGGCATCACTTGTTTTTCCCTCTGATGTCCCCATGAATAGTATTGATGTTCTGGCCCGTGGCCCACTGTGGGAGGTTGGGTTAAATTACCTCCATGGAACTGGTCATGGTGTTGGGGCTTTCCTCAGTGTTCATGAAGGTGAGAAGCTCTTCTTCTGAGATTTGGCCTAAAAACTACTGATAACTGTAAAAGTTTGTATACTAATACCCATATTTTATATATTATCTTAAAACTGTAGGTATTGTCCGCGACCCACGAGAGTAGACGTGGCCTTGTCAGCCGTTGCTTGTGTGGCAGGCGGAACGTGGGTTCTGCGCATGTGCTGGTGATGTATTCCTTACCTAAGAATATTGTGCTATCAGTGTCAGTACATTAGCTTATGATGTACGGCCTGTATAAGCTGCGGGTGTTTTTCAGTCCACTAGTAGCACAGAATTCTACCCCACCTCCCTCAAAGATGTCAGGTCTACTCTCGTGCCTTGCGGACAATAGACTAGATGACTTGTTTTGGGTTGTTGTGTAGACTGAGCAGTGTATACAACACCACACAAAGTATAAGTCATCACCAACGTACAGCATAATCTCATATAAATGAAAGAAAATCCGAGAAAAACACAGCAGCAATTCAGATACTGCTGTTTATATATAAGAATATATTATAAAGATAAGATCATGATAATGAATAAATAATTTACAACAGACATAAAAGTCAAGGAGTCAAGCAACAAGAACAGAAATATTGTAGTTGATGAAATACTCTGTTCTTTAAAAGCTCAAATACAACAGTTTATTTTTATTTCTTAAGTTGTATTTTGCTAAAATCACATATAACTAGCTAAAAGATTTTCAGTTTCAAAAGTAAACAGGAAACACATAATTGGAATTAATATAAAAAGTGATTATTTTTAATTTTAAATTTTCTAATGCTAAACATATATCTTTTACAAAAATGGTATGATATTATTATGCACCAATGATGTATTACTCATTGATAAGACCAACATATGCATGATTTATATGAAGTAGTTTATAAGCCAGATCATATAAAAATAACCTGAAAATTACCACTATATTCATGAAGATCATGTAATAAATAAAGAAACCTATGTAGACAGAATGATGATGATGATGATGATAATAATAATAATAATAATACCTAATATTGTTTTATACACACATATATAAACAAGATGCTATAATGGAGAACTTCTCTTAACTTCTTCATGAATGTAATTTCCATTTGTTACTACTATTTTACATTTGCCCTATTTGCACACAATTTATTAGCTAATCTCTCTTATGATTTTTCATTGCAATCTGAGGAACAGAGATGTTCATATACTTAGTATCCTATGTGCCTACTTCTATACTATGCTCCTTACGAGCATATAGTAGAGTTTTCTGTGTGTTTCTTAATGCTATAAATGATTTTGCCCAACATATTTCTATTGTCAGCAAAGTATATTCTAAAATAAAGTTGTTAATTGAATAAAATTGCTATTAGTTGAGCAGATGTATTAATACATCGAGCAGCACATACTTTTCCTATCACTTACTGGTTTTCTGGATACTTACTAGCAGAATATTCTTCATTCATCCTCTAACCAACTCAGTCAGTGTGATTTAATTTTGTTTTATTTTTGGCCCCTTTATAGCACCTATTACTATTTCATATACTACAGGGAATTTGACTTTCCAAGAAGGATATTTCTTCTCAGATGGTGAGTACACAGTAAACCAAACTAATTAACTATACAAAGCACATTTATTGTTAAGAAGCTTACAGATCCACAACTTTTTAAAAATCCCGTGCTTATATAGAACTCGGCTTCATCACTATGTTCATGAGTGTCTGCCGCTGTATCCTATTCTAAGCAAAATGAATCTAGTCCATATCCTCATAGCCTTTGTATCTGCTCCCATAGGCATTCTAATTGGCCTCCTCTGTTCAGGTTTTCTATCTACAAATTTGTATGCATTTCTTATTGTTCTATGCCTGCTATACATTACACTCACCTCATTCTTGATTTGTTGGCCCTAATAATATTTGGTGAAGAGTACAAATTATGAAGCTCCTTATTATGTAATTTTCTCCATCCTCCAGTTAATTCATCCCTGCTAGGTCGAGACTAACAACTATGCATACAGTTTCAGTATCAACAACTTTGAACCAGAATTTTAAATAAATACATAATCATATAAATTTTCTTTTGTGGTACCTGGACCTACTGACAACCCATTAGATATGATAATATACAGAACTGCAGATAATGAGTATGCAGAGATCAGAAAAGAATTAAACCCACAGAATAATAATTTGTTTATGTCTTATAAGAATGTCAGTATTCATAATTATTCAAGCAGTTACATATAATTTTAAAAATATATAAAATTTGCATAAGAGAATACTATACCTGTTGCCAATAAGTAGCATGCATTTTCCATTATCTAGTGACATTTAGGACATTAAGTTAGTAATGTTAACTAAACAAGTTATCCCTTAACTTGTGATAATATGCCAATGGGGATAACATTATTTTTTAATCGTGTTATATTTTATGTTTATTTATCAACGACATTCATATATTTCATATAACAGATGTATTTAAATATTTCCTATAAATTTTGTTCAAAAAATGCTTCATGAATATTTATCAAGATACTGGTACTTAAAGATTCATGTAAATCTTCCTATAAAGTGGTTATTATTTTAAATTTTAATCAAAATTGGAATTTATTGGCATATTTAATTAAAATGTCCCTGTGTAAAATGTAGTCTGAATGTGTCTTGGTTATTAAGTCACATTGCACTGACAGAAGATGGATGAATAGGTGAATACAATGTCTTTGTACAACAAAATACATAATATATAAAAAAATTATATTAGAGCCAATAAAGCTCAATAAATAAGAATTATGGGCATAGATGGGCAGTGTTTGATTCCTACCAAAACTAGTGGTGACAATTCTGTCCCTTTACTGGAGCAGATCTGATCTGTGCATCTCATAACTAATAGAAAATTTGGCTGATTTTCCTGCTGCGTGTAGTTATTGTCCACCTCCTAGTCTCATGTTCTGGGAATGCAAAACGTTTTTATCTACATTGCTATGTTTCTTCAAGGTACTGTGCTTAGATATGTGGATAGCAGTATCATTGCCTTTATATTTAATGTCACTGAAGCCTTTGTCTGTATTCTTATTTTCAGAGCCTGGCTACTATCATGAAGGTCATTTTGGTGTTCGACTTGAGAATGTTTTAGAAGTTGTGAAGAAGCAAACTAAGGTGAAATAGTAAACTACTCTGAACTCAGGCTTTAAATAAATACACAAAAGCAAATAAATCATAATATATTTCAATTATCATGTCAAAAATTTTCTTGGACCCACCAGCCAATAGGAAAGTGAAATTGACTGTCTAATGCTGATGTCTGTAATTTTACCTCCACATCTATTATACTCCGTTTTAACACGGATCTTTGTCAATAAGACAAATTTATTTGACAATAATATTTAGAAGCAGCTTCACTTCAATCCACAAATCCAAAAATCTTCTTAAGCAAGGATTTTGAAGCAGAGGGAAGCACCTATGCAAGCAGGCCCTTCTGCCTTTTATTCACTTTAAGTGGGTTGTCTGACATCCAAACCTCTTCAACTATCCCAGTCTGCCTGCAAGTCCTCATCCTGTTTTTTCCATAGCCTTCCTTTATTCTGTGCGATATCTTCATAAACTGTTCTTCCTGTCTTCATTTTGGTCTCTTCCCTAGTTAGGCTTATATATTTTTCTTTCTTGTTCAAATCCTTCCTTGGAATTCTCTTTTCATTCATTCTTAAAATATGTCCAGATGTCTTTCTATTATTTGTTCAATTGCTTTCCTCACATTCTTTCTAATATTTAATTTCTTATTCTATCTGTTGGTTTTTCCTTCTGTACATACGTTCTAAAGATCTTCCAGCAGTACCTTTCAGAGATTAAGTGAAACCAAATATGGCTTGTGTATATCTGTTTTATTTAATGATGCTGTCAGTAGCACAGACTAAACAGTGTCAAACAATAGGATGAATAATGAACTAAAAAATGTATGGAAAGAAGCAGTCATGGCCCAATCTGGGTGGCCCAGCCAGTCTCTGGTCTGAGATTTTAATGTGGAACCTCAGGAATATGAAGGAGTGCTAAGTACTTGGCAGCAAAGAGCAGTGTGAAATGAAATGATAGATAACATGGATGGGACATGTAACATACATGGGGAAGATGTGAAATGCATACAAAATTTTAGGGTGAAAACATAAAAGGAAATGATGACCATGTACACCAAGGCATAGATGGGGCAATAATATTCAGATGGATCTTAGAGAAACAGAATTTGAAGATTTAACTAGTTCTAGATATGGTACATGATTTCCCATATTTAATTGTTACTTTGCTTTCAGTGTACATTTCTTAATGGATGTGGGATCAACAGAAAAATATAAACAAATAATGAATTAAATTAATTTTGTCTCTTGCATTTCCTGCAGATGTACTTAATGAGCACCAAAGATTCATTCCATTCTTGACTGACTTAGCCATACATTTATAAAAAATGCCAAAAAATTCTTCTTTCTATAACACTAATTTTGTATCATTTAATAAACTGAAATATTTTGTAATTTATTTGAAACCTTGAATGTATTTTGAACAATGTTGAATTTTGCATTTAATATTAATATTTGGTATTTTTATTCCTTTTTTTTTTTTTTACAGCACCACTTTGAGGGGCAGTACTTCAGTTTCCTACCTGTAACATACGTTCCATATGAACCGAAACTAATAAATGTTAAGATGTTGAATCCACAACATGTGAGTTATATATTAGGCAAGAATAAAGTAATTTGTTTTTCAAGTTGCATGTAGTTTTCCACAAATTATAAAATGTTGCTTTTCAGTACAGACTCATTTAGTGAGTTAGAAGTCATGTGGGGATTAACTTTTCTGTTACACATGAGATAGCTTAATTAGAAATGTGGGTCTTAAGTTTGATGTTTGACACAACAAATTAAACACAATTTTCTTGCTGCGTAAGACTTAAAGCTTTCACTGTAAAATTCTCATACCATTTGTCAACAGTCAACTATTTGTGGCTTTTTAATTATAAAATTACAAACTGCCACGAAAATGTACTAAATAGAACACGGTTTCTTTAACAAAATATACAGCATGGAAAGAGTTAAAATCATGTTTATATTTTTGTCTGTCTGAAACTGTTCTACTAGTTGTGTGATCATAAAGGCACTAATATTTCAGAGTAACACGAGAATCAGTATTTGATTTCCCGATAAGATTTGACAATATGAATACATTGGACTAGTACATAGTTCTTGTAAAGTGCCCTTCATAATTACAAATGTATAAGCAACTCCCACCATCTCCTAGGTTAACTGATTTTTCAATTGCAAAAGTTATGCAGTGTTGAATGATCCATGATTTGTGGATGATATATTTGAAGGTATGTAAAGGGAAGTAGTCACAGCCTATTTAAACATACTATACTGATACTTGCCTGGAGAGGCTGAAGAAAACTATAAAAATCCATAGTCAGGATAGCTGGCATCCAGGTCAGTATTTAAAATTTTTAACTTGGGAGATGCCAATTACAAACAGTAGTGCTATCATTCAACTGTGATCTTTTGCACAGGCGTTGTTTTATTGAACTCATTTTTTGTTTGTTACAAGTGATGCTTTATTCTCATGTTTCAATAAGGAAAATATAAAATTGATGATCTGTTGTTTCTGACAGCGACAATGGTTGAATGACTACAATGCAAAAGTACGAACTTTAGTAGGAGCAGAACTCAAGCGGCAGCATCGTATGAAAGGTTTCTATTGGATGATGGACAAGACAGGATACATTCCAGAACATGAACCCAGCAGTGCCAGTGGATGTATCAGAGTAACTGCCTTACTGCTGACAGCAATTCAGATTGTAGTACTTTTCAGTAGAGGTCTTTAGTAGTCTCCATACCTGAATGTCTGTATTTTTGTCCCATTATAGATGTAAATTCTAAAGTAGACTTCATGCATATAATGTAAAGTTTGCTTTCATAAAATTACGGAAGATATTATTTCTGTATGATAGCACTGGTGGCCTCATCTTTGTGTACTGCAGCTATTTGGGGGATGAACAGAGAGTGAGAGAAATATCCGAGGTTATTAAAATCTTGCCAGAAGTGTATTTTGGAGATAGTGAATTTACCTTCACTAATAAATGTCCATCTTCCCTGACTCTTCAGCTTTTAAATCCTTCGTCTTTATTGAAAGGCAACTTGTGTACAATATTTAGTGGTAAATTGTCTTGAACTTACCTTATAGGGGATGTATTGGCAGATGCAAGATTCCATGACCAAAAATGCTTGTAATTCACATATCATGATTGGTGGGAAGAGAGGACAGAATGTTGTAAGTGAAGATTCTGGAAAATTGTTTTGTGAAAAGTAACATTTGTTCAAGTCTGAAATAAATCAAAATGAATCATATCAGAGCACGATTCCAGAAGTGACCTTATTTAGCTCTCTTAACAACTGATCATTTTCTAGTCATACGAAGGTAAGGTTGGTAAATTATCGAATAAAGCAGGCTGATGTAACTGTAGCTCTCTAGACTCTCAAATGAATTAAGCTGTGTCAAGAGCACATGCTTTTTCTCTATATGTGATGATCACAGAGTGTTCATGCAGTTTTCCAAGAAATTAAATATGAAATTTGAATTTAACCCTTTAATGGGTAATATCTTATAATTATTAACACAAGTCAATCAATTCTTCATCCTTTGTCTTTGTGAAAATAAATGTATTTATTTATTCCAAATATTTTTTTGCTTTCTATAACGTCTCCAAATATCTGAGAATGACAGGAACAAATCAAAACATTCAAGAAGAAATTAAGAGAAGATTAAATGTGAGGAATGCTTGCCATCAATTTTTTATCTCTGACTCATATCTAAAAACATAAATTAGATTTAGGGTTTTGAGAAAAGGGTTATGAAGAAAATGCTTTGACCTAAGGGAGAGGATATAATAGGAAGGCAAAAACAATTTATTAATGAGAGATCAAGTTTGTACTCTTCACCAATTATTATGGTGATGTGTGGGACCTACAGAACTCATGGGCAAAATCAAAATATATATCAAATTTTAACTGGGAATTATTAAAAGAGACCATTTGGGAGACAAAGAATAATATTAAAATGGATTTTAAAGGACCAGGGTATAAGAAAGTGGACATGGAGTCATGTGACTAAAGATAGGTATCAGTTTGGGTTCTTCTGAACATGGCAATGAACTTTTGTGTTTCATGAAAGGTAAGAAGTTTTTAACTAACTGAGTGACTATTTGCCTCTCAAGGAGAACTCAACTCCATGTAGTTAGCTAATTAGTTATAATTCTTTGATAATATCTATTATTGTTTATATAATTTCTTGCAAAAACTGCCAGTGCACCTTTCTGTTTTCAAAAGAGTATATTGTTTCCCTTCATATATTTATAGTGTTGAATATAAATACATATTCTGTACAGAAATACATATTGTGATGCCACATTGGCAGAATTTCCTTGCAACTAACAATATCAGCTGGCATGCACAGCAAAAAATATCCTTATAATAAATGGTCTTCAACACAATGCAAGACAAACAGTACAGTACAGTAGTTTTATATTACATAGGTGATGTAGAATTAGACATGAACTTTTATTATACAATATTTGACAAGACACAGCTTATGGGTTCAAATTATGCTACAATGAACTATGGCCACATCCTTCCATGTAGGAAGAGGCCCTTGGAGTAAGATAATTGCCCACCCAAGGAGTCTAACATTTTAATTTAGAATCATCCACACCATTAACTAAACCTATGAAACAGGACTGACAAACAAAACAATAAAAAAGATATTCAGAACTGTGTCATAAAATTGGCAATTATGACATGTGTTTGTGTTTTCAAACTTGACAGAATTTTTCATGACGATCAAAATTGGTTGTTATGTCAGCTGTAAAGTGGAGAGTCAATAACACTGGGGACTCTGAATCTGCATCCCATTGACCTCACTGGAGGTAAAGGATAAAGTAAAGACTTCAATGAGAAGTATGCCAAGAATCATAATGCCATAACGTCATTGTATGAGTGTTTGTATATTGTGTGTGCATGTAGAGGATGAACACAAATGGTCTGAGCAGTTTAAATGTTTATTTAACAAAAACCGAATGGCATACAAAAATTAAATTTAAACCACTGGAAGGAGAACTTCAAAAACATTTTTGTAGTACGGAGAAGTGGCATGACTACAATGATATCCATAATAGCATATGGCAGTAAAATGGTGACCCAACCTAAGAAATTGTGTGAAATTTGCATATGGAAGATTTTTATCAAATTTACTCCAAAAAATACCATTTTAACAATGATCACAGGTTCTGTGGAATGGAACTCAGGTGTACAAAATGTTTTCTTGGACTGAGTCAGTGTTTTACCGACACATCAACAGTTGTTACTTATAGTGCCCATTACTGGTGTTATGTCACTTGTCCTGCATACTACAAAAAGTGATCACTCTGTACATATTCCTAAAATCTGTCTAAATATTGGTATATATAAAAGCAGAGATATATAGGTTACAAATATGTTAATTAAAAGTGTATTACTTGCAAGAACCTTAAAAATTACATATTGTGAAAATAAAATATGAATAGCAGAAAATATTCAGACACGTGCATTTTAAAACCACCCTAATTTAGTGAAGGCATTAACCCACTATTTAGGTAAGAAATATAATTGATAGATAAGCAGTAAACCAAATTTTTATGTTTATACATGTAAATAAAACTATTTTAGTTCACAAGTATAAGGTCATTCATTTGCCCTAAGAAATTACACACAAAATCATCGTGCAGTAAAGATGAAACAGTATGACAATACAAATATGGCTATCTTCTAAGATGTTACACTGTATGGCCTGGTAGATACTGACATTTCAGAAGTGCTTACTGCCTCCATTATCAGGGCAGTAAGCACCTCTGAAACATCAGTCAGTATCTATGAGACAACAAAGAGGAACAGGCCAGTCACTATGAAGACCTTAAATAATATTCAAACTAAGTTTTTCCAGTAATTATATGCTAGTAAGAAATGGAATGATTATTGTCTTTGGAATATTAATCTTCATAGTTAATACACTAATTTTAATGAACTCCCAGCCTCTCTCAAGAACACTACATTCCAAACCAAGTCCTCTGTTGACTGCCAATATTGTTACTTTTATTCATGTTATATATGTATGTAAACATAAAATGTTTAATGCTCTTTACAGCTTCATATTTTGTTGACTCACTTATTAGCAAATAGGTTTTGGCTTTTGAATATCATTGTCACAAGCAATTTAATTTCCTACTTTTAAATGGTATTCATTAAATGAAATAAAATTTTACCATAGTCAGGAATAATGCATACAAAAATTCCAATATTAATAACAATAATTATCCACACAAAGAAAATGTATTTTATTCCAACCCTTTCCAAGATTCAGAATTCTAAAACAATAATTACCGATTATAAGTGCTGCCTAAAAGTTTAAAATAGATTTCAATATGGTGGCAAAAATGTGTAGCAATAAAGATACACTTACGACATAAAATAAAAAATTCCAGGCATATTCCATCTCATGTACCAAACAAAATGGCAGTCCCATTAGAATTTATACTCCATATAACTTTTTAATAAAATTCTAAAGCTGTGTTCTACATTCTCATAAATAATATTCCAAGTGTAACACGTTTAATGCCAGTATCAAAGCAAAACAAATATTCACAACTCTACAAGTGAATACTCTGCAAATTCCTTGTTTAACTGCAGTCTCGTAAATTTATAGCTATTAAAATGTGTGTAAGAAGTAATCAGATAACTTACTCACAAATAATATAAAATATGTTTTTCTTTGAAATATGAGAAGGCAAACTAAATGTCACAATTCCAATGTGTGTTTATGTGATGCTCTCTATTGGACTTGCAATATACATTTAATAGGTGGTACTAATTAAATTCACCTCAAAACTTTTGTAATGTGTAACATTTTTGGATGTAATAAAGTTGCATTTATTTCAAAGCTATAATCTAATAATTTACCACTAGCAAGCAACATACAGAACCTCCACACATGGTCATATATCAGTTTGTTTTATGGAAGAATGTTACATGTCAATTCCAAGAATACAGATCATTCATAAATATGATGAACAATAAAGTGGGGTAATTTTGGGCCACCATGAGTTGAGACATTATTAGAAGCTACTTTTATGTCCAATGAGAGTTCTAGTGACATACTGAGTTAAAGTTTTTTCTTTTCAAAAATTTGTGTGGAGAAATAGACAATTATCATTTTTCAAGTGAATACCAATTAAACTCTGTAAGTTAATTAAATAGTTTATCTTACTGTCCATGATATGTTTTCGCAGCCATCGATAAAGATATGAATAGCCAATGCTGCCTGTGCTAATGCAAAGGTCCCTGAACTGCATTTAAATATGAAATTATGCCTATACATTGCTTGAAACAAGTAAGTTGAGATAAACGATTTTGGTCGAATATGACTATCTTCTGATTTAATGCGCCGTGTAGTCTCGTAGAAAGTTATCGACTCTTATGGATCGCCCTGATCATGTAGGCAGTAAGAACCTCTGAAACGTCGATCAATTTCCACCGCGCTACACGGCGCACAATCCCAGAAAACATTAATTTTCTTTGCCTTTTATTTGTAATGTAAGGGTTATGTCGTGTACTAATAAGTCATTACTAGATGGTCTGTTTTAATCAGTAACTAAAATGCTATGATTAACATAGATAATAATTTAAACGCAGTCCTGCAGGGGAAAAAGATGGTAGCGTGTAATAATGTCCTCACCGACCAAACAACAAATGTCGGATGAGAATTGGGCATTTTGAGTAAATATTTAGATTGGTTGGTCAGTCTTCACCATACTTTTCAGCTCGTCATTGCGATATTCCCTTAATAAATCTTTCTCCGTCGATAGAACACCACATTTCGAGAGAGAAAGCACATCCACAAAACATCTAAATGCTATTGCCAAGCACGCAATAGATGGCAGTGAGAACTATGCTTTAGTCAGTCATCTGTTCGTGTCTGCTTCAACGTAATCTGTGTAACACTCCATTTTCCAAAGAAAAGTATGTTGTGCCATGTTGTGGTGATGAGTCGTCAGTTAAACTTTGAAATGAAGGGTTAAATTGTGTTTTGGTGTGTGCTGTGATTTCCATTTCACAAACTCATGAGTAAGTTTGTTTCTTCGATAGCCCACTTTCAATAATATGTTGAGAGAGTTTTACATGTGTTACTGATGTTATGTTGTGAATTTTATTCAGTTATGGCTCACCAATGAAATAAAGGAAAAACCACGTGTATAATTTAGAAGCAGAACGAGATGGGTTACTTTTTGCAATTTGCAGTTCTTGGTAGTGAAAATATCTTTTAGTAATATTTACGTTGTTTGTAAGGGTATTTAGAATGGTGCATGTTGTCAGTAATTTCTCCTTCATAATTATCTCAAAATGTGGAGCTGTGCAAGTATTCGTAATGGGTGGTTTCACAAGCTTAGGGAAGTTTGTGGGGAACATTAATTTGGAATAGGACGTAGAGTAATAAATAGCCGTAAAATTCTAGTGTTCACAGTATATTTATATAATTTTCTTTTTAAATCCTTCATAAAAACTAGAAAATATTCTTTCTGGATACTACAGCAAGTGATGCTAGTGTTGGTTCAACCTCATCTTCACATTACTACCAGGTTTTGTATTATTCTGTGATCTGAATCTGTATGTCATGCTTACTCTAAAAGACTTGGTATCATATTTTTTATTACCCTTATGAACCTTGATAACTTCGTCATATGTGTGTGTAGTCACCTTTTTGTTCCTTGAACCAACCTCAGACATAATTGTAGACTAAATGTCAAACTTCTACCAGACTACACAGTGCAACAACCCAGAAGATAACCATCTTGATACTTGCTGCTGTGAAAACCTGAAATCTCACATTGACTTGATTACTCACATATCACATGTTCTATATTACTTATGTATTATTTCAGAGTTTGCTCACAGAAGAGGATTTTCATTCTCACATGGAGTCAGGAAGTAGCACCGATGACAGTGATTATGAGACATATTTATATAGCTTGTTACATTATTCTGGGGAGAATCAATTAGAAGAAAATTATCGCTTGCCAGGCTCATCATCATCTGAGAGAATGTCTGTAGATCAAAGTGGTTCATCTGAAGTTGTTAGCTCATTTTACCAAAGTAAAAGGAGTAAAGTTTCTCGTTGGGATATGGTTAAGAGCCTTCCTGACACTTCTGATGAACCACCATATAATGGAAGAACAGCTACATTAAGCAGTGGTTCAAAAAATAAAAGAGTAATAAGGCCAGGAGAAGAACAAAAAATTCAAAATAATTATTCTAGTTTATTACATGCTTATAAGGAAGCTAGGTCAAGCTGTAAGCAATCAACTGCGGCTAAGGAACAAAATTTACAGAAGACTTATGCAGAATACAGATGCAGAAATATAACTGAGAAGGAAACTGGTTTTTCAAGTGCATCAAATGTGGAAAGCAAAAAGGGTAAAAATGCAGTTACAGTATCTAATTCTTTCTTTCAGGATAGTGTTCCAATAGCTGTTGAAAAGCATACTTCTGTGCTCAGAAGTGCATCCACTTATATCAACAGTTCCACTGATAATAGTCATTTTAATAATTACACATATGATAAAAGTAAATGTTCAAAATCTCAAAATTCCAATAATAAGGACATATTAAATGATGGAGACAGAAATAAGAAATGGAATTGTGAGGTAAGAAACAAGTTGAGAGATAACAGACATGAACAATTAGAAGGCAAATTTTCAAAGTATAACTTATGTTTGAATAAGGAAAAACAAAATTCTGTTGAGGAATCTGTAATAGTTTTAGATAGCAGTGATAGTGACACTGAGTCTGTGGTGGAAGTAGAGCCCCCAGTACGTGATCCACCACCTGTTGTGTCCCTTAGTTCAGATGAGGAGGCACTGAATAATATGCCAGATGAAAAAAGACCGAAGAAAGTGTCAGTGGAGGATGACATTGTTGTGCTCTATACTAGTGACAAAATTAATATAAGTGCGGTATGGCCTGCTGTTACTGACAGTGACACAGAAAGTGTAGGAAGTGTTGCCACAGTAGTGCTGAATGGTACAAGAGAAAATTCAGAGAAGAAGAGAAGAAAGAAAAAGAAACAGAAGAAAGTAGCAGAGAATGGAGGATATCTTGAAAGAAGTTTAAATTCAGTGTTTCAGACTTCATCTTTAACTTCTAAGTTTATATGTCCAAAGTCTTGGTCTAAAGATATGTCCCATTTCTACAATGATTCTTGGGGAGGTGAAAAGTTTGATGTTCGTCAGTTGCAGAAATATATGTCAGGTAAGAGTCTTAAGTATTTTATTGGAAACATTCAGTACCTGTAGGTTGAAAACTGTCCTGTGGCTAAGCATCTTACCATGTAACCATATATGTGAGTGTAGTTAAAGCATGGTGTACCTGTGTCATGTTAGCATATTGCTAAACTGTTAACCATGGAGCTAAACTCTGACTGGCAGCCCCATAGTACAAAAATTTATATTCCCTTGTACAGTAAAAGTTAAGGTCATATTGAGGCTGAAGCCATTGTTGATCAAGTTTGTTGATTTGTCAGGGGAAAAAGAAATATTTGCCTTGTGTCTATTTATTCATGTTTAATAACAAAGAAATTTGTAATTATATTGTCGTCATTATTCTATATTATTAAACACTCGGTCAAATGTGACAGTGAACTCCTCAGTGGCTGATATTTGAAAACCAGATGTTTTTCTGAGTAGTTCTGTTGCAGTATTAGTTTAGTATCTACCAGTGAGACTTAAGTGGAAATTCCTCACTGTAGTTTATAAAAAATAAATGGTTGATCATTTAATATACTCTAACCCCATTTTAAATTTGTTTCTGGGTGTGCTTGCACATATTAATGTTCATTCTTGTGGGAAAAGTATTTCCTTAGACTAAAATAAGTTGGAAATAAATTTGTTGTTGAAGTGTGTATTGCTTTGTTTTGTAGTAAAAGAGATCGTGTATGAAAGTAAAGTGTGACACTATATACAGAATTTTTCAGGAAGAGTCTGCCAAATTTCATGGTACATTAAACTTGTGTCTTCAGTACAGAATGTCCTATGAACAAGAGTGCAATTTGGAAAAATGAAGGAATTCTGGTAGTTTGAAATAAGATGAAGATGTACCAGAAATAAAGGCTTTTAAGTGTCACACTATCTTCAGTGTGGAACTACAAGATTATGCAGTATCAGTACTCAGAAGATTGCAGTTTGAAATCTCATTGCAGTGAATACCTCAAATTTCATATGTTGAAGTTATTTATTTACATATATTGTTTTTTCAGACAATCCTGCCAATTGGCAGGTTTTGCGTAGTGACATTGTTTCCACACCCAGAAGAACAGGTCCAGATCACCGCAAGAAGTGCAATAACTGTAACATTTGGGGACACACTCCTCAGGATTGCCCTGATCGTCAAAAACCTATAGTGTGCCTTTTTTGTGGGAAGACAGGTCATTCTAAACATAGATGTCCCACAACAATCTGCCTCAATGTAAGAAAATCTTTTAATTTATATATTATAGTAATTATTAATATTATGGTCCTTATAAAGTGTGCTTGTTGACACAGGCTTATGAATAAAAGAACACAACTCAATTTGTTGCAGTCGCATACTATTGCCATTAAAATCTGGCCAGCAGCACTGTAGTACAGGTATCTAAATCCCCTGTTCCTGTAAAATAAAATTTAGAAATCTGGGCTCCAGAATTTTTCTATGCATAAATCTTACTGAAATTACCATTGTATATACAAATGTGGACTGGAAGATGGACGTTTTCTTTATTGTAGCACTGTTTATAGTCTGGTAGATGTTTTCCAGTGTTTCAGAGGTTATTGCTGCCTCTATTATCAGGGCCATAAGTGAGTGAGTGCTCATTGCGCTGATAATGAGGCAGGCACTACAACCCAGAAGGCAGCCATCTTTGGACTTACCACCATGAAAATCTCAAATCCTGCTGAGTGTAGATCAGATTATTTTAATTATTAGAATTGAAGATTTTGTTGTTAAGTACTTAGGCAAGGCATTCGTAATGGTGGATTACTGAAGAATGAATGTAAGAAGTAGAGCATACAGTTTATTCATGATCATTGGTGTTTTCTGAAGATTGTGTTATTTAATTTTAGTGTGGCAAGCCTGCTAAGGTGTACAGAAATGGCTGTCCAGAGTGTTTATCACCAAAGAAATTGTATCAGCCATGCAGTGTGTGTAATAAAGTCGATCATCCCCCTTCCGAGTGTCCAGAATTGTGGCGGAGGTATCATGCAACAGTAAGGAAAAAACATTTGCTTTTCATCTATTTATAAATTGAATATACCAAATGCTGCATAATTTGCATTGTGCATACATTTATGGATTATTTCATTGAAACCAACCAAAGATATAAGATTTAAGACACCACTGTTACTAACCAGATGTGTGAACTACATCCTACAAACATCCTTATTGGTATTAATGAAAGGTGTGTTTGTAGTATTCACTGTTTTATTGTTTAATCATAATCATTATAGACAATATTTAGCATGCAAGATGCGACTGACTTGACTTACTATTTTACTACTTATCTTTATTTTATATATTTTAATCATGTCACACATAAAGGGCCACAGCTCAATTTAACCATCAAAGCTGACTGAAACATGTAGTGGTTGAAAATAAGACAGTGTTAGAATATACAGGAAGAGTCAGAAATTTGCTTACAAACTTTGTGTGCGTGTTCCAGGATCAAAAATAAGAAAAAATGTTCCTATGAACATGGGGTTGCAAATGTTTCATTTTCGAAATAATAGCTGAAAATAAGTTTCAATGAATGACTTATGTCAACATGAATCCAGCTTCCAGCAAAGATTTTCAATTAACGTTTGGGCAAGAATTTTTGGTGACGTGCTTATTGGTCCACACATGCTTCCATCACATCTAAGAGGACCTTCATATCAGCAATTCTTAAGAAGACACTTTCCACATCTCCTTGAAGATGTACTGCTGAATACAAGAAGACAAATGTGGTTTATGCACGATGGAGCCCCAGCACACTTCTCCCGTCGCATCAGAGATCATCTCAGTGAACAGTACCCTCAGCAACAGGTTGGACGCGGTGGCCCAGTAGCATGGCCACTGAGGTCACCAGACCTGACTGTATTGGACTTTTATATGTGGGGTCACATGAAGTCCATCGGTTTTGCAACACCCATAAACAACGACATGCCACATGATTCAAGGAAACCCTGGTGTGTATGAACGAATCCATCAGTCTTGTGTACGTCGTGCTCGGGCATGCGTGGAGAATGAAGGAGCAACCTTTGAGCATCTGTTATAAAGAAACATCCCTGTCCTTATACTTG
Organism: Zootermopsis nevadensis; assembly: GCF_000696155.1. The sequence goes on from NW_019060107.1 coordinate 490,865, forward strand.
GCAATAAAAGCATACATTGAAACTTATTTTTGACTATTATTTTGAAAAAGAAGTATTTGTGACCATGTGTTCATAGGAACATTTTCCCATATTTTTGATCCAGGAACACACACACAAAGTTTGTAAACATACTTTTGACTCGCCTGTAAAAGTGGTAAGAGAGGTTCATTATTGTTCAATTTGTTATACTTTTTCTGATTCAGACTACCAGCAAAGACTTGGGTGCTGTCTGTCCAAGAATACTTTACAAGCCACAAGAAGAGCAGTTTTGTTCCAACTGTGCCAGAAGAGGCCACCTGTCTCATGAATGTAGATCTGTAGATCATTCTTATGCACCATCGCATAACTCATTAAAACGTAGAAGTGCTCGGGAACATAACAGAATGCCTGCCAAGAGGAGAAAGCATAACAATCATTCTGCAAAAATGTCTTCTTTTAATTTATATATCCAACCATGGTATAACCCAATTTAGCAAAGAATTCTGTCTAATAATTAATTTGTACTTCACAACAGTTTTCTACAATATATGTATGTATATTGTTGTATGAGCTGTATACCTGTAAAATATAAATATTGTTATAAATTGTTAATTGTACATTATGTTACACACACACAGTGCATTTTGTGTTTACTGTGATGCCTTAAATTTTGCTTTATATCTAACTTCAGGGGTCAGTCATGACAAAAATTGTCCTGATAACTGAATTTTGTTCACTTTGTCTTTAACATCTAGTGATTATGTGTCTGGAGTTTGTCAGTGGTCTGGAATTGTTGTTGTATGATTTCAATTACCAGTTTTGACAAAATTTCAAAGCAAACATAAATTGTGATATTTCTGTTGGAGATTATGCAGTAGCATATAAAATTTGACCTAGAAGTTCTATTGCTTCTGGATTTCTCCATTGGCTATGAGCCCAAAAAATGTTGTTCTTTTGGGAGGGGACAATTTTGTACATGCAGGGAGAGTACCTTGAGATTACTCTAATATGAAACGGAAGACCATATAATGACGCACTGTGATCAAAAATTCAGATCAAATTTGACCCAGCTGTTACTTGGTAAAATATGAATTATATGATGCTAGAAGAAATTTCTTTGGTAGTACCTAAATTGGTGTAAAATGCATAGGTGTGTATTTCAGTTATTACTGTTTGATTGTTAAGCCTACCTGTTAACAGTGATATAGATGGTACTGAAATAGTGTATTTAATAACATTTACAGTAGAAGAATTATAAGCAGCACTAAAGTTTTATCAGTATGAATTTTCCCCATTGTGTTAACCAATTAATTTGCAAACTTTTTTGTGAAATGTGATGTTCCATGATACGTTTCAAGAGATCTTGCAGATATTTTTCTCTTAATGTAACTGATTCTGTCCCTAAGTTTCCCTAAGCTGTATTCTGGTTAACCTGTTGGCATGCTATGACAGCTGCAGGATTTGTGCTGGTTTGGGTGATGATGGCTTCTTAGGTGTGAAATGGTTTTGTCATATGTATGCATAATTTCCCTTTACCTGGCCTTTTGGTTTTTAACTAAATCAGGTATTGTATTATTGCTGTTAACATAGCTTGACTGGCTTAATCATAACTCGCTGACAAACTCCGGTAATGGACGATCTGTTAACACTAAGCACTGGCAATTTTATGTACGGAGTTCCCTGCTGCTGTGACACTTTGGACATATAAAGAGATTGTCACAATTACAAATTCATGTGCATTGTAATTTTGGCATTTACAGGACAATAATTGAAGAGTAGGATATGAAGTTTCATATTTATATCCTCCATAGTTATTGAATGCAAAATACAACTAACTAACTAACTAGATGGCTTACCGAACCCGAAGGTTCATCACCGAATTAACCAAAGCCCTCCACCGGACCCTGTCCTGGGCCAACAAAATCCAGTTTCCTTCAACTCCTATCTCCCATAGATCCCGCCTGAGATTATCCTCCCATCTACGTCTAGGTCTCCCCAGAGGTCTCTTCCCCTCAGGCTTCCCAAATAGTGGACCCAACCAACCAGATGGCTTACGGAACCCGAAGGTTCATCACCGAATTAACCAAAGCCCTCCACCGGACCCTGTCCTGGGCCAACAAAACCCAGTCTCCTTCAACTCCTATCTCCCATAGATCCCGCCTGAGATTAACCTCCCATCTACGTCTAGGTTTCTCCAGCGGTCTCTTCCCCTCAGGCTTCCACTAAGTGCATGGAGACTCTCGCTGCCTATTGTGGGTTTGAAGATATCCTCCCTCCCAATTTTTGCATTGAAATCTCCTAGCGGAATTTTCATGTGATACTTGCCAAATGTATCACATACTGATTCCAATTCTTCATAAAAGCTATCCTTGATATCATCGCTTTTGTCTTCAGTTGGGGCATGAACATTAAGGACAATGATGTCGCACCAACGTCCTTCCAAAATTACGTAAGACAACCTGTCACTAACAAATTCTACTCTCTTAACTGCTGCAAAATACAACTACAGTAACAAAAAAAATCAGGAATGATTGTAACATTAGGAAAACATCTTGGACCTTTCAGCAAGATTGTTTGAAGAACCCAAACCTTTAGACATAATAGTGACTGGTGGTATATGTGTCTTCTGGTATATCCCAAAAACAGAATGCCGTACTCTGAGATGAGAAAAGTCAAGTCAAAATCAGAGATAAACACCATGCTGACCTGCTTTCTTGATACAAAACTAATTATGAGCCAGGAGAATTCAATCAGTAAAGGGATTGTCTGTGGTGTGAGAAATTCAAAAAATGATGGTAAGGGCAGAGATTTTTCATCTTCACCACATCTAGACCAGCTCTAATGCCCATCCTGTCTCAACCAGTAGATATTGGGGTTTCTTTGTCCAGGAGTAAAGCAGGCAGGGTGTGAAGTTGACTTTAACCTCTGTGTACTAATGAGATTTAAGTATGCTTGAAGCTTTGCCTTTACTCCCCATGTTTTCATGGTACATACAGGATAAGCATTCATGGATGACTTCTGCAAGACTGCATAGTTTTGTATCCCATAAAGCTGTCCATTATCTTGTTACTTGTGACATGCAGAGCAATTGTAATATTGAAAGAACTTTTAGAAAATAGTTTACATTGACATTTCCAGGCTTTAATGAATCAGTGGAATACATATTTTAATCAGAAGGAAAGAGACTTCTTGCTAAAGGTTAGTGGCAAGGGACATATTTTATAGAATCAGCTTGGTTATTTATCAAGCTAAGTATAGGAAGGAAGTTTAACACAATTTTGGCTTTATGAAATGTAGTAAAAGGAAATAGAGATGAAATGTTGAACATGTTTGAAAGCATGTACAATGTAGAGGTCTGCACTGACTGAAATTTCAGAATTTTACCTACCCTGGTCTGAGAACCATTAAGCTCATCCCAGCCCAAGCCTGAAGTTTACATATTTTGTTACCTGTTCTCTATCTAAGCCAAACTTCCTTTTTCACTAGCCCAGATGAATCCTTATATATTTATAATATGCGCAGACTATCATATCATTCACACGTTTCTTTCAATGCATAAGTGTAATTCTTCAATTAGTTACCGACGCTCTGAAACATCTAAAGTGCTTTCAGCGTTTGGAGGACGGTACAATGATCAGAGACCAAGTTTGTAGGGTGTTATCACGAACTACTGAGAGGAGGCAGCTATGAAAGTTCCCGAGAAATATGAAGTCTGGGATTTGTCTCCGGAACCCGAGTGCTTTACGAGCTGAAGGTGGCAACTACTAGTAACTCTTTCCTTTGCGAAGAATGGATGACCCAAGAAAGCTTGAAATATCTTTTGATTGCCGTCATAAATTAGGCCTGGGCCCGAAGATTATTTGTGCTCCCAAGCTCAGGCAGGGATCCGGTCCCAAGCAGACCTCTACCAGAAGTATGTATTAACTCTTTCATGCTGAAGTTCGTCTAAATATTTAAAATTTAGTTCTTCGAATTAGACACGTTTCTCCGCTACAAATACCAAATGTTTAATGCTTTTTGCCTTAAGAATCGTACGAAAACTATAATACATTTTGGGGGAATATTGCAGAGTTATTAAAGCATGTGGTACATATAGTCACCAGTGGGCTGTAATGGGGTAATAAGTAATAGTGGTTATTGACACATCAGAACAAAATGTCGTTTTAAACACAGTAATTTCCACGTGCACGTATGTGTTGGCAGCTCTGTAAGATTTTCCATCTGTGTACCAGTGGCATAGAGTGTGGTTGTGTGTGTGATTGATATTGTGGCGTAATTTGTTTTCGATATGATTAATTGACATTATTTTACATTAAGGGTAACGCATAATAGGAAATAATGGATTATAAGGACGAACAAATCAACGAAATTGAAGCTTTAGATTCAATATATTGTGGGGAAATGGAAAGTAAGCATGGTGAAATTTTAGTACAGAATCTTTCACGAAACAAATGTGGTATGTTGCATGTGCCTTAATTTTAGTTCTAGGCAGTACTCCACACCACAAATTTATAATTCCAATAAAATCAGAAGAATATGAACCCGACACGGAAAATGGACTGAAATGCAATTTGAAGTTCAGTTACACATCAAAATATCCAGAGGAAATACCAGAGGTGGAGATATGTGATTCAGAAAATTTTGAAGAGGAGGATGAAGCAGTATTAAAGGAGCATATAATTCAACAAGTAGGATTTGATTGTGAATTGTATATTTTTGTTCACTTAAGGTTGGATTATAAATCTTGGTTACTGAAACATGGGAAAAGAAGATCTATCAAAGAGTGTAAATAGATTGCTCATAATTTTAAAATACTATACTGTAGTGTTCTACAACATGGACTATATCTTGGGGAATCAGTCATGGCTGGTGTCCAAGATATTATTTAGTTTAGTTGCTGTGAAAGCTTAAAAAAATTATGGAATATGTCATTAAGTTACTATTCTTGTTATTGTTTTTAACACAACATAGTACACCGAATTCACTAATGCCCTCTATCGGATCCTGTCCTGGGCGAACAAAATCCAGTCTCCTTCAACTCCTATCTCCCATAGATCCTGCCTGAGATTGTCCTCCCATTTCATATATATTTATTTATTTATTTACAAGTTCCAAGAATCCAATATAAATGACACAAATATTAGTTATGTTAATTATTTTGAAGAAAATTTGCATATGTGGTATTGATAATATATTTGATAAAGAAAACATATTAAAATTATTTACTTTTGTGTTGCATGATAATGGTAGTCTGTTTTTAATAAATTTAATCTAATATATGCTTCAAGCAGTTATTTAAAATTCAAATGGACTTCATGATTTAGATGGGTGATCTAAACAGTGCCTCATTGCAAAAGTAAAGTAATTTACTTTGTCATAATTTTCTAATGTATGCATATATCATTTGTATTTTCAGGCTGAAGAGAACCTAGGAACTGTGATGATTTTTACATTAGTTTCATCAGCACAAGAATGGCTTAACACAAAGTGGGATGAAATACGTAAAGCAAGAGAAGAATATGCAATATTAAAAGAGAAAGAAGCAGAAGAGGCAGAAAGGGTTTGTTTATTTGGAATTTAAAACCATATTTAGAAGAAACGCCTTCAAAATAATAAGTGGAAAAATAGTGAACAGAAACACGGTTTAATCTGCATGTTACAAAAGGAGAAAGCTATTAAATAAGCCACAGGGTGTCCCCAAAATATGTTCAGAAAATCATTTTCTGACAGCATTATTAAAATTATCCTGATAGAGGTTTTATGTTTGTCTTAAAACTTAGGAAATCTAAGCTGCTTCTTTAACCTTTGAACAACGGGGATTTAAATGGCAAAATGGTAACAGCCCTACGGAGTATTTTGGCAGGTTCTTAAACTTTTGTGCACGCTCTACGGAATACTTTAATATTATCTAAAGAAAAACATGATAAATTGACGAAATAAATGTCATATTTATTCAAATAGAACAGAGAATACACAAGAGTTTTTTTAAAAATACAGTTAATATCTTAATTGCCTAAATAGGCCTTAGTAACTTTATTTTCTTCTTTGGAAGCTCATTCGACATGGTAGAAGCCATGGTTGTGAACTAATGACCACACAAAAATATTTTTTTCCCCTACTTCAGTGGATACACATTGTTTTCACAGATCATGCCGAGGAATGTGAGAAACTCACTTGATAATAACAATGTTTATTGATGTTTATGGTTATAGTTTCCGGGTTGACAGCTCAGGCTGAACTTGTAAAAACTCTAGAGAAAGAGATTCAATATTTGCAGCCCCTAAAAGAGGCCAAAAGACATAGCCAAGTCTACTTACAATGTTGCAAGTTTTGAGTTCCACTCCGGGAACGTTCGTAGGGCTGAGTACACAACTTACGTCCCAGACTGGGAACGCTAGTAAGATAAAGGTTAAAAGTAAACTGTTTAGATTTTCTGAGTTTCATACAGAACATAATGTATCTTGTAATTTAAATTGGCAGCCATGAAGTGAATGATGTGCTACACGGTTCAGTTTTTACTTCTTTGTACCAACTTTCTACAGTTAATATTATATTCTCAGGATAATTTTAAAAATTGTTGGTCTCCTTATGGTTTATTGCTTGTTTACAACTACTCAGAATTATTGCATCTCCTGTGTTAACTTTAGCAGTATTAGCATGTTTTTTAGAAGAAATGCAGAACTGGTCAGTCATGTTGGCTGAACTGATTGTAAATGGTTTGCAAAAATTCGGTAAGCATGATTAACTCTTTCAACTCTGATATTTGAATCAGCTGTTGGATTAAGCATGGAACTTCTGTTTCAGCAGATGATTTTGTACTGTACATTGAAAAGTTATGTTTTTGGACAGATATTGACTCTCAACATTTTTATAGAAAGATAGATTACTTTTACTTTTATTTTCTTATACTTTTTTCAGCTTGATGTGTCATATTATGGTATACTTTATATCTGTATAATATTTATTAAAAGAGGAACTGTTGCAGTGCGCTTGATGGGGAGTTGGTTGGACCACAGCAAGTGTTTGATTGTGGGGAGTGTGTAACATATTGACTGTAAAGAACAATTAAAGCTATCATAAATGTTTCACATAATATAAGCAAAGGGTTCATATAAAGTAGTGATAATGTTACAAGTAAAAATATTTCCCGGAGGTTTCTGATGATGGTGTAATGTGATCTGGATTGTTGGGTTTTTGGACTTTGTCCATTGTCTGAAGACAAGGGCAGATCCATTTCTCAAAGTGTTTCATAATTTTATAATGTCAGATGACAAAGTACAAAAACGCAGCAATCCAAATGTTATAAGTAAATCCACCCATGTATCTTTATTGAGAATTTGAATTTCCCCTGCTAGGATCTTTGGTATTTGGACATGTGCTGCCTCAGCATTAATGTTTCTTCAAATCCTTGATGGAAAACAAAGCATAACATGGCACAGCCCTAGTAGATATAGTGTTTTTACTACTATCATAGTTCCCAACATGAGCACATTTTCCTCTTAGCCACCATATCCACATCAGCTCTGGATCCTGTCAAGACTCCTATCCAGTGCATTCCAGAGTTAAAGTGATTGATTGATTGCTTTGTGATAAACTGGTATTAAGTTCTCTCCCAAGAACTCTGATGCTATCTTACCTGCCAGCTTCAGCAAGTTTTGCAATACTGTAAATGTTTGCAATTTTTACATGATAAAGAAACTGGTAGCCAACAATGTTTGTCTTCTGAAGGAATTATGAAAGGTATTTGCATGCACATCTAGTGCCAGAAGAGAAAATTGTGTGCTCAGAGTGCATTCTGAAAGATATTTTTTGTCTTCTCACAGTATGTTGCTGGTCGGTTATGGTAGTCTGGACAGAACACCACTAAACGACCAAACTCAGATGTGGGATTGAATGTACCTAGTACAGTAAATGTGGTAATTTTAATTAATTTTCTTTTGTTATTTACAGAAAAGATTTGAAGGAACAAGAGTTACAGTAGAATCATTTCTTGCATGGAAGGCAAGATTTGATGTGGAATTTGGAGTGAAAAAAATTCAAGAAAAAGATGACAAGGAAACAAGGAAGTTAACAGGAAGAGAATTATTTCTGACAGATAAAACCCTTAATGAATCTGATCTCAAGTTTCTTGAAGATGGTAAGTTTTTGTATTTGATTGCGTTCTCTTTTACTTTCTACAAAATTATCTCCTGGACATCACTTCTCCTGTACACTGCTGTTATCAATTCACTTGTACTACATCAGACTTCAAGAGACTTTGAACAGTTGAGGCAGGAACAGCTCAACAAGTGACCTAACTCCTTGACTACAAGATGATAATTATTTCATTGTGACTGATATTTGTGGATAATTGTGTGTTTGGCAATAAATTATAATTATTCTCACTTTATAATAAACATATATGGGTGTGTCACAATTAGGTCTAGAGCAAAGAAATTGAAACTCTGAAATGAACTTATGGTAGGCATATTGAACACTTAGTAAAAAAATGTGAGTTTTGTAAAGAAACTTGGAGTTTGTTCCAATATGATATGCTTTGTTCATTCTGGAGACAAATATATTTAAATTAGAACCTAATTATAACTCATCCTGTACAGTGATGCAAAATTCCTTGAAATTTGTGACAAGGTTTAATAAAGTACTTCACTTTTAACAGTACATTAACTAACCATGGACTAGCTCTGTTGAAGAAATTCTTTCTCATTTACATACATATCACAGCATAAGAATTAAGATTTTGAATGCATTTCTCATGTCGTACCATGCTTATCCTCCTTGATTTGATCACCTCAGTAATATTAGTTGAAAGTACAAATTACTAAGCTCCTGATTGTACAGTTTCATCTGTCCTTTCCTTACTTCCTTTCACTTCTCAGTATGTTGTTCTCCAACACCTTAATTGATTCTGATGATATTTTTTCTTTTGTAGGTGGAGATTCTATTAAAGTTGATGAATCCCTTTTCCAAGATTTAGAAGAACTAGATCTTGATCCAGATGATGCTCTTGATGATAGTTCTTAGCTGGTTATGAATATATTTTAATTTTCTTAAATTTGTATGCTGGTATGAATGAATGAATGGTGAAGCAAATATTGTGTATGTATATTACTTAGTAAATATAAGATTTCAGTATTGGTCTTCTGGTTAGTAATGCCACACGTGCATATAGGTAGGTACCAATTGAAGATGGGGGCAGTATATTCCTTGAAAACATTGGCATCTCTCTACATGTACACATTGTTGTAACCCAGAAGATCAACATTGACCTCTTCACTGCCGTGGGAACCTCAAATCTCTTAAATATAAGATATTTTGTGTTTGAGGCTGATGAGTAGCTTCAGTAGTGTTTTATTTCAACTGGTTCAAATCAGCAGTCATAGAATACTGTGTACACTCTATAGCATTGACACATTTGTGCCTTTAGTCTACTCTGAAGTTATTCCTAAACATCTCTTAGTCTACTACAAGTACTTTGTCAAAACCTATTCACTGAATTTTGTTAAAACAGCAATACTGTGTTAAAGTTCAAAACTTCTTATGCTTCAGACATATATTATATTCTGAAAATTAAGAAAGAGCTGGTAATTGGGGCTGTGAGCTGATGAAAATGTTTATTAATCAGCTATTTACTATTAATTGATTAATTGCTTAATTAGTCAATTATAAATACACCTTGTTACAAGATGTACCAATTAATGTGTTAGTAAATATACATCTATAATATATTATGCATCTAATTTGATATATGATTGTAGTTCAGAGTGTGTTTTAACTTTTCACTGCCATGTTGGATAGCTTTCCTGTATGTCACATGAAAATATTGTACATTGACCCTTTGCTACGCTATTTGATTTTTTCAGCCCAAAATACGATTATAAAATTAATTACATTTTTTAAATAAATGCTTCAACATTGTTAAAAATGTTTTGTGCGTGAAATCATTGTTCCCCATATCATCAATTGAGTTTATATAGCCACATTTTATGGTTGCCAAACAAATGGGCAGATGTCACTCAGCTATTGAGGTAACTTGACGAGTAAAAGGTTAATTGGCAATATAAAGAGTGACAGATGGGAAGTTTCCTGCAGCATCAGTTTTAAGTTTAATCGAGACCTCTATAATCTTTGACCAAGCATACATACCATGAATGTATCATTATATATACTCAGTTTTCTTGTACTTAACAGTGGAAGGGTGTTTATGTAATAATTGAAAGTAAATTTTTGGATTTTGAGCTTTGGAAGTTTGGTAGCATTAGGTCATGAATCTTAATTAACTAAGTAAGAAATACTTGATTAAAACTTAATTTATTATTAATTTGATCCTTTCATTGTGACAATCCTAATAATTATGTGTTGAATGTGCCCAAGCATTTGCTTTTATGTAAATATTTAAAAGAACAACTGACAACCATTCTTAATTTTTTAAAAGACACTACCAAGTTCCATGATAATTGTCAAATTATGTTCATTGCCCTACAAGTTTGTATTAAAATGTGTTTAATAGTTTTATATTACAGTGTTTTGTTGTCTAGCACA
>NW_019060107.1:508792-524298 GCF_000696155.1 Zootermopsis nevadensis
ATTGGTGAGGAGGCTTGGTGGACCCCAGAGCCATTCTTGACGTTGCGAGGAGAAAAATGTCTGTCTCTGCCGGGAATGGAACCCCAGTTGTCTAGCACCTAGCTCAGTAAGTGAGGTCTAGTGGTTATCCCGCGTCTGGTATTTAATGATTATTTAACGATGCTAAGTCAATTTCAAGGGTTGTATAACGGATGATAAATTACAGGATGGTGATTGATGTGGAATGAAGCAATTTTTAAGGTTTAGTTCGACATTTGCTTGGAGGGATTGTGGAAAATTTTGGGATAGTCGATATACAGGCCAAAATTCCAGCCGGAAACCTCCCAAATACTAGATAGAATACGTATAACACTTAATCATAATAATAACTTAGAATTCTTGAAGAGTTTGGTGAAGCGAAGAAGATGCCGTGTGAAGTAAAGATTACTTAGACCAACAGCCTGCCGCAGTGCAAAAATCAATTGAGCTGTTATTGACTTATTTAATCCGGAAGCAAAGTCGGTTATCCGCCGTTCCCATAGCAATTGACACGCAGAAGTCATTTCCGAACGATGAAGATGGGGCTGAAACTAAACATTCTTGTGTAATCGATTTTAAGCCGTGTCAGCGTACGTAAAGATGCAGCATCTAAGAAATTTTTTTAACGTTCTTCTGTTACAGTTGAGAATAATAATCATAACAGTACCACCAATAATAGTAGTAACAGTAATCTCTGTGATAGCGACTGTTAACATACGAGGTGCGATCGTAAAGTTTCCAGACTGTGTCAATAGCGGGCGAACCGGATGCAGTACGAGCTTCTGCCGTTAGGGGGTGCGGCCTACATTCATAGTGAATCAGTGTGCCAGCCGGCATCATCGAATTAGCATTTGTTTCTTAGTTACGGGCGTTTTGGTAGTGCATTACACCGACCCTCCTGCGATTTCGGAATGGCGGATTTTCATGAACAAATCAAATTTTGCCAATCTTCGAGCACAACGCCCGAAAATGTTACGAAGCTCGACGTCGTACCATCAACGACTTGTGCGACATTGTTGGGATAGGCTATGGGACCTGTGAGCTGATTCTAAAGGAAGAACTCCACATGCGACGCATCATGACAACGCACCAGCGCACACCGCCTTCAAAGTTCGGCAGTTTTTGGCCTCAAACACCATGGCCGTCATCCCGCACCCTCCTTATTCGCCGGATTTAGCTCCGTGTGACTTCTTCCTCTTCCCAAAGATGAAAATGCAGCTAAAGGGAAGGAGATTTGAGGCGATAGAAGAGATTCAGGCAGAATCGCAGATGGTGCTTGACAGGCTGACAAAGAAAGATTTCCCGGGATGCTTCCAGGCTTGGCAGCGGCGCTGGGATCGTTGTGTTCACTCCCAGGGGAACTACTTCGAGGGTGATGGATGAATTTAATACCTGAGATAAGTGTACGGGTTTTTTTTAAATAGGCGCAGTCTAGAAACTTTCCGATCGCACCTCGTATGACGCTGGATCATACAACGAAAGTCTACCAATATGAAAAACAAACGAAAGCATTTATTTTTGCGGAGACGAACAGACTGTCAATGACGTTCAGGGTATGGATTAACGAAGTTCGATTCACGTTATAGAAACGGTTGTATTGGCTGCTAAATCGAGAACGCGACTGACTTTCACAGCCATCCACACAATGAGTACAGGATACTTTCTGTGAGGATAAAGTCGACCGGAGTTTGTGCTGCCTACTCTCTCTCTCTCGTGCCGAGAATGCACGGAACTTAATCTCCGCTGCTTCCATCATCAGGAGGCAGCGTGCCAACGTTTCGGAGATATATACCGTCTCCTTCTTCTATAACTGTGTGCATTGTTTGTGTGGGCGTGAAATTTAAGCCTTCACATTAAGGGAAGAACGTAGATTGAGGGTGTTTGAGAACGGGCTGCTGAGGAGAAATAGTGGGATGAAGAAAATTGTATAATCAGTTTCATAATTTCTACAGTTCGCAAATAATATTAGAGGGACGAGAAAGTTGCGAGATACGAAAAATATAGGATTACACAAAATGTTTGTCGAAAAACCTGAAGGGAAGAGGCCTTACTTTTAAGTAGGAGGATAATATTAAAATGAATCTTTAAAATAAGTTATGGTGATTTGAATTGGATTTATCTAGCTCAGAAGAGGAGCGAATGGTCATTTTTGTGAACACTGCATTGAACCTTCGGGTTCGATAAAAGAGGAATTTTGTGCTCAGCTGAGCTAGTGACATCTGAAGATGGTGCTCATATAATATGTGATACATAGGCTTGCAGTGTTGATGAAAATAACATGGAACAGGGAAATTACGTAAATTATTGGCTATGCAACACACGTACAGTAATTATAAGGCGTAAATTTGTAGTAATTTTAGAGATAACATGTTAATTACATTCGCTGAACTAATCACGTTAAATCCCATTAAAATATCGTGTATTCATTCTCTAAATGACAACAGACAGCTTATTGGAAATGTGTGTTTAGGATACATAAATTGTGTAAAATTGACTGCGAACTTTTGACCTTTCACTCTTCACTTGCCCCGCCCAGCTGCATTTCGCGTCACAGCGTGTTTCATTTTAATTTTAAACGTTCTTCATAATCCGTTCTGAATGATTAGAAGGAAGACTGTAATTGAAATCTCTGAAGTTCGTCATTTTTTTTTAGACTAAAAGACATTTTATATCTGTCATGTGAATGCAATCATTGAATTGTAGGCAAATTAATAACTTTTAAAACACATATTTTGTTTTTTCTTTGGCATTTCCTTTGTCCTGTTCTAATTAAAATTTAATTCTGAAGGAATGGTTCCTTCAGACATCTGGCGAGAAGTGATGGACGGGGAATCGTTTTGGTGGAAATATAAGAAATTATATTAATAGTAACTACAAGGAAATATAACAAGTAATATGAATCTACAATCGTCAACAAAGTCATGATGTTTAAAAATATAAATACATGGGAAATATAATAACAAACAGAAATGAGTTTTTTTAATTAGGCGTGGAATGATTATGTTCTGCGTTTTGACGTCGTGAAGACTCATATGTAGACAGTGACGTTTTGGTGAAACGTAGTGTCTCGAGTCTAGACGGCGTCGTAACGCAGAACAACAACATCGCCATCCTCGCCGCCGTGAGTACGTCAAGTGTCACTTGGGAGTGGAGTACGCGAACTTTGTGCTTTGGTCTCCGGTTGTATTTCTCCTTTCTACTCGGAAGATACGCGTTTCTGCAGAAACCTTCTCATACCGAAAATAACAAACTCTCATTCTCTTTATCCCTTTCAAGAAAATTCTGAGCTAACAAATTCAAAAAAAAGTCCGCAATCACTTCCTGTGTATCCTCTTCAATTCAGCGTGCATCATCTAATGCATACCGACGCTGAATAGTAGTAGCTGGACTTTCATCACTCCTTTCCGTGTTACGCATGAGGAATCTCGTTTAAAACACGTCTTTCTGTCTGGATGTATTTGGCTTCTGTGAAGATTAATGAAGGAAACCTTTTAAGCTGTCACTAAGCAGTTAAAGCTAATTATTTATAATGTTAACCGATATTAACTATGTTGTTGTGGGAATTCACTAGCGGAAGAATATTTTTTAAAATTAGAACGCTGAATGGAAAGGGTTAAATAATACAAGAAGTTCTTCTCTTATAGGATGAAGGCTGGAAGCTGAACCGTACGAACTACTACCAAGAAGGCTGGTTGGCAACGGGCAACGTGCGAGGAATTGTCGGTGTCACATTTACCACGTCACACTGCAAGAAGGCCGTCGACTTTCCACTTAGAACAAACTACAATCTTCGTGGGCATCGATCAGAGGTATGTCAAGCCACTGCCTTTCTGACACTTTGGTACCAGAAACCAAAGGTTCCACGAATCTCTGCCATTGGACACCATCCTGAATCAGTTCCATCCAGAATATGCCGTGAGAATCTGAAATCTCACGCAGTACAAAATTTTTCACGTTATTTTAAACGAAGAACTACCGCTGATATTTTCTGTTTCAGAATTATTTACTGTTTAAGATTATCTTTGTCATAATCGATGTACACAAAACGTTGCGAGCACAGAGCTTTGGTTTTTATTGGTAACAAACGGTATATTTAAGCTCTGTTCACACCATAAAAATGCAATGTGTCTTCATTCATGAAAGTCGTAACGAAATACAGAACGTCTAATTCTTCTTTTCACATCACCAAAAGAACTCTCTTGATCTTGTAGTCTCTCCTTCTTGGTCTTCCAGTCGTCTCTTTTCTAAGACGATTGCTCACTAAAATTCTGCATGCGTTTCTTGTTTCCCAGTCCTAGGTAGGCCTGTATGCCTAGGCCACGAATCAATTACATTCAACTTCAGTTGAAGTTACCGAAATTCGCAATCTTGTAAAAAAATCCTTTTTATATATACTTTGATCTTCGGCGTTTTCGAAAGTTGACCGGATGAAACCAGTTGTTAATAAGACAATAATCATAAACGGATTGCCCTGCGATGGAACCCGGGCATCCACGTTGGAAGCCGGTATGTTTTTTAAAGGCCATTTATGTGTATTATAGAAGCATTCCAGCAGCGATAAGCATAGAGCTTATTCGTCAAGTATTACTGCGTTGTCGACACAAAAGTACCAAGCAGAAAGGAGGATAAAGAGAATTATTGTTCCCACATGGCTTCCTTTGACGAACTACAAATTTCACGTGCTGCACACTAGAGTGTCATAGGTTTATACTTTAAACGTTAACAACGAGATATCTCGTTTGTAAACACTTTATTCAGCTTTGAATAACTTTAACTTACTTAATATTGGCATTAAAATAAAACTTTCGACTGTAGTGTTTTGAAATATCAGATTGAATAGCTCTGGATGATCAAATCAAGGAAGGAGAGATGGGTAAGACACGTAGCACACATGGGGACACGAGAAATCAATACAAAATTTTTGTCGGAAAGTCTGAATGTAAGAGAGTATCTGATTAGATGTCGGCGTAGACGGGAACTTTATTTTGATTTTAAATAAGCAGATGTGAAGGCGTGGACTGGATTCATTTTGCTCAAAATAATGTCCAGGTTTTGGGCTGTTGAGAACACAGGCAGCTACATTTTTTATCAGATGAGTAACTGTCAGCTTTTCCATGGAGTTGCAGTGTATTAAAAGAGGTAACGTTGCTTCACGCTTCCTAAAGTTTGATAGGCTGTGCAGGGAGTTAGGATGACAGAAAATTAAAAGTTTCACTGTTTTAATAACAACGGACTAAAGAATTTGTTCAGCTTTTACTTTGTAGGGAGTTGATTGAAATCGTTTCTTTAGATAGGAGATGGAAAGCTTTTTGAAGAAGAGGTTTGCCTCTTCTTCACCCAAACCTCTTACCTCACGAAAAGCCGATTGCTTTACCAGTAATCTTATTTTGCAAGTTACTCCAGAATTCTTCCTCATTTGTAGACCTAAGTTTCAAGAGTTTCAATAAATTCCTCGATTTCCGAGCTTCTTTAAAGTCACCATCATTGGACGGTTAACTCTGGAAGGATTTTCAGCTCGTAATTAATCAATTTTTAAGTCCATCAATTGTGAGTGGGTAAGGATTTGCACCCCACTCAGACAGTTTTATTATGGATTTCTACTCGAAGTTCAGAAAGTGGACTCGCAGTGGAACGTGGTTTACGGGTGAAACATCACAAAGGTCATGCAGATAAATTTCGAAGCACGAAATTCTCTTTGTTTACACGTAAGGGGTGTTGTCTGATGACCTGGCAGTTCGGCTGAACAATGGGTCACGTCATCAGTAATGGAGCGTTGCTCTGTGACGAACGTTCTGTTGTCAGTTTCATTGTTACATTGGGAAGCCCAGTCAGTAATCCAGTTACAGAAAGCAGTATCATTAATTTTAAGTCTAGTACGACGTAGAGAAAAGGGCGAAATATAGGCATTTAGAAAGAAGTGTGTGCAAGGAGAACAATTTTGTGTTCATGGAATAGCGTTCAGGGTTTTGAGGGAACATATATAGGAAGACAAACGAGGCAGCAAGTACTCGATAAATCTTTTGATGTTCAATTTTCTTTAGAGAGAGAGAGAGAGAACAGGAATTTTAAATTCAGTTTTTTGCTGTAATAAGTATTCAGTTGTTCATGCAACAGAACAGAAAGCCAAATATAGATTTGTGTTGCTGTTATTTCTGGTCTATTTGCCTTATTTTTAAGGAAAAATAGGCTTGTGGTATCGTGTCCGTATATTCTTGTATGTGACCTCCGTAAAATTGGATTTTCGTGAAAATTTATACGGACGTCATGTTACTGTAGATAATCCCAATTTGTACTTATTAATTTCTTTTTAGAAATATCAACATGGCTGACGAAGTAATTTAATGTAAATTCTGAAAATGATTCGCAAGAATGTTGATAGGTTAAAGGTTAAGGGTAGAATAAGGAAAAAACAAGAATGCTGCTACGGCATTAGATCAACATTCCGACATGACGGACAGTGAAACGGTCACATCCATAATGTACACATAAAAAGAGTAATGAATTGTGAAATACTGTTTCATTTACATTTTGTCAGCACTGTAATATTCTACGTTTCAGTCGCAAGTATGTTAAAGATTAAAAACCCGATTTAATAAACGTGGTTGCAAGTTTATTACATCACGTGTAGAGCCCACCATTCATACACTGCGTGTTCTTCAAACCACCTGGAACACTGCATCATCAAGAACCGCCTCCCCTACAACTCGGTTTCCATGGTGATTGTGCGTCTGCATCTGTATAATGCAGAACAGCCATTAACGTCGGCAGCATCACGCACCATTATTTTGCTTCCTATGGGTGGACAGACGGACTTCACCTTCCCTTATGTGTTCGCTTTGTGTACTTTATGCAAATAACACATAATAATGACAATTTTTTTTAAAAAAAATAACACGTATTTGAGAGATGTGGCATCAATACCAGTACAAATAGTGTGAAGTTATTCTTGTCTCTATTATCATTACGTTTGTACCAAACTTCGTGAAACCACTATCAAATTACTTTAAATTTGTTTCGGGATGACACACAAAAGAGCCGAATATTCGACCATCGTTGGCTGCACCACAAGCTTGGGAAACTGAACACGGCTTAAATAAAGTTTAATTTACTTTTCTGTAACTTCTGAGTAAATAATGAGACGAATGTTCCAGTCTGTCTTGTAAATAATTCTCGAATGTAGATGAATTCAGTTCTCGCAACCTAACAAGTTTGTCTAATGGCTGACTGTGGTATTAACGGTTTTAAAACTTCAGATCTTAATAATTTGCTGTTAGTTATCACGGCGTTTGATTCGCTGTCTATATTCGGACCTCGTGTTTCTGAAACGCATTACCGCTCTGTTAAACCACGCAGGAAAACTTGTAAGTAACGAGCATGGTGTGTAATCGCTGTTTCTACCGACTGTACCTGATAGAACATTGCGGGCAATTACTTATACAGCACTTGATCACAAGTGTGCTTCTCGTACTCTGTTATTGCGGTAGGAAAAAGTAAAAGAATCAATATTGGTTTAGGTCTGGATACAACTTTTCCACAAAGCAGAATCCAGCGAGACCCACGGACACCTCTCCCCAGCAATGCGACAGAAGACGTGCAGATACAGCCATTCATCAAATTACCACCCACGCAGATACAAACTGTTTCAAAAGCTGAATCTGTCCAAGTACATTATTATTTTATAACTTCATGCACTTAACACTAAAGATAACTGTCGTCTGGGATTTGCGCCATGTAGTCTCGTGGAAACTGACTGATGTCTCAGAGGTACTGAGTACAGTAGATATTTTATTTATACATGAACGAGTTCAGAAAATACATAATAATATGACAAGTTCAAGGAGGAGCTGAAGGCTAGATGAAGGATCTCTCTTCTCCCAGGATTTCCTTACCTAACTTGTATTTGAGTTTTGTGTTTCCTGGTACGTGCTAAGTTTCACCAAACTTCTATTTAAATATATTACCCGCATGCATTAATTGTTGGTAGTTTTCTGCTTGAAGTTCTAATTTCCGTATCACAAATCCTACTTGATAAATATCTCGATGTTAATCATTAGATAATTCTTCATATTTTCAGTCACGTAATCCATCTTGGATCCATATATTTCCCAGTGCAATTTATTTCCAAAACCTTTCAACTTATATTATTTTTTACACAGTAAAATACCAAATTGTTTGGTACAAATATATTAGCTCATATCCGGGTATTATCGAAATATTTTAATAAATTAGTCCCAGAACTGACCAGGATAACGAATGATATTCGCTGTGCCCACGAAGTTAAGGTATATGATTTTTAAATCCCTGCCTCAGTGATTTTCTGAGTCTGATTAAAGTCTGCGTGTGGCCCCAATGAACCGCCGCCCTTGCCATCTTCCGTTGCAACGAGGGGGCTCTGTAAATACAGATGAGCGTGTTTCGTGTGGACTTTATAGAAGAAAGTGCGTGTATTAGGCGGTCGTAATTTATCCGCGTCATGGGGTGGGACACATTCAAGAAGGGGGGTTATATGTAAAGATGCGCCCTTTTATGACATTTATACCCATCTTAGACATCAGAATGAAACATAAACGTAATTTTAATTACTGACTGTCGCACTCGAGTGGTTAGAACTCCTTCATATACTGGAGGTACCTTGTTCGAAATTCGACCAGAATATCTGATATCTGCAAATACCACATTAATTTTAACTTTCATGTATCAAAAAGTAATGTAATATTTCTAATATTAATCCATTTAATACATTAAATTTACATTTTAGACTATACTAAAGTAATTGACGAGGTGTCATTGGCATTTCTGCTCTAGGGAGTTATGAAAGCTAAATTACAATAGGGAATGAAAGGAAGACGGCAAGAGCAAAGACACAAATAAATAAGTAGGTGAAGAAGGGAGGGAGAGAATTAATAAATTGCCTTTAGGGACCAGGAAGGCAGTGCAGAAATTTAGTTTATTTATTGTTCCCAGTGTCTGCAATATCGCGCGCCTTTGTGTTGTCACTCTTGGGATTCCACTCGCATGAGGAATGATAATAGTAGAAAAGTTGGTTAAAGAGAATTATTTCATTATTACAGGGAAATAGAACGTATAGCTTAATGGTGGCATTTTGCTAGCACGCAAACGCACGTTCAACAGGATTATACAAGCGTTTTCATAAACGTTTTACACATAAATGCATATCTCGTCGTAAGGATATTCCTATTTATATTGTTATTCCATGGCCTTGCCTTCGCCGGATTGGACATTCCTTTGCCTCTACCATATCAAGTTAGATCATTTAGTTCTCAGGAGGACACGGGCTACCCCGGAGGGGCTTCACCACCCACGGAGTTAGGACCCTTCCGGGGACTGCAACGCCTGGGGAAACCCCCAGAAAATTCTCCACGACTAGACCCAAATGGGATTTTTTTTAAATTTCACCCTGCGGCTTTACCAACCACCAGGATACTTGTTTCTTTGGGGCTTCACCCCCCAGCGATTTTTGGTTCAAGGACTTTGCCCCACGAGTTTTCTCTCCCCTGCCTTGGCACCAGGCATGGATACCCCTGTGATTCCACCTTCCTTGCTGCAACATTAATGCTATAAAGATCTAAGGGTATTGTTGCAACAAATTTTTGCGCAAGAATGGCCTTGAGTCATAGTGCAATAATGCCCCACGTTATGTGGCGTGAACATATTTGGAACGTCAGTGCACTCCAAAACGTTCACCTTTTCAATCTTGTAAAATATTCCTGTTAATTGTAGAGAATCTTCCCTCAATTCAACGTAATAGCATTGTAAGAATAAAGCTGCCCCTTGCAGTTGGCAACACAGCAAGCGAACCTGCTTGTTGGGTTACGGACTAGCAGGGTTTGACAGTACTGGAGTAACCTAATGGTAGTACGTATAGCACAGGGCATAGGACCTCCCCCCCACTCAACACAGGGAAAATCAATAGGTCCATGCTTTCCAAAGTTGTGGAGTGTAAAATGGGCATTTGACTAGAATTCTGGTCACACAAACGGGAGAGTGTTGAAAGTAAAAGATAAACAACAGTGGCAGATACTGGAAGAAGCTTTAATGAGCTTGAAAGCAATATCTTGTTAGTCATCGAACTGGCTAGCGACTGCGTAATATAGGCCATTAAGCAGAAGGTACAGACCGATTAGCAATGTTTTACACTAGCTTCTTGCTCAAAATTAATTCCAAACACGAACGATTAGAGGACGTTACAAAGCAACTTTATTACTCATATCGGGCAATGAAAAGACCACTCCCAATTAGTTTTACAAAGTCATGAACATTGTTCAGTTTGGTGACTTGGTATGGATGTGAAATTTGGTCTTGTACTCAGAAATTAAAAAGCATACAAATTACAGTCATTTTAAAATAAATTACTTCTGAACATGTTCAAATCTAAGAGATCTGATGGAGGAAATTTGTGATTTGTAATCTCCTAATGCAACTGTTACGTATTAGAGGCTGCTTGCTTATATAGCTCCGAAATTGCGTCTAAGAAACATCTAGGTGTACAGAAATTCCGTGACAAAACCTCTAGGAAGGTGGCTACTTAGAAGACCGATATTGACATAAGAGAATAATATTAAAATGGCAATAAGATAAATTTGCCTGATGCACCGCGTCACTACGTACGGAGAATGGAAGTAAAGCTACACTAATGAAAGGTTAGCTTCACATTCCGGTCACTTTATCCATGGCACCTATTAATAGGTTATGTAGCAAGACTGGGACGCCATAATGAAGAGGAACATACCTTTAATTGCTAGGGATTGATCCAGCGTATAGCCAGTCTATTGATGAAAGTCACAGTAACAAGTTGTGTGATGTGAACTGAATGATTAGTTAGTGTGTGTCCATAAGATTGTCATAATAAACATCTCCTTATTCCCGTACCATTTAATTTTGTGTAAAGCCATGACGAATAACTGTTTTTTTCGCTACGTTTAGACTGTTCCGCATTGCACCGAAGCTGGAGAAGTTGCCTCAGTAGCACGGCAAACAGTCATGTCCGAAAAACTAGACATTTTAAATTAATCGATAGTAAAAAAAGGGCTTATAAATTCTAACACTTCAGATTAGAATAGAGGCCGTATTTGATATTCAGATGTCCACAACAGCCCTTAGACAAGTACATGCGTCGTGGCCCACTTTAACTTATTTTAATGCTGTGCACTTTTCGTAGCAGCAGGTCTAAGTGACAACACAACACAGAGGTAAACAAAGCCAGATATTAACATTTATTAACATAACTCCTCTTTATACCAAGTGAGTGATTATCAGCTTCTCAAGGAGGACTCTGCCCCACGGAGATACAATTGAGAGAGGCGGTGTCTGTTATTTCGTCCTGGTATCTGGTTACGAAATACTCTGATGTACTTAATTCCTCTGGACTTCTTCATATGCGATGTTAGTTGCTGGTATGAGGATTCTTGTATTACTGAAGCACGTATAATAACCTGCAACCCAGCCAAGAATGCAGATAATATCTTTTTCGTTTATATTATGACAAGCATTCTTTGAGAAACAGAATATTAGAAACTACAAGAACATAATAGCTACTTTTTCTTAAATATTCTAATGGCTGCAGCTTGTGAGTTACGGTATACTTGTAATAAACAACCAATTTCGACACAATATTAGCCCATGGGCTTCAATAGACCAATCCCCTACTCAGTTGAAATGGTTCTGGACTAGAATAAAGTAGCGATTACGTTAACAAAGGTTGATAGTAGCTACTGGCGAAACAATACGCTCATTGATCGTCAACTTCTCTGCCCGTTGTTGAAATGTTCGAGAACAAAAGACTAGCATAATGGGGCTTAAATTCACTGTATGCTGACAGTCTCTGTTCTTTCATTAGAGCAACGAAATTTCCATCGCCGCTATCTGGTATTCTTGTGTGAAGATTATAAAAGTGTCTCCAATATAAAGCGTAGGGAGCTCCAGTTCCAAGAGTTCAGTCACTACTTCGATTCTAAAATAAAGCATGTCTCGACCACTTAATGAATATTTATCTTCTACGTGAGCTGTATGCGAACTCTTGACTTAACTTTTTTAAATCACCATACTGTAACTACCAATGTCTTCTTATCTGAATGAGCTTGGCAGTAAGAAATTGCACTTTGAATTTTCTCATCCTATTTAGAATATAAGTCCAACAAGTGGCGTACGATATTCTCGACGGTAGAGCCAACTGTGTTCTTAAATTCTAGACAGACTGTAAACGAAATTACTAATGTAAATGAATTTATGTTTTGACATTGGCAAACATGTTTAATGTAGTATTGTAAAACTATTCGCACTCATAGTCAGAAACAATTTTTCGTTTCGAATTTACCGACCTCATTCATTTCTGATACAGATCTGTTATTTCAGACACTGCTGAATCAGCTACGAATGCCCATTGTACATTTCAAACCTGGAAGGACCGTGAACGAAATTGGTCACCGGAACTTTATTTATATTCATATTTTGAAAGTGACGAATATGTACAGTTTGTTCGGAACAACATACGACTTGACCTTTCGATGCTTATAAGCCAGGAGCTTTGTCATCCTTCTCGCGCATCCAAGGCATCGCTTCATTCTGAACACGCTGTATAACCTTTTGATGTAAAGGTATTCACACTACATACGGTTAGAAGCTACTCTTTCTTGCAAATTCGCTTACTTCGTTGACTTTGATACCCATTTGTTTTTTATACAAATATATCATTTCAGATACATTTAACCGAATTATGAAACGAATTGTATACGTAAGACCTGGAGAAACATTGAACAAATTTATTTGTAGAATTCTAGTGGTAAAGGCAAATATGCACAATCATTTTATCACGGAACTTCAATTCTGGTCTCAGGTCTTTGATAGTTTTTAACGATCTGTTTAACCCCACTGTTATCAAGTGATTTGAAATGATAGCCAATCAGTCTGTCATTTATTCATGACATTTGAATCCCCAAACAGTGCACATACACACATATAAAATCAAAAGACTCGAAGACATGCCTATTTCGGTGCCAAATCTGGCATGGGCCTCTGCAGTGAGAAGCCAGCGACTAACCGCCTGAGCTGTGGCACTCCCCTTACATTAACCATAGTGCAGCCATTGTGTCCACCAGACCACATTATTTGTAGTTCTGATGAGCACAGTTTTGCCTAGAAGTCTGAGGGTAAAATCAATTTCTCGATCCACGCCGAACTCTTCCAAAAAATGGCACTATTTATAGACTGTTGTTTGTATGTGCGTGCCATCCATCCTTTGAATATGCCCCGCCCATTGCAGTCTTTTTAATTTAACGCGCGTTACAAAATCGGGGTCTTTATATGTGCGTGCCATTCTTCCAAGTGAATTTTGTCAAAGAAAGAGGCCAGTTTGCTTGTCTTCATGGACTCCATGATGAACTTGGCACATTACATGAATGATTGTTATTTCAGGTGATTTTGGTGAAGTGGAATGAGCCATATCAGAAACTAGCGTCATGTGACAGCTCAGGAATTATCTTTGTTTGGATCAAATATGAGGGCAGGTGGAGCATTGAACTCATCAATGATCGGAATACTCCAGTCACACATTTTTCTTGGTCACATGATGGTCGCATGGCACTCATCTGTTACCAGGCAAGTAGAGCAGCGTACGTAATTATTCAAGAAATGTCTGTGAGGACTTTCATGCTTCAGAATTTTGAAATGAAAATGTACTCGTGGTTGATGATGATCGTACTTTTTCCATCTTGCAGGATGGTTTTGTGTTGGTTGGTTCTGTGGCAGGACAGCGATATTGGTCTTCCATGCTTACATTGGACTCCACAATCACGTGTGGAATATGGACACCTGATGACCAACAAGTAAGTGAAATGTGGTTGAACTGAATGCTGTTTGAAGATGACTTTGCAATTTGCAAGTTCAAGTGTTCTTACACCAAACATACCGACAGCAAATTTTAAAGTGTACTATAACTTGAAACAATTCATAACATATTCTGCATCTGTTAATTAAAAATTTTGATTCTCTGTAACTTAATTTGAGTTAAATAATTTATATGGAACTTGTGCTGTTTGGAGTCTGAAGACTAGGAATCCTGACAGCTTATTATCACATCTTTCCAAGTAAATATTAAAACTGTCATGATTCCTTATTGGTTTTCATTCCTTATGTGAATCACCTATATTTGGGATTAATAAACGTGCACTTGAACCATAAACTGAATCATGAATATTAATTCTCAGAATAAATCAAGTTTATTTACTTAAAATATACTCAACACATTAATTTTGTTAATGAAGGTGTGTTGGTAGGGAAAAGAATTCTTACTGTTTTATGTATGAATCATTCAACATAGCAGGAAATTTCATCTCATTTGGATAATTGTTAACTCATGATTCCATTAATGTTAAATTATAAGAAGAAATCAGTAATTGAAATTAGGCCAGGCCCATACCATTTAACTGACACTGTATTTCAGAGAAAACATCATCAGTCATTCATATCCTTCCTCTAGTCACATTTATTTTAATCATGTAAGAGTGGCATGTTGAAGTTTAATGTGTGGGAATAAATTACTTCAGTTTGACATGTGGGTCCGTAGTGGCCGCACGGTCTGAGGCGTGAGCCTTGTGCTGCTTGGCCGCTGGGACCGTGGATTTGAATCCCTCTCAAGCCATGGATGTTTGTCCTCGTCTTTCTGTGTTGTGCTGTCCTGTGTACAGGTAGATGCCTTGCGACGGGCCGATCCCTCGTCCAAGGAGTCCTACCGAATGTCTATAGATCAAGGCAACGGAAAGTTGGGACCCGCAGTGCTCAGGCACTTGAAGAATGGGTCGTTCCCAGTATCCAGTTTGACATGTTTGTGTTCTGTCTATAGTGCTAGCCAGTGAATAACTTTCCCTTGTCAACATGTCTAGGTGTACTTTGGAACAACAGCAGGGCAGATCATCGTGATGGATGTTCATGGGGCCATGGTGTCCCAGGTGAAGTTGAGTAATGATGTGGGAATCACAATGATGGCCTGGTCCTGTGAAAAGTTTAAGATGGAAGAGGGGGATGAGACAGAACCTGTGGTAGGGCAGTATTCTCCTCCTGCAGGTATTTGCATCTTTTATATTACCTTCTAGCTTATTCCTAGAATATATTCGCGTTACATCAGAATTTTCGTCAGTCCCATAGCAAATGTTATTTTGTTTTGCTTTTCAGATGACCGCATCTTCATCTTAGCAGTGAGTCTGCAGAATGGATATATCTTCCTGATGAAAAGTTTTGATGATGTTTCACCAATCCAAGTGCACACTGGGTTATCTGGGCCACTGTGTCTTGAGTGGAGTAACTCTCGTGAGCTTCTGGCTGTAGCAGGCACCATGCAGCAGACAGTTTCTGCTTCTAATGGCACTCAGCAGCCATCCCCAGACTCCAGAACCGCTTCTGCGCCCACAGTAGAATACACCAATGTGCTCAAATTTTACTCTGACACTGGTGTGCTCCTTTATTCGACAATAATT
>NW_019060107.1:524429-566772 GCF_000696155.1 Zootermopsis nevadensis
TACTGAGGTTATAATAGTAATGATTGTTATAAAATTGTCTGCTTCAAAGCTGGGAGTTTCAAATTTCAACTTTTAGTGGATGCCCATCAATTGACCCAGTCCTAGCTGCACTGCCCTACACAATGCAGAAACTCTCCTGACAGTCTCAGGATTGATGATGTTGAGAGACTGTTGATGTTTATACTAAAGTGTTCTAATGGAAGTCAAGTGTGTGTTAGATAAATTACTGAGGGTCAACATGTTAAATCCCATGATTTCATTGTACCTTTCACCATGTTGCATTTTGTATATATTTGTCTTAATAAAATTGGCATATCTACTTAAAAATTATTATATAATATGCAAAATGGCATGGTTAAATATATGTACTTTAAACATATGCCATCTTCTAATATTTAAAACATCATATTTATAAAATTTGAAGTGTATCTGATATTATTAGTTCAAACTGTGGTGATACATGAAGTCTGACACCCATTTATCAAGCAGAGAAATAAAATCCAATGTCAGTAATCATCTTACCAAAATTAAAAGACTGACTATTACATTACATATTTTGTTTATCATAAAATAGACCTGTCCTACTAAATATCTAGTCATAAATATTTTTCTTCATAAAGTGCTGGTTGTATTGAAATGGAGCCTGCAGAAAAACAAACTTCAGACTTCATGCAACAATGCAATGAAGTCTTCTTAGGCAAACAGCTATGCCAGTATGGAAATATTTATAATGTTTCACAGACTGTCTCTGCCTCTATCATCAAGGAAAGATGTGATGAGTGATATAATTGTTCATTTTGTGTATACAAATACATACTTTTAGCTACTTTTTTCAAATGTTGTATGCCATTACAACATTCAGAATTATTTTACTTCAGGAACTTTTCCCAGTCTCTCAAATGCAGTTATCATTCTAGAAAAATTTGGAAATTATAAAAAGTAACTAAGTTAACAAGTTCTAGTAAATTTGTCTGGAAAGATGTTCTTTACTGCTATGAGTCTGAAATAAAGTAAGTACATCAGCAGTTTTCCTAAAAAGTTTGAGCTTTAAATTTCAGCAAAATCTGCTTATCTGTATTTTTTTTATTTGTGGTCAGTAACAAAGACATTTAACAGAAATAAGATTACCCTTTGCTGTAATGTACACCCTTACATTCCAGTCTCCAGTCACAGCACTGACATGGGGCCACAACGATAAACGGCTGTTTATTGCAACGGGGTGTCAGGTGCACATAGCTTGGGTGTCACGACGAGTGGCTTCACTGCAGCTCATGTGTCGCTTGTGCATTCATTCACAACTAAGAGGTGGTGAAAGTCAAGTTGCTGCCCTGCCCCTCCCTCCTCGGATCAAGGCCCTTATCTCCAATTTGTTTGCTCAAACCATTAGGGTAAGTATGAATTATCCACAGGAAGTTTTTTTTTTTTCCTAAAATTCTCTTTTATATATCATAATTGAAACTTGCATAGTACCAGTACATGTTGAACAATAGGACGGTAATATTAGAATGCCTTCTTGCAGTGCTGTGTTCCTGACTCATCTGCGCTACGTGAGTTTGTGTCACGGCCACCTGCAGGTAGTGTGCGGCTTCACTGCACCATGATCAGACACGATGATGATTCCAACCTGAGCTCAGGCACATGCTACACACTTTACCTTGAATATCTTGGTGGACTTGTTCCTCTTCTCAAGGGCAAGCGTACGAGTAAGATTCGACCAGAGTTTGTCATCTTTGATCCACAGCTTGATGGTAAGTATGTTCCCCTAAATGTGTTTTTGTAAGATATTACAGTAAAGGGAATTAGTTAATTAACTCTGTGGAGCAGAGTCTTTTAAAGAAGCTGAAAATTGCTCATCTGGTCAAATCTCCTCCATTTTCTCTTAGAGTAAGAAACCAAGTTTCACATCTCTATGAAACAACTGGTATAGTCATAGTTTTATGTATTTGAATTTTTAGGTTTGTAGATATGAGACTGGAAGCTGTCAATATTAGAAATTGAAAGTTTCAATTGTTATTGTGTAAAAATCCAAATTATCACGAGATTATTCCCTTTTTTTGTTTATTTTTTATTGGTTTGGTTAGTAATTCCTAATTTTTATTAAAAGTAATTGGTTACCAATGATACTGAAGTTAACAGAAGTTTCTTAAACGAACAGTTACACGTATTCCCCAAATTTAATCTACTCTTACCCACTTTGTAAATTCATAAGATAAAATTGTCCAACTCTTTTTTGATCTTGGCATTATGGAGGTGAGTTTGTAAATGTAATTTCCCAAAATATTTAAAAGTAACAAGGTTTTAAAATGGCAATGTAAGTTAGAATAATCTGATCTAATATTATCAGTGACTTGGTTGGGGGGGGGGCTGTCTACTAACCCAGATGGAGCTCTTTTATGTTAATTCTTGTACAATGTATGATCCGAAGCTTTCGTGGTGACTAAGTATGATGAATTCTTCTCAGGCTACCAGCCATGTCAGGTGGTTTAATGGAGAAAACACCAAAGTTTTGAGAAACCACCTGATACAGCTTGTAGCCCAAGAAGAATTCTTGTACAATATTGGCATACAGCAACCAATATCTCAGTCAGAAGTTCAATAAAAAAATTACTGTACTTCGGAAAAATAAATAATGAAAGAAGGAAGGACCATTTTCCAGGGATAAGATCCCCCATACACTGATGTCAGAAGTAATCCACACTGTGAAATTTATAAATGAGATGATGTACATTAAGTAAAAATTGGATAGCAACCAAAAGTCACCATCAAGATTTTCAGTTCATACCTGATCAGTTTTATCACTTGTAAAGGAAGGACATATTTTAAAAGAAAGTGCTGCATTCTGCCCTCCAGAATTAGCTTTGGCAGTTGATTCCACTGATTCGGCAAAGAGCAGTGGCTCATCTCAGAATGCTGCAAGTGACACATCTGATACGGAACGTGAAGATGGTTGTGGCAGTCCCAGGGTACAGAGACGCAAACGAAGGCGCAACAAGTCACACAATGGGGGAGCTGATCGGAGCATGGGCACAGCTGCCGATGGGGACCAGGATGACCTTGCTTACATTGACACATTGCCAGAAGTGAGTTATACTTAGCAATTTACATTTTGAGATGTGTATTAACAAATTTCTTCTATTTCTTCTGGTGGCTTTATAGGAAGACTGTATATGTCATACCTTAACAGTTCATTCTTCTTGTGCATGATTTAAGAGATTGCACAGATGTTCTTCAACGGTCTGACAAGTTACAACATTCACAGAAGCAAGACAGATTCCTGCTTCTGTGGATAGTGCATTTTTGAGCAGGAGTGCAAGAAACTGTTTTTTGCACCTGTCTTTGAAATCATATAGTTAATTTATTTCTTGGTAGATGCCAGCAACATGATTCTGTTAAAAGTTCAAATGTTAAAAGTTATGGCAAAGAAAACATTTATGTCAGTATATCAATATGTTGAACAATAAGAATTGAAAAGGATGTCTAAAAAGAAGCTAAAGTTGTTTAATATTTCTTAGCATTATGGTGTTTAGAAGAGAAATTTATTCTTCACATAGAAGATTGCTTCACAAGACATAATTCTGTCAACCAACTAGACATGGTACTAGAGAAGCAAAGAAAATTTGAACAAAATGCTGCAGATGAATTTCATACCATATTTATGCAAAGAATATACCTTCTATTGTCTATTACTGCAAAGGGTCTGGCTAGTTCAGGTGGGGAAGCATCCCCTGAATGTCAAGAATGAAGTTCAAAAACGTTTTCTACACTTAATTCTAACCTAAAAGGAATTCTCATTTAAATGAGTATTAACTGTATTAGTACTTATTACCAGTCTCCTGTGGTCTTCCCACTCCCTGGAATAAAACTTTAAAACAAGAATTTCATGCTCTTTCCAATCTGTAACTCATAAACACTAACACTACATAGATAAATTTGAAGGGTAATTAACAAATTAAAAGTGTTTATTTACTTCTTTTCATCTATTCTCATTTCTAACCTCTTTTACAGCACATTCGACTTGTTGAGGTCACGTCCAACATATGGGGCACAAAGTTCAAGATTCATGGCCTGGCTTCATCCGTTCCAGCCAATCTGGGCCAGGTGACGTACAAAACATCCCTCCTCCACCTCCAGCCCCGCCAAATGACACTGGTGATGACTGAACTTCGAGATGATTTTCCACCAGGCCCAGACCCCAACTTCAACCCTAATCTTTTCTCAGAAGATGAAGAGGAAGTTTTTCAACAAGAAGAGCATGGTTGTGGTAGAATGCAAGCAGACATTGCCCCACCCATTGCTCCCATGACTCCAAGACCTCATCACTCAGTCCCTGGATCCACAACAGGAAGATTTGCTGCACAACCACGCCCAAAATCCTCACAGATCCCTCCCCCACAATACATCACTGCCACTGAAAACCACCATATCACAGAAACTAGCATGGTTGTGAATGGTACTTTGGTTCCTGCACTGGCAAAGACAGAGTCTTATGAAGATGAGTTCCCATATGTGGAACTAACAGATATGGTGCATTATTGTGAGTCACTACGTGCTAATGCTGCCCCTGGCTCCTCAAATACTGCTGTGAAAAACTACACAGATAGTTGCACAAACTCCCAAGTGTTGTCAGCATCAAACAATATGGTGTACAGTGTTGGGGGAAGTGGGGGGAATAGTAATGGAAGTGGGACATACAACAATGTGATGGGTGGTGTAACACAGTACATGGGGAGGTGTAATGTTTCAACTGCAGGTTGTGTGGGGGGAACAGGCACTCAAACAACTCGCCACATTTCTCCACTTATGTGTGAAGGAGCTGTTCCAACACTTCAGTCACCAAAAAATGCGGTTGCTCCGAGTGAAGTTCTTATTGACCGAAACCCATCTTCACAGACTATGATGACTGCCGCTACATCTAGCGATCATACAGGTAACATCCAACGGATGAAGTCTGTACTAGCAGAACAGCACAGTCAGAATCAAAATGTGGTTGCTTTGAACCTCAATCTAAATTTGTGTACAATAGAACAGAATAATATAGATCTCAGGCCTGTAGTTATGAAAAGGATTGATAACGAAGGAAATAGCTTTAACAATAGCAATAACAATAACAAGAAGCTGCATCAAATTTATAATTGTAGCTCAAGTGAGGACGCAACAGGAACAACTAACTCTAATGTACATGGTGCATCCTCCTCTCCTGTGAAACCCATGAATAGTAACAATAATGCAGTCATTGTGGGGAAAAGAAAGGAGAAATATTGTTCAAACAAATCAAGTCCTAGTGGAAATCAAACTGGGATTTCAGGCTCAAAATGGTGCATGGGAAAACCAGAAGAACTTCTTTACATTGATGAAGATGGAGGATCTACGTCTAATGACCTGCCTACTCCAGACAGAGCACGTGGAAAGCGAACACCTACTCTCATCCCAGTAGCACCGTGTCCACCTGCTTACTTGACAGACTCCATGGTTCGAAGCTGTAGTGTCGGATTTCTGGATCTGGTGGATGCACAGCTTGTCCCTAGTGATGTGGCATTATTAATGCTTCGAAAAGAGGCACCAAAACGCCTGGTATTGGTCAATAGAAAGAACAAACACAGAAGACATAAGAATAAAGGCCAACATACTCAGGACATGAGTAACAGTAGAACTGTGTCCAGTACAGCCAGACCACTGACATTGAAGCATTGTGGAAAGAGCAGAAGTCTGGATTCCAGTGAAATCTTCCCCACAAACAATTCTGCCAACCAGATTCCATCCACAAAGGAAAAGATTCCCACAGAAATACCCCATGAAAGAAATCAGCATCAGAACCAAATACCAATGGTTGCTGTGTTGTCTGCATCCTCAAATTCCCAAGAAAGTGTTCACACAGCAGCAACAACAAAGCCTTCCCCAGTCACTTCTGTATCATTGTACAAAACAACCAAAACACCAGTCTTTGCACCTTCAGTTGGAGGAAACAGTTTGGATGGAAAGTGTGGGGCATTGCTGTGTGAAAAGCTAGCAGTTAGGGAAGCAAGTTCTTCACATTGTCATGGTGCAGATGTTCTACCAACTTTTGACAGTCTCACAGCAAGGATGAAGTGCAGAGAGTTGCTTGAGGAGTCAAGGTCTCTGCCTCCTCCTACTCCTTGTGCTTCACCACGTCTCCCTCGTAGTAGCCCAGCCAGCCCAGCTCCTAGCAAGAAATGTAGCAAGCGTAATCAGTCTTCGTCACCTATTAGGTTAGTACTTCAGACATTGGCAATAAAGCCAAATATCAGAATATCTGAAAATTATTTTAATTTTTGGAAAATGTTCTTTAGAGTCATGGATTGTACAAATTTAATGAAAAAATGTTATTTTGCAATTCCATAATTTTTCTTCAAACTGCATGTATGAAAGTAAACAATTAAAAATTAATTGTTTTATACCTTCAAATATAGAATTTCTGTCCACTTTTAGCAGCTTGTATGACATGAGTTTGAACCATAAGGTTTAGTATTCCATAGAAAGCAGTGAATGAATACGAAACATTGATAATTCTTGTGCATGAGAATGGAGGATTTAAGTTAATAAATTTTAACACAGTTACTTGATAGTGACTAATATTTAATGTATACAATTATAAATTATTAAATGATAAATACTCAGTCCTTTTTTCACACTGTATTAATGTTAAAGGTACTATTGAATGAAGAACATTTTTAAGACCTGTGTTGTATAGGGTTAATGTATGTATTGGAATTCAAGAGGACTTGTATCTTACAAATTTAAAAATTCTGATATAATTTAAGAGGTATAATAATGAAATATGACTTGTATTATTTTATAAATTGAATTATTGTTACAGAAAGCATCTGCTCAATTCACCTCTATTATCAAGGCGGCACCGTAAGAGTAAAACAACAGAAAGCTCAGATGATGAGGTAGTACAGTCAGGCGATGAGGTGTTCAATGGAAAGAATTATCGTGATCTAGAGAGCTTCCAGAAAGCTCAGCTCAGACAGAAGGTATTTTAACTTCACTCAGTATTAGTTTCAGTGATATAATGTTAGAAATGTTCTACATAACTTTAAAGTCTGTTGTGATTTGTGTGTGTGTGTGGAGTTAGTATTTATATAGCATGCATAGTTGATATGAGAAATTCATTCAAAATTTTAGATAGAAAATTTTAAGAGAGACCATTTGGGAGACATAGGTGTAAATGGGAAGATAACATTAAATTTATCTTAAAAATGGGTTTAATTGGCTCAGGATAAGGTAAGAGTTATCCAACTCTTGATTAAGTATGGTTCTGTTTCTTGCCATCAACTAGACCCTATTAAGTCAGGTTTTTTCACCTCTGTTATTTGTTCCAATAAACATATGCAAGCAGTTACTTTAATACAAAAATTAATGGAGGCAGCAAGTGCCCCTGAAATGTCAGGAAACTTCTACCAGACTACACAGTGTAGTAACCCAGAAGACAGTCATCTTTCTGTATAAAGTCTTCATAAAATATCACAATATTTGCTTCCTCACGCATCATAACTCATCATGATCCTGGCATAAAACTGCAAGTAGATAAAAGAATAACTGAAATGTAATACTATATATTTTATTTAAATATATCTCTTCTGGATTGTGGTGCCACAATCCACATTTCAGCACCATATACTTTGCTGCATAAACTGAATGTTACACTCTCTTACAAATTGTTGCAGTTGAAACGTGGGAAATGCAAAGGAGACTTTCCTGATGGTAGTCCCAGTCCACAGAGCCCTCGTCAGAGGGAGTTTGTGATGCACAATAAGGCACCCATGTGGAATGAGAACAGCCAGGTGTATCAACTTGACTTTGGTGGTCGAGTTACCCAAGAGTCAGCCAAGAACTTCCAGATTGAATTCAGAGGGAAACAGGTATAATTTACCTTCTGATAAATGTATGCAGCTTTCAGAAATGTTACTGTAATGCATTAGATACATATAAAATAATCCAGGAGAGGTAGTTACAGACTGATAAATAAGTTTTATAGCTAAGTTGATGACTTGCTTGAATTAAAAGAAAGATATTACTTTGTGTTAGAACAATTAATATACTTTACAGGTGATGCAGTTCGGGCGTATAGATGGTAATGCTTACACATTAGACTTCCAGTATCCATTCTCAGCATTGCAAGCATTTGCAGTGGCACTTGCTAATGTAACACAAAGGCTCAAGTGAATTCTGCTGGGTATTTTTTGACATATCATAGATCCACCAAACCTGTTCTATTCAATATAATGTTGAAAATGAATGAATGAATGGTGCAGGTAAGAAAGTTTGACCTACAATTCTCTTCTGATAGTCTCGTAATAATATAGAAGAAAACATATTATCAGCTAACTCACTATATGGAGCAGAGTTTTTTTGAAGGTAACAGTTACTCAACTGATAAAATTTCCAGCCATCCATGGAATCAAAATTTTCATTATAATTTATTCTGCTGTCTTCTGAGTTGTGAGACCATTTTGTCTTGTTAACAGTTACCAGTGTTTCATAGGAACATACTTCTTCACTTTCAGGATAACAAAGATGATTATTTTCCTGTAATGAAATTAGTGTAGAGGTGATATATGGGAAACATGGTGAACTTGAAATATTCTGGAACTGCAATGAAAACTCAAAATTACATTCACAAAGAAGTTAAAACAGTTTAAACTAGGATAAAATATACAAAACTATACTTTTACATATTGTTTCATATGGGCATGAAAATCTGTCTGCCTGGCTAAGGGAAGAATGTTTTAGAACAGACAGCTGGAAAGAATATTTGGATCGAAGAAATTAAGTAACAAGACACTGGAAAAACTGCATATGAAGATCTTCATAATTTGTATTATTGACAATGTTGATTTGATAATGAAATCAAGGAGGATGTGTTAGACAGGATATGTAGCTTTTGTGGAGCAGATTCGTCCAGGGACGCATCCCCGGCGTAAATCGAGGTTTACCTTTATTCTGCTTCACAGGTTATTACTGAATTTACACTTGTCAGATTTTAATATCACACACCAAAATCAAGATTTTGGGACATCTGAGTAAGGAACATTAAAGACTATGTATAATAAAAGTGATTGGCCAAGAATATCAGTGAATTTATTATATAGTTCAGTAAGCAGTCTTGTATGCATTAGGCATGACAGTAGCTCACATTACTACTGTGTTAAATTAATGTTGATGGATATTGTTTTTACAGGCTGTGAATTGCTAAACAAACAACCAATCACCAAACAGACTGTTGTGTGCTGACCTCAGTTGTTAGATGGAGAAATGGAAAGTTTCTATAGGCCAGCTGCTATGAAACATGTTTCAATTTCATGCACACAAACTAGCATATATCCTTTCATGTTCTGAAAGAGTACTCTAGTCACACAACTCTCTAGAATCTAATCAAGAATATTCACTTCAGCTCATTATGCTGCACTTTTTTATATTTGATTCAAGAATGTTTATGAATGTACATCACTGAATGCATATCTTCAGGATTTTATTTTTAAGTGATATTTCCTCCATTTATTTTGCCCAAGGTTGTGTCTTTAGATTTAATGTCCTTTAGGCCTATGTATGTAACTTCATTCCAGAAGTGTTTCAGGAAAGTTTTACGTCCATAAGTTTTTAAAATGAACTGAGGAAACATTTAAACAATCACTGCATGTATTGGTTGCATAAAGACAAGTGTTGTATGTGAAGGAAAGATTGAGGATCTTACTGAAAACAACTCTGCTAGCCTGAGGATTTTATTTAACTGGGGGACTTTTTTAATATTCTGTAGTGGTAAGTATTAGTGCTAAAACTGTAATGTTTCTTTTTATGCTTTTACCATAC
This sequence comes from Zootermopsis nevadensis, assembly GCF_000696155.1. The sequence continues at coordinate 534,261 of NW_019060107.1, forward strand.
CAGCAAGTGAAGTTGTTGATAAATTTGTTCATCGGTTTCAATGGTCAATGTCTATATGCTTCATCAGGTTCTTGTGCTGTACTGTTGATCGGATATCACTACACAAGATACTGGAAATTAGTTCACTTTTTTGCAGTATATTATAAGGCTTAAGAAAAATTAGCTAGCAGAAATAAATGTACAGTCAGGTTATAAGTTCAATGAATTCAGATCTATGAGATGTGGGATTACCAGGTGTTTCTGTGAACAGAGTTTCTGTATGATCATCATCTTGAGTCACATCAGCGTTTAATAAATTACAATAAAGTGTTCTGCATATATTTTACTTATAGCACAATTTCACAGTGCAAAGACATTTTAAAGGGAATATCTGGATATGAATATTTTAAAACTAAGGGAATGTAGGAATGTAGATATAAAGTACGATTCACATTGAGTCCCTGGATGAAATAGTCATATTGTCACTAAATGGAATATATTTTAGACCTGGAAGTTGTTATTTTCCAGTAGATTGATTACATAATATTACCTAATATGCGATGCACATAAAACAAAAAAGATTCTCATGCGAAAGTCATAATAAATAGCTTATACAGTTTTAAACTGACCTACGAAATAGGGCCTGAAGGCTGGCTAAACTTAAAGCCATTTCCGATGTGGTTGTGAAGAAACAAATCTATCCTCTGCAGATTATACTCTGACCATGGGATTAAAACTATTATCTTCAGAAATTAACACTGTTTTCATGTGAAGGTTACTGAACTAAAATCATATCATTCTTTCATAGGTTCTTATCTAATAGCCATTTAACTATGCTTTTAGGTGCTGGTTTAAATTACACTTGGGACATACTAATTTTGTTTTGTAATTTATAGTACCACATTTCTTATCATATTAATAATCAACAGGAGACCTTTTCCTAACAGGGCCATTAGACAGAAGGGTAACAGCCCTAAAGAGTGCAGTACACATTAGTTATGATTCAGATTGCTGCATCAGTGAGAACCTGCTTGTAGTCTGGAAATGTAATGTTGTTCCAGGCTCCAGCATGTTACTGAATGTTAACAAGAACCAGTTTTATAATTGTACTTACAGACATCTGGTAACTTCATAATTTATGCTTCATTTAACTTCAGATAGCCTGACTTATCAGTATCTTTTATAATATATTAATGGTATAAGAACTTTGCAAGTAAGTTGTGAAGCCTTACTGGGGTGGCACATTTCATGTACACTAGTTTAAATATACTTGGCACTTTATTAATATATCTTTATTCTACATAAACTGGTAAATTATTTGAAAACCTGCTCATTTTTCCTTCAGGAGGAAACAGTATTTTGTTAAATGTTTTTAGCAGTGTTTTAAGGAATATTTAATAACCATTACACAAGTAGAAGTTTTAGCAAAAGATAGAGCTTTTTGTTTGAGATATATAATATGACAAATTATTAAACTATATCTGTTCTTGCAGCAGTAGCTTTTCTTGTAAGAAAATATCATTGTACAGTACACAGTAACTTGTCTATAAATCTACATACTGCTGGCTTGCCTAAGCATGTTTATTTTCAATATGAAAATTAATTATTAAATGTGGCATTAAAGTCAGAGAGGCATCATAATCACTGTCCCTGAACATTAACAACTAATTAATTTTTCAAGGATGTGGAGTTTATGACACAGCTCCACTTCCTAATCCCGAGGGGTATAGCAACAACCTCATCACTACAGGTTCCTTCCTTTTAATTCAGTCATACAATTAAATAATGCAGAAGATAAATGAGGGAAGAATAGTCCCTAGTCAATGGGTCATTAGTCTGTAACAGATCAGTACTAATGTCAAGAAATGAAGAATTAATTAATTAATTTTGTTTCTTCATTAAAAGTGAAATGCTTTCACTCTTAGATCTTGCTGTGTGTGTGTGTGGGGAGGAGGGGGTTTGCTAATGCATCATTAAAATAATGTGGAGTGTGTCATATGAGTATCAGAATTTACAAATTACTACATTATAACATTTTTCCTGGACTGTAATGTTGTATTTTATTGAATATATAGAGTTGTTAATGAAATATTTATTTATTTTTAATGCCCATTTGAATACTCTTTCTTTGAAATAGCAACTGTTTTAATTGTTTGATTTACCCACCAGTGAAGAAGAAAATATTAATGTGTTAGAATACTGTAAACATGGTTTTAACTTTGTGAAAGAAGAGTGAACTCAAACCACGTTTTTACATTCAGAGCACTGTTGTGTACAAACAAGCTGACCGCCTTTGTTAGTTGATAGACTGAAAACCAAATAGTGACAACAAAGTAGATTTCTGTGCCACCCCATGTGTTTCTGTAATGGCTCTGATCTCACAAGAGAAGACGGTGCTGCATCAAACAGTTTGGTTGCTGCCCCCATACCCTCTTTTGCTGAATGGCATTAATTATATCTACAGTTAAATAATATATATTAAAGACTTGTATAAATGGAAGATGTATCAATTTATATAATGGATAGGAGGTTGTTAGCTTTTTCCATTCATTGGGTGTGTATGTAGTTGTTATGGTATTATTTTATTATAGTACTGTTGAAAAAGCTTTAACAGCTCATATCCTGTTGGTTAGAGTGTATCATGTGTTAAAATTTCCACTTAACTGCCAATGTAAACAATCTGTTGGGTATTTTATTCTGCACTTCTAACTATACAGTAATGAAATGATAAATTTATATATGACTAAATTAAGTTTGGCATAACACTATTGTGTGAATAAACATAATAAGTGCTGTCATAAGAGATAGAAGAGGTTGTTTATGCTTCTCGTACAGGACATTTGTCTTGAAATCTGTAATATCACTTTATTGTAAGCCTTCATTGGGGACTATCTTGTTGCTAGATAAGGGACACTTCACACCCAAATTACACGAGAAGTCAGTTTTTTCAGCTTCTGCAAAAACTACAGAAAGAATAATATTGTAGTTTATGGTGACAACACGTTCAAACAAAATTAAACTTTTCTTTATTAATGATAAGACAAGTTCATGCACCACAATCTTTTCTGTTGTAATATTTTACTTTTAGTTGTTTGCTCTGCAGTACAAGAATGTGAATTGATGCCAAAAACATGAACTGCTTTTTTCAGTGGCCTCTCCTTAGTTAAAAAACTGTGTAATAACCATACCGTCCAGCCAAACAAACTGTCATGCAAAAATAAGAAACAAAATATTATTTATAATTTTGATTCTTGATGTTTAATTTTCACAGTAACTGAAAGTTTGTAGGAATGCAAAAGCTGTGTTTTAATAATGAATATACAATACTGTATGTAATTTGTATACTTCTAGTGTTTGATGTGTTTGCCTGATTGGAAAGTTGGGAAAGAATTTTGCACAATTTTGTTGAAACAGAAACTTGATTACATCTTTATCTATGTATTTTCCCATCTCATCCTTCCCCTCTGTTTTATCATTATGGTTGTTACTATAGATTAAATTTTATTGACTACCTGGAATAGTGGTCTTTAGAACTGAATTGTGGATATGTAAAGTCTACTTTCAAAACCATCTTGCTTTTCAACAAAACCTTAGAAACTTGCTTGTTTTTGTACTTAAGATTTATTGTCACTCACCTCAGTGATATTTGTATATACTGAAATGACATCTGCCTGTAATAACAACAATGATAATTTACTTTGTCAAAAGTGTCAGATTTTATCCCTTGAAGAAACTATTGTGTAATGGAGTGCATGTTAAGCTGAACATATACTTTATTGTTAGCCATCACCCTCACCTGTAAACTCACTGCTTTAAGTGTCATTAATTGATCAGAGAACTAAAAACCATGCATCCTATCGGCATCATTTTGGTGTAATGGGGTCTTCTCGGTAGGTGGTCATAGTAAAATAGAAACAGATTTCAAGAAGATTAAGTGCTGGTAAATTGTAAATTGTGTGGTGTCTTAGTCAGTACCTCCAGAATTAAATAAAATAAAATAAAAAAGCAAAAGCCACTACCTCACCATACTGTACAAAACTAAGCTCAGGGCAGTAGCTAATAAAAGTTCACGTGCATTAACTCTACTTCCATGCTTAAGTCTGGGGTGATATTTACACAAGTAGTTGGTCTCTTGGTAATGAATCTTTTGAAATATGGCAATTGAAATATTTGGAAACAATTGTAAAAATTGAACAAAAGAATTTAGGAGCTAATTAATTGGGAATGCTTGTTACATTATTCCGTTCACAATCTTTTGTTTATTGATTTTTATGATGATCTCTGGCGTGATAGAAACTCTTTTTTTTTTCTTCCCCATTGAGGTATAGAACTATGTTGAAAGTATACTTATATTAAGGCAATCAATTCAGTTCTGGAGAAGTATCTCTAGTTAAATGTCTACCCTTATAATTATGCTGGTTTGCCAAAGTTGCTTGTGTTTGGCAGGTTGGTAAATCATGTAATCAAAGGAGAAAAGAGGTTGTTTTGTTATTGGTTGCATAAGCTTCTGTTTTTGTTAAATGTGTATGTACATAGTATAAAATATACTAATTCATATTATGTGTTTAGAGAAAAAAATGGTTTGTTTTAAGTAAATTACAGCCTAAGCAGTATGGAGTTTTATATGTGGGATATATGAGGTGATGGAATGTGTCATGTGTTCTGGTTGTTTCAGTATTTACATACTTGAACTGAGTCTCAGTTTGTGACACCTCAGTTAAAAGCACTAACTGAACTAACTCATCAGCATTTGTTATTTTAAACTGTAAGTACTGAAACAACTAAAACAGAATCATATTACTATGTTATTGTTGGTTTATCAAATGTAGTGCTTTATTATTTAACTTTTATTGTGTGTTACAGTACTGAGAGAACATTCCATGTTTTGTAAGTCCAGCTAAATGGCACTAAATATCATTAGATATTTGTATTTCAGTCGTTAATTAGTTCATTTTTCTTTTATTTTTTAATTCCTGTCTGATGTTCACGCCTCAGAAAACATTATCCTGAAGCTGAATCCTAGGAGAACGGGGTATTTTTACTTTTGCTACATTATAAGTTCACTGATATCAGATTACAGTTAATTAAAATTCTCTTTATTTACTGATTTAGTATGTTAAATGTTTACATATTTATTTGATTTAGTATATTCTACTATGTTTGATCCAGGAAAAGGTTAAAATTGCACCAAAGAGGATCAAAACAAATTCAAATTATAATGGAAATTACATACTTCAGATTGATGTTGATATTACAGTAAAACCCTCTAAGTTGGACACTTGGGGTTCCACGAAAATGTGTCCAACTTACAGAGGTGTCCAAGATACATTACACCCCAGCCTCAATAACATGTTCTAAAGTTAATTCCACCAATTTTCGCTTCCCCATCGCAAAAAGAAAAATTCCATTTCTGTTAACATAGTCTGAACTCAAATGCAAGCACAGTACTGAAGGAGATACAACTGTGTCTTCTGCAATACTGTAGTCCAGTTAAGGGTTCAATGTTCATAAGACAATCCTCCAGAGAGGAGGCATTCATCAGCCAGAAATTCAAAATATGTAACTGAAAAACTTTCCCTGAAAAGCATCGAAGTTAAGTGCATGAACCTGTCCAACTTACAACAAAAGGGGTCTTCAAGTTCCAGGATAAAGGGGTGTCCAAGATATAGGATATTGTGAACATGTAAAATTATAGGATATTCGCTGGTTCCAATTAAAAGTGTCCAATATAAAGGAGTGTCCAACTTGAGGGGTTTTACTGTACTTGCATTCTGAATATTGGAACACAGTGGAGGTATATGTTTTGACTCCGGACCCTTCTAGCATTTAAATCTGAGGGCTAAATTATTTTATACTACAAAATATTCTTGTTTTTAAGAATGACAGCATATAGGTAAAAGTAATATATGTGATTCATTAAATGACAATTGCAATTTGTAAAAACACACTGATCTGGGGAGTAAGATGGCATAACAGATTCCTTTTGTGAAAGAGTTAGGAGATTTGTGAGAGACTGAACTTTGAAATTATATTGAGTAGTGGTAATTTTAGGTCCATTAGTTCAAGTCAGAAACTTGATGCATGCCTTGTCATCATCAAGTTAACAAACAGCTTCTACAGTAAACACCTAAGGAGAAGTTCTACCAGACTACACAGAGCAACAACCCAGAAGACAGCCATCTTCAAGCAGTTTTCCTGCTTGATATGGGTAATACAATAAGCCACATTCATTTATACTGAGTGGATGTTTGCTGCATGAATCCTGCTCTTTGCAGGAACAAAATGAGGAGAAGCTACTGAATAGGCTGGGGTTTGGCAAAGAAAAATGGGAACATACTATGGTATTTGAGGTTCTAATAGTGGGAAGTATGAAGATGGCTGTCTTCTTCATCAGACTGTCATGATGATGGAGGCAGCAAGTACCTCTGAAATATTGGTAAACTTCTACACAATGCCACAGCCCATAGGATGTAGGAACACATTTGCTGTGAAAGATCGAAACACTACAATAATGCATTCTCGCACAAGGCGTAGCCTTCAAATAAAAAGGGAAAATGATTCGATGGAAGATTAATGTTTATGGTAGGGTGAGGTGGGGCCTACAACGTCATTCTATTATCATCCACCACTATCTGACAGATTCATTGTCTTCAAATTAGGATATCTGGGAGGTTTACTGAGTATTTTTGCCCAGTGTGGAAGCCTAGTCTGTAGCCGGCTTAAACACTTAACATATGAATATATTTGACTTGTGTGTGTGTGTGTGCAAACAACTTGATCACGTTTCGACTTTGTGCTTGTATGTGCCGGTGCACTATCTGTTGCTTGCGAGGACTCGAGCCGCACCCATTGCCTGCTCTGACGTAACGCTTCTCGCTCGATAAGTGCGCACGATCATACAGCACTCCCTGCGCTTCCGTGGTCGTCACAGAAAAAAGCTATAACCTGTTAATACCAACATAAGTGACGGGACATGATGTTATCTATGCTTCGGTTTGCGAGGGGGCTGAGAGGTGTAAATAGTTCCTTGCATGATGTGACAGTTTTGCAAGTTGATACGTTTTAATTCCATTTGTCTTATCAGAAGTATGTGGTTGTGTAACTTCACGGCTCTAGTAACGAGTTCTTGACATTTGCTTTGCTGGTTGTGGGAATTTCTGTCGTTATACATTTCAGAACTATTATTTTGTGGTGTGTCCTGTTAAATGAAGCATGGATCCTTTACGTGCTTTGAAGGTTGGAGCTGACAGCATCAGACTAATTATCAACAACAGCTGTTCCAAACTAGAACCATGGCAAATTGTCACAGTAACGGCAACTACAGTATTAGCAGGAGTATGGTTCTGGGAGTTTTTATTTCAAGAAGAAAGTTAGTACCATTTACAAAAAAAGATAATTCCAGAATAAAATTTTGTGGCCAAAGTTTGAAAACTATCACACATTTTTAACATTTAGGTTGTCTTCAGGGTTGTAGATGGAGGCAGCAAGTTCTTCCAAATGTCGGTAATCACCACAAGACTTCACAGTGTCTGATTAAGACAATTGTCTAGTCTTTCACCACAAAACCTAAAATCTCATATTTTAAAACTTTTTCCACATATTAGGTTTGGTGAACCGTGGTAAGAAAATGGTCTTCAAGCTTGCGCGCAAAATACCAGCTGTTTCTCAACGCATTGAACGTGAAATGTCAAAAATCAATGAAACGTTTGAGCAAGAAGTGATCCATCGTAACCAAGGAAATCCATATATCACAACATTACCCAAGGAAGGAAAAAATCATCATGATATAATTCAGCAGGTTGAGAAATATCTGTCATTTGGTATGTTGATTGACTGTAAAATCAGAAATGCAGTTTTGCTTGAAGAGGGTAAAAAATTGTGAGGTTAAGTTATATAAGTGAGGTCACATTAAGCTACATCCTAACATTTCACAGCCTGTTGTGACTCTTTAAAGTTGTAAGGAAATATATATGTTTGGGCTTGTGCATTTTAATATATTAGGAAGGACAATGGTGTTTAGGGGCTGTGACTTTCAACTCTGAATAATATGAGTAAGTAATTTTATTTCTTCTAGGTGACTACAACTGGAAAAGTGGTTTTGTGTCTGGAACTGTGTACAATTACAATCCTGAGCTTATAAAGTTGCTGACTGAAGTATATGGCCTAGCATCATATACAAATCCTCTGCATCCCGATGTTTTTCCAGGAGTGTGCAAGATGGAAGCAGAAGTGGTTCGAATCACAGCCAACTTATTTCATGGAGGACCTGGATCCTGTGGAACGGTATAACTTAGTTTGGTTGTTGATTTGTTTATTTATTTATATATTTATTCCATTTTCTAGATCCAATATTATTTATGTACACAGGTGTCAGTAATGAGTTGTATTTAAAAATAAAATATCATGACTCCCAAGTGGAACTTTATTGCATGTTGGTGAGTAATTTGCAAATTTTGTATATGTTTGGTAAAACATGAATGCCTCTGTTGAATACGTACGTGTACATGCCTTACGACAGCACATTCATAATAGTTTGGTTCTCTCCTCTACAGATGACAACTGGTGGAACAGAATCAATCCTTATGGCATGTAAAGCATACAGAGACTACGCACGTGCTGAGAGAGGCATCCGCCGCCCAGAGATTGTCATTCCAGTAACTGCACATCCAGCATTTGACAAAGCTGCAGCATACTTCGGCATGCGTGTCACCCATGTCCCCGTTGATCGAGATACCACAACAGTTGATATTCAAGCCATGAGAAAAGCCATTAGTAGAAATACATGTCTGGTGAGTACTCCAGGGTGACAGCATCAGACCATCGTGTTGTTTTACTCTGAAGTTACATATGAATGCATAATTGTGAATTGATATGATATGATAATTGTATGTTGTTTGCTGGCATACCAAAATCATTCATATGTTATTAGAATTCTTCGCTTTACATGATTGAAATGTCTGTATCTGAAGGAGGAGGCTGCTGCTAAAAATATTTACGTCATGCTCAAACTTAATAGTGCATCTACTTTATCATTGTAGATGGACTGATGACATACTTAATTTTTCAGAGCGTAGGTTTACATTTTTAACCAAAAGTCATCCATATTGTTTTGTTGTTGATGTAGGTATTTGTTGACTGAGTGGCAAAGGTTTATTATTCTCCGACTGATACAATAGTAAATCTCATATTATTACAACTTGTGTAATGCATTATGTTAACATAAATGTCAATCTGTTCATAATAAGAAACACTTATTTTAAGTGTCCGTGTGGTTTGGCGATCTTTCTTGCAGTTAGTGGGTTCAGCTCCAAACTATCCATATGGAACAATGGATGATATAGAAGCTATCGCTGCTCTAGGTCGTCAGTACAACATTCCTGTTCATGTAGATGCCTGTCTTGGTGGCTTTGTCATTATATTCATGGCTGAGGCAGGATTCATGCTGCCTCCATTTGATTTCTCAGTACCTGGTGTCACCAGCATCTCAGCAGACACACACAAAGTGAGTGGTTGACTGAACTCCGCTCTTTCAACCTATTGTGGGGAAATTTATGTGGCACCTGCATTCCACTTCTCATTGGGAACAATTATTTTCTTGTAATATTTTCCCTTATGTTTGGAAAAGTTTCCCTACTTTCACTATGCACCTTTCTTCTCTGATTTGCACATGTATCAACTATTAGTAAAGCTGTTTGTCGAACATTTACATAATGGACCACATGCTGAGGCTTTCATACCTGTCTGCCAAGTTGTGACTGGTATTTTAATATTTCCCATGGCTTTAAATACACTGAACCTTTAGAAGTTCTGAAAAAATAAATAGAATATATTCATTCGCTCATAACCCTGTGTGTAGTCTTGTTGACACTAATGTTGCAGTATGGATTTGCACCGAAAGGTTCCTCTGTTGTCCTGTATTCTGAGCCCAAGTTTAGGCACCACCAGTTTAACGTGAGCACTGATTGGCCTGGAGGAGTCTATGGCTCACCTACTGTCAATGGGTCTCGTGCAGGAGGCAAGTGTATACATGTTCATGGTCATTTGTGTTGTGTAACAGTACTAAGTTTAATTACTACGCAAACTCTAATTCATCTGGGCAGTGGGTAAAATGAGGGAAATATGAGTATTCTGAAAACATAACACTGTATTTACCTGATGTGTCATGATTTTTTCTCTCTCTTTTTAGTTTCCATTCACAAAAAAGGGCATCTTATGTTTACAAATGAATAAAATTTAATAAAAAATTAATCACAATCAGAACATGTCTTTGGCTGTAGACATTTGACAGACTGTTCATTGTATTCTTTTGTTTTATGTGAATTATAGTTTTAAACATGTTGATGGCACTACGGCGTTATGCGTTATATTTAATGTTATATAAATACATAACATTTGAAATTATGCACAAATATGTGATTATTTATGTTCAGTGTATTCTAACTTCTCTGCCACTTTATAAAGAAAAATACATGTTTTGACATTCCTGGTTACTTGTTGATATGACTTAAATTTTGTCACATTTTCATAATATCTGTTGTTATGATTTTTACTGTAGATGAAATTTCTGGAGTTTACCTGTTTTACTAATATGTGGTGAGTGTTGTTTCAAATATTTCACCTTCTAAGATTTCTTCTCTTCTAAAACAAGTTTTCTTAATTTTATAGGTATCATTGCAGCATGCTGGGCAACACTGATGTACTTCGGGCTAGAGGGCTATGTTGATGCAACGAAGAAAATTGTGCAAACAACTAAATATATTGAGAAAGGGTGAAGTAGACTCTATATTATGAACTAAAACCAGCAGTAGGTCCTGAATGTTGGAACATCACTAATGCTGAAACCAGCATAATCCTGGGCCAGTTTGACTTATCTCACATCCTCAAAACCTATTTTCAAAGAGGTTTTCCAGCCATTCATCTGTATGAATTTAGATTGCCCCACCAACATTCTATATGAATTCCTTGTCTCCCCCCTTTTCTGCTACTGCACCAAGATAATCCATCTCATTTCATTGAATGCTGTATAATCTGTGTTGAATAACGGTGTTGTTTAATAACCGAAGAATCAAATGGGACAAATAACAACTTATAGGTATTTAGTATAGCTTTATTGCATAACATTTAGTTATTTACTTTTTGTACATATTATAGACTGCGAAAGATGGATGGAATATTCATATTTGGCACGCCTGCAACATCAGTAGTAGCTGTTGGCTCTAAGCTGTTTCACATCTATCAACTCTCAGATGCACTCTGCAAACGAGGCTGGAACCTCAATCCACTTCAGTTCCCACCTGGGTAAGTCTTTCCAGCTGTTTAAAAGAGAGTTAGTCCAGGATAATAACCTTTAACCTGTTCTTCTTGTATGGCTCTCCGCTCCGTATTCGGTCCATGGCCTCCTCAATTCTCCTCTTCCATTCGGTCCTCTGTTAGGTCCGTCTGTCCGAGGCTTTGATTGAGGTTTCGAAACATCTTCCTTTTTATGGTGCAAGGTTGTTAGCCTTGTGACCAACCCCCAACCTGGAGGACCAGGGTACCTGTCTTAGTTTGACCTCTCCCCCTCAACCAATCTGGCTAGGGAGGCCCTACCAGTAGCTATGCTACCGCCAGCATAGCTCTTGGGGTCACTGAGGTACTCGAGCCCCACCACCACGACAAGGTGCAGGTACCATTAAGTGGGACTTTAACCTGTTACCACTATAAAAATAATCTTGCCATTCACTGAAATGATTGATAAAAGTGTTGTACAACAAATACTGATCCATAAACTGAAAGAGATTCTGTAACATTTTTTATGGGAAAGATTAAATTTCATTCCATTAATCTCTTCCATTCTCATCAGAGTACACCCACCACTGTGGTCCTTGTTACAGTTGCAAATCAGGTGATGACATTGCGTAAGATTTGAAGTTCTGACGACAGTGAAGATGTCATTGTTGATCTTCTGTTCTTTAATACTGTGTGGGTTTATAGATAGATGCCTACATTTCAAATAAACATACTGTTTACATTCTTGTTAATTTGATTACCCTAATAATGTTTGGTGAAGTGTAAAATATGAAGTTTCTGATTATGTAATTTTCTCCATCTCCTGTTTCTTCTGTCTAAGTCCAAATACTTTCATCAGATCTTTGTTGTCAAACACCTTAAACAAATACAGAATATGGTATACAAAACATGTCTAGAGTAGCGGGTACATACAATGTGGGAAGGGGTAGTTCTGCATCTTGAAAGAAAGGGAGTTTGTTTCAGGAAGGAGTAAAAACAGTGCTGCTTGAGTCATGTATCGACTAAGTACGGCCAGAAGTTACTTTTATAAAATACAGAATTTGGGTGTAGTAAAAAAATCTGAATAGTCTTTGTGTTATTAAACATGTTATTTTCATTACTTTCTTGTAGTTTATATGTGTCATATTGTATGTAACAGGCTTCATTTGTGCGTCACATACATGCATACTGCAGATGGCGTTGCAGACCGTTTCCTGTCTGATGTGGAAGAGGAATTGGCAATTATCATGAAGGATCCAACCAGACCTGTTGAGGGGAAAGTGAGTGCCTACCCATTTACAACACAAATGTGATACTACTCACATTATAAATCCTTTCCTAAGGATTTTCCTGTTTTGCTCATCATTCATATTATGTTCTTCAATTTTCCGATATTATTGACCGTAGGAGGACTCACATTCAGTGGGAAAGGTCTTAGTTATTTATAAACAATTATTAATTAAATAGAAATGAGTATTAATGAGAGCCTGAATTGAAAAGTTATGTATTAAAATGATAGGAAAGTTACAGGAACAGGCAACCTGGAAGACAAATCTTATGTTAGTTATGCTCGTATGGGCAAAAGGCATTCATCTAGGTGGTGAATTTACTTAAAATCTTCCTTACAACAATGGCCTCTTTCTGAAAAATTAGATTTTATTGTAATTAAGGTAAGTCAAATGCTGGCCTTGTAATCCTGGGGTCCTGGGTTTGATTCCTGGTGGTGCCCGAATTTATAACTTGTGTTGGGCAAGGCCGTGGTCTAGGCAAAACGGAGTTTTCCTCCGGGCCTTCCCCAGTTTCTCTGTGGCATCCCAACAATTACTCCATACTCCGTACACACAGAAGAAGGCAACTTCTGTATCACCTGCCTAAAAAACATATATGAACAGGTTCCAGTCTGAGAAAAGGATGGAAGGATCCTGTTCATAATATGTCGCCAACCTCCTGTAAAGGAGACGGCGTTATAAAGAAGAAGAAGGTAAGTCAAACTCTGTAATGACTGTTGAAATTATTATTGTATTTTTAATTGGTTTCAAAAATGTAAAATGTTGAAAATTGATGGGTTTTACAGAGAAAAGTTGGTGCTACTTTACATATAAATTTAAGATATGACGTTAAATCTGATTGAGATTTATAACCCTCAATTGCAATATTTGTTTGTTATGTACAGTCATTAAAATGTAAGGAAAAATAATTTGCATCACTTTGTAATGTGATATTTGTCATATTGATTTTATTTTGTTAAAGTATAATTAGCCCACAATAGCTCGGGTATCTCAGACAGTATAGTATCTTGACAACAGGGGTTTGATCCCTGGCCTCAGTGTTTACACTGGCTCTGGGGCCTATCCAGTGAGAACCAGGGGACTTTTCTCAGGGTTAAAGTGTGGCTGAGGGTGTGATGCTGACCTCTCACCACCATTTAGTGCTGGGGTCAAAAGTGAGTAGGAGCTACGCCTCTTCATCTCACATGCACCTACATGGCATATAATGGACATTGACTTTTTGATTTAGCCCATTAAATGAACATTAAGGCAGTGAAATATTCAAAATTTCGAAGAACACACTTGGCTAAGTGTCCTTCCAGTTGAAGTATAGCTTCCCACTATATTGTAACAGAGGGTAAGTCTTGGGATTAATTTCTTCCAAAAACTGTAAAATATAGAAAATAATCTGATTTCTTTTATCTTTCTTTGCAGTTTGCTATGTATGGTATGTCACATAGCATTCCTGACCGCTCTATCGTAGGAGACTTCACAAGATTTTTCCTTGATTCGATGTATTATACTCCTTCTGTAAAAGGACTGAACTTGACATTGTAATGGATGTGGGTAAGAATGGCTTTCCATTTGGGACATTAGAGTACCAAAATATTAATGTAATCAAGTATGAGTCAAGTACCTGCACAGTTTTTGAGTATAATTTTAATTTATAACTCATATATTTCATTATAATAAAGAAGACACCAAGTACTCCAATGTTTGTTTTTACTGATATATAGGATATACCAATTTAATATCAAAAGGTGATTGAAGCATGTGTACTCTGTATTGACTGTTTAAGTATAGGTTTTTTATAGGCCCAGCTGAGTTCTAAACATAATAGAATAAGTGATCAATTTTTTTTGGAAATTTACAAATACATGTAAACTTTTTTACAGTTATACTTTGGGAAACCAAGATAATTTTCTTAAAACTTTGCATACCGTGTAGTGTATTAGAACATAAAATAAGCAAACAAACAAACTATTAACACTATAAAAAAGACACTAGTGCCAAACGCGTTTCAACCTCAAGAGGTCATCATCAGTGGCAACAGGGAAATTAATTCATTTAATTAAAATGGTTTAGAAAACAAATCATGGAGTAGAGAATTTTACAAAAGCATATCAAGCAACACTACACTAGATGGTGGTTTTGCAGGAGTTGAACTCTGCACTTAGCTATTGATCCAATGGTCCGGTGGCCGTAGCTGGTCCGCTGCGAGCCGTGGTTGCGTCATCCGTACCTGTTGCAGTTCACGGGTACGGATGACGCAACCAGTTTTATAAGTAAAAATTCCTTTATTTTCAAAATACCGAAGATCATATGTTAACCCCTTCTTGAATGAAAATACAAGTTTCTCCTTGTGCAGATGATTTGAGCTTTTTATGTGGAAGTGACCATATGCAGCCATAAAAACTGTCCCTGAAATGTTGGTTTTGAACTCATTTCTGATGTGGCTGACTGCCTGAGGGAATCTTGGTGCATTTATTCACCATCAAAGCTTGAAGTCTTACTCAATATGTAAGCGTATTTATATTCTATATAAAAATTAACCCAGTAATGAGAGCTTCTCCAGATATTTAACTCCTTGGAGTACAGTCCTTCTTCAGAGGCTTACAATATGCTGAGGTAGCCAAGAAATTGCTTGCTCTTTAAGGAATTCAAAGGTACATTACTGTATCCACAAGTGCTCACCACTAGTCCCTGTCATGATTAAGATGAATCCAATTCACGCCCTTCCACCATATTTCCGAAATATCCATATTAATACTAACCTCCCACCCACACCTTGGTCTTCTGAGTAGTCTGTTCTCTTCAGGCTTTCCAATCAAAATGTACATGTTTTTCAACTATCCATTGGTGACTTGAACTGTTCACCTCATCTTCAGTGATTTGAATACCACAATAGTACGTGTGAGAGACCAAATCAAAACAACAGGTAAAACTTGTAGTTTTTTGTAATTTAACCATTACATTTTCAAATAGCAAAATGGTGAAAAACTTAACTGTTGGTAGGAACAATCATTGTGGTATTTACTTGTAAGGTTATCTATGCCAGCGCTTATGTGCACAAACCCCAAACAAAATCAAACTCTAAAGCGCTACGTCTGGATGTAAATAATGGCACGAATAACCAACAGTCGATGGAAAAATATTCTTAGTTCAGAAGTTTTGCAGAATCGTAGAATCACATATTAGAAATAAACGGAGTAACCGCTGGAATAAATACTAATATCGTTATTTAATACCAGTTTTGACATTTGGAAAATATTAGTTATTTTGAAATATGCTGCTAAATTTAGCGATATCTGATTTTTCATTTTGTTGAGATTGCACTCTTGGTCGTGATCATATGATTCATGCTTCTACTCATCATGATGGTGTTATGTTGTGTGAATGACCGTAGTTTTGAAAAAGAATTGTATACAGGTATTGAAAAGGGCTGAAAATGTCTTGCGGCTGGCTGATTGCAAAGTGGTCTAAACAGCAATGAGACGTAAAATGTTAAATTACGTCATTTATGAAGGATTATATAAAATTTTACTTTCTGCCTCGTAACGTTTGTCAACCTTAACCTTAATGTTGGATATTTGCTTGTGAATTCCGTACATAAATATGTATGTGGTGTTGGGCGGGGGAATAGGTGGCTTGTCAGTAGTCCACTACTTGCAGAAGTCAAGTTTCAAGAATGTTAAATTGATTGAAGCGAGCAGTCGTGTTGGAGGATGGATAAAGACAACAAAGACACCTGAAGGATTCGTTTTTGAGCAAGGGCCTCGAACTGTGCGTCCAAAGGGTGTAGCTGGAGAAAATACTTTAGCATTAATTGAAGATCTCGGTTTGGTCAATAAAGTGATGCCCATTCAATATAATCATCCAGCAGCCCAAAACAGACTTATATATGTGAATAAGGCATTGCATACCCTGCCATTCAATAACATTCGTTCATTGTTGGTTACACAGACTCCATTTACAAAGCCATTAATATGTGCCTTGTTTCAGGACTTGAAAACACCGAAAAAGTTGGTTAA
The DNA here is from genome assembly GCF_000696155.1 of Zootermopsis nevadensis. The sequence continues at coordinate 550,807 of NW_019060107.1, forward strand.
AGATGAAAGTATCTATGATTTTGTGGAGAGGCGTTTAGGAAAGGAGATTGCTGAGTATGCTGTAAATCCTTTAATATGTGGTGTCTGTGCTGGAGATGCAAAAGAAATAAGTGTCAAATTTCTATTGAAGTCGTTATTTGAGGCAGAACAAACATATGGATCAATAGTAAAAGGGATGCTTATGAGCATTTTTAAAAGAAAACCCAGTAGTATATTCCAAACTAAGTGTGAACTTTTCAAGAGGGCTGAAAAGGAAAGGTGGAGTGTTTGGTCATTAGATGGTGGACTTGAGCTTCTACCAGAAACATTGAGAATTAGTATTAAAAACCAGCAAGCTGATGTTCTGCTTAGCTGTCCTTGTACTGAATTAGTTTTTCAAAATGGAAAAGCTGTAGTAAAAGTCAGTGAGAAAATTTTTGAATGTGACCATGTTATTTCTTCTCTACCAGCAAAACAGTTGGCACTGCTTCTAACTAAACAACACCCAGAGTTAGGTAAAGAACTGTCTTCCATCCCTACAGTCTCTGTTGTAGTTGTAAACCTTCAGTTCAAGGGTAGACTGTTAAAAGAAAATGCATTTGGGCTTCTTGTTCCCTCATCTGAGAAACTACCCATATTAGGAATTGTATTTGATACATGTTGTTTTCCAAAGGGTGACAATACTGTTTTGACTGTAATGATGGGTGGAAGGTGGTTTGATCAATTCTTTGGGAATGATCCTTCACCAGACAAGCTTCTAAGTACAGCAGTACAATATGTACATTCAATTCTTCATATATCAGGTGATCCTCAGGCACATGAGGTGTCATTGTTACGTAACTGCATTCCACAGTATGTTCTTGGACATTATGAACGAATAGAAAGGATTAAAGCCTATGTGAATGAGCATAATTTACCTCTGTCCCTTGTTGGAGCATCATATGATGGTGTTGGTATCAACGATGTCATATTGTCTGCAAGAACAGCAGTGAAGAATTTAATAAAAATATTCAATGATGGTGAAGTAATATAAGTGAATTTGTGAAATTATGTCATATTTGTATTGTAAATATTCCAACTGCAGGATGTTCTTAATTATATAGAATACTTGTATAATTTGTGCCTTCATGTGTCCATGTTATGTACATAACAGATGTAATTAGGGTAAGTGAATTATAAAACTCCAGTTTAAAAATATTACTATGTAATTTATTGTTGTATCCAACACACAACATATTTGAAATATTAGTTACAGGTGTTCTGAAAACATATTACAATGAATTTTACAGAGGTAAAGTACATTAATTTGGAATTCCTGCATATTTCACTTCATCAAATGCCTTCCTAGCTTTCTTCAGTTCTTCATTCATGGTGAGAAGATCTTTGACTCTTGCATACTTGCGAGAATCTTTGCGAACAAGGAATACAATATCCTCTACTTGGACCCTTCCTGTTCGCCCAATCTCCATAGCCTTGTGAGTCTAAATGAAATCACAAGAGTACTTAATTTAAAATGTGCATACTAATGACAGAAATAGTCCACTCACATTTTAAAATTAAATTACAAATGTTTTTATATATAAAGCTTTATCAATATAAATGTGTACATTCTTATATTATCAAGTTTTTCACTTTTGTATGTCAAACAGTGAAAGGCTGTGTGTGCTGCAGAATGTATGAATTTCTTGCCCCAGTAGCTGAAATGATGTCATAGTTTTCATCACCTGAATCTACTAAACTTGCACACATTTTACTTGCATTTTCAGTTCACAAAAACAAAAAATGTGTATATTTAAATGCTTTGTAATATGGAATCTTCCAGCATATACTATCGCATGAGCTCTCTGTTGGTAACAGAATAATGTTTGTGCAGTATCTGAACTGAACTGATATTCTCAGCACTGGGAAGAACAATATTACACTAAGCATTCTGAAGCATGTAACAGTATCTCCATTTTGTGAATTTTCTTATACTGATACTTTCATCAGTGGCACTGTCAGTAGCTCAGACTATATTGTGTCACATGGCAGGATTATTAATGAATCAAATCTCTGGCCACCATATTATAAAATTATTTTGATTCATACCATTTCTGTGATAAATTCAATAACAAGGTCTTCCAATAGGTCTACACTTTCTGTGTATGGATTTTGATCATCCCCAAATCCATACATCATACATCGCAGTTCTTTAGAAAAGAGTCGTTTACGTCCTGAAAGGGTTGCTCCAAGAGGTGCTTCTGCTTCTTCCTCTTCAAACTGTTTTTGATAAGAAGAAAATATGATTTTGTCAGTACTTAATTATGCACAGTAGTAGCTAAGCAGCAGTTAATACAATTTACCAGAATTTCCTGTTTATTACTTCCATGGTTTCACTTATGACTGGTCCCTTGGGAGATTTTTACATGAATGTTTTTAATTTTGGTCTGGGTTCAGTTTAATTTGAGGTTAAGGAATTAAAGTGGATAGCCAGTAATAAGAGTAACAACAGATTCACAAATATTTTTGGTTCACTTGTACAGCTACATTTGTATTAAAATATAATGCAGTGATACCTGTTCAAAACTCTCCTCTGCTTGAGCCATTACGATTTTAGGTTTTAAATTATATCTCCCATGAACATACACCTGTGAAAACGAAGGCGACACTTATAGAATATGCTATGCAGTGTGGTAAAGTTTGGTGTAAGCTTACTCAAGTGCTTTAAAAACACATGGAAAGAAAATTATACTAATTCAGCTGTATCTGCTGAAACGAAGCATTAATTTTAACTATTAACTACTTCGAAGATCAGAATATAACTACTCATTCTTCAAGGCTTTTATTGACATGTGCTGCTCTTTACTCCCACTTCGGCATATTTAGAACTAACTATAGCTACACCAAATAACGGCTGCAGTGTGACCAACACTTTGTACCACCGCAAGCTTATAACTAGCGAATTTTATGTTTACACTCAGTTAAGTTGGTTACTGTGAATAGTCCGCGCGTAAATCCATCGTCGGCTTAGTTGCGGCGTGAACTCGAAAAGTGGTGGTGATGTGCTTCATGCAGGAGTGTACACACGGTGAAATACGAACAGGGCGTGCTTAATTTTTTGCAGAATGGGTTAAGATGTAATTTTTCGCGTGTTTAACTGATCACTATGTTATGGGAATGAAGACGAGTGGGAATGAGATCTTAACAAGGCGTAACAATGCCATTTGTTCAGCGTGTTGTGGAGCCTAAATTCCTCAGCCGGCGATGTCTGCATGGCGAAGATGGTCAGCCTTTGATTACAGATTATGAGCTGGAAGCCGTTACAAACAACACCTTAAGTAGTGCTCTGCGGCAATTGGCGTCCCTTGTTGTGATCGCTAATGATATATTTGAGGATTTAGCCAAGCAACTTCAAAATGTTGGCGAACGATCTAGGAGGTTACGAAACCGCATCGAGTCCGTCGAGGAAAAAGTCGTTGCATTTGATCCCAGGAAGGTGACAGTTCGTAAGTACATTTTACATATAACGGACTTAATAACCGTATGAATTTGGAGGGTTTATACAATGAGGAACTGGGTCGCTACTAAACTGTTACCCCCAAATTTATGGTTGACATTTTCCAACTTTCCGCCAGTATACTTCGAAGAGTACACCTTCCTAATGTTGTTAACTTTATACGCGTGGAATTGTCAACATGGCGCATGTTTGAAGTGGTGAGGCGGAATGATGACACTATTTTCATGAAATTCGGTTTGGATATTATGCCGCCATTTCCGTTGGATGTAAGGATTACAGAATGGTTGGATGGAAATAGTAATGTGGTCATTTTGCTATAGGTGTCAATTCTAAACCTATTTTTTTTTCTGTTTATTACACTCGGGTATATGGACATGACGAATTTTATTTGGGTCGCAGTCGGCATTATCAATGATTTCTGCGCATGCGTATTACTAACCAAACCTAACCTGACCAGAACTGACCAAACCTAACACCTTCATCCGTAATATCCGTCTGTATGCATAAAAAAACTAGTGTAGCTGGACGAAAACTGACGGAATTTGTTATGCACTTTATGATATAGATGCAATCCAGATTTGGAGACAGTATTTTGTGGTCCGTAGAATACAATTTTTCAAAACAAATGAAAGTCTACTTTTTGAGAGAATTTTAGATGTGCTATACATGACGTTGGGTATGAGACATTCGAGGTGTATTCTCCAGATGTGGTATTATGCGTGTTTTAGCACCTTGAATACCAATCAGAGTTTAGGTTATTTCATTTTAATTAGTCATTAATAATGGAATTATGAGTTTCGGTATATAAACATGCGCTGAGTCAGTATGAATGATTGTTAATTAGTTAAAAGAGATTTCTAGGGACAGCATTTATCTTGCTATGTTCTCCAGCACTGTTCATTCGAAATAACCCGATCGGCCTCCTCAAAAAACTATACAGTCTAGTTTTTGACTTCAGGCATTTGATTTCTGGCTTTGTTGTGAATCAGTGCATCGGAAGAAGGTAAAAAGCTTGTTCTTGGCGATCAATAATTCATTACAGTACGTATTTACATGCACTTGCTTGCGTGGTTTGTTTATGGGGGAGGTAGGAATTCGAACCTTAAAGGCATGCCCTATACCCTGTACAGGGCTTACCAAACTTCTAAGACGGGGTCACATCCACCGAACATCTAAAGCTAGTTACCGTGTTCACAAAAGCCGACATTGCACCCTTCTCTGAGTCACACGAAATGTGTCTGCATCGTCACGCCCTGTTCCTTGAAAATCTGCTTATCCTCCCTGGGTCAAAGTTGAAGTTTTTCCGGGTAAAATTCTGTGTGAATATTTCATCGCCCTAGGCCACACCTGTATTACCCTCCTCGATTTGGCGACCTTGATAATGTTTTGTGAAGAGTGACAAATCTTCATTACACAGTTTTTTCACACTTCCGCATTTTCCTTCGTTGGTTCAAATATTCTGCTCAGTACATTATTCCGTAACCCTCAGCTCTGTTCGAACTATAGGGCACTAATGAAACTACTGGAAGTTTGTGAGATTTCAGGTTCTCAGGGCTGAGGGTATGAATGTCTCCTGGGATGTTGCTCCGTGTAGTATAGTAGAAGTTAACATACGAAAGTTTTCACATTTATGTTCCGTGCATTCAGATGTTTCGCAGTTGGTAACCTTCATTTCATGGCTGCCATGTTTTCTTGTAAAGAGCGTAATTTTGCTACAATTGCTATGTGCACTGTACAGGTTTTGCTAACCGTCCTGAGAAGGAAAGCGCTATCAAGTATAAAAAAATAAATAACTCGTGCCTTGAGCAGCTGATCGGAAGTGCGAACGACGGGGGGGAGGGGGGAGGTAAAGAGCTCCACTTTTTTTGGGTGGGGGGCTCTTAGAAATTGCTACCAACATGCTCTGAAAGGCTACGGGTGTGGTGGGAAACAGAGGGGTTGTACTGATAGAGAGGGATATATATTTTTGTACCCCCCACCCCCCATGTAGTTAAGCTTAACCGTCGTCAGGAAACGGTTGGATCAAGGTATAGTATGTTGGTACAAATAATGGAGCCATGTTATGGATTTCCGGTGTTTACAAGTAGATTAAGTTTTACTGTGATATTAACAGACCGTATAGGCCTAAGATTCAAATATGAATTATATAATAACTTACATTTAGACACAGTGAGGTGCTTCATAATTTGTATTAATCAGAAAATATTATTAAGGCGACTGAGTCAAGTAAAATGCGATAAGAGTTTTATGTTGCACCGAATGGGGAGAAATACGATCGACATTCTGTTTTGAAAACTTAAAGGAAAGACAACCTAGGCTTAGGTGGAAAAATAAAATTAAAAGATTTTTAAGAATATGGACTGAATTTAATTGTTTTACTAACACAGTTGTTTATGTTTAATTTACTCAGCTAAGCTATTGGCATTTATTTATTAGTCAAATTTTCAAATCCGATACCGTCTTCGCCATTCTTACAGCAGAGCAGCGATTTTGAAACGAGCGGGTTTTAAAAACTTGCACAAATGATCTATCAGTGAGAATTATTTATTTTGAGAAACTGCATTGACATGTGCGAGATTTAAGGTCGTATGGCGGTGAATATGTCGAAGCGTTTTATTTTCCAGACATCAGAACGACGTTGGCTCTCGAAAGCAGCCTGAAGATGGAGGCAGTATGTTTCTCCGAAATGTTGGTATCTCTCAACAAGTCCACGTGACCTTATAGCCCAAAAGACCAACATCAAATGTGATTATTTAATTCGTTTTCTAAAGAAAGAGAGACTTGTCTTGGAGAAATAATAAATGCGTACAGAGTTTTAGTCGGAAAGCCTGATATATATGGGAGGATAGTAGCTGTTGAAATAAAAGTTAAATACGTTTTTTGTGGGTGTCTGGTTTGAATTCGTGACTAGCTGAGCTACTGTTAGCTCCTCAAGGACTTTGCTTTTTGGAGTTAGAGATCAGTCTGTTTTGTGTCCGTTTACAATTCTTCATTTCGTTTTCATGTTTCGTACCAAGGCGTTGTTATTTAACATTTTGAATTTGAGATTTTGGGAAATGTATGAAATTTAAATTCACACCATCTCCATAGAGTAGTCTTTTTTGAGAAGCTGATAGTCGCTAAATATGTCAAGAACTTCTCCCACTTTTCCATTCTTACCCTGGTTGTTCATTCTCATGGTCACAGGATGCCGCCATAGATCCTGTTCCAAGTCAGATCAGTACTATTTTAATGTTGTCCTTCCATCTACGTCTAGATTTTACAAGTGGGCTTTTTCCTTCGGCCTTTCCGATGTAATTTTTCTTCTCGCATTCCTCATGTCCCAATGCGTGGTACATGAATTTTGCTGTTTGGGACCAAAGATTGTAGGCCGAATTTATTAAAATAATTATTAGTTTAGACCGAAAGATGGATAGTTTATAAGTAGCCTTTTTGTATGTTTCTCTTGAATGACATACCGAACACGTTGTAGCAGCTTTCGCCGTTGACGTACTACGCCTGTGGAGATGGTGCTGCTAGGGGGGAGGAGTTGGGGCTTATTGTTTGTGCCCCGCAACTTCCATCTTTGTTTCATAAGGAAAATAACAATCAATCTGGAGTTTTTGTAAGAGTTGTGATATTAATGATTATTAATTGTCTTCGGAGGGGCCCAGAAATTGATCTACGTCCTCATTCAATAAATCCTTGCAGTACAGATTATGCATTTAACATTCAACTCTTTGTGTTACTTTTGATAGGGGTGTGGAGTGCGTGATTATTCTTTTTTCGAGAAGATGACAAACAATGGAAGTTGCACATAAAGTAAATGTTTTAATGTTTAGTAATCTTTTTTTTTGTAAATTGCACTTTGGTGACGGGTGCTGGAAAACACCTGATTGTTTACCAGAGGAGTTTTTTGCCTTGTGTTTGTGGTATTTTTTTTTTGTATTTGTTTTACTATACGATATGAAGATGACATTATATAGACACAGTCAAGCTAGTCGGCTTTGGCTCTCTGGAGCTGTTACACCACGAATTTAATTTAATTTAATGAAGTACTGATTAATTTGCGAACGATATATTCATGTTTTCGCTTATGGCCACATCATGTAAAAACACTTGATCGTGATTCATAAGTGTCATCATTCGGTGGCGAGAGCAGATGTGACATAAAGCTACAGAATACGTCATAGGAAATTATAAATATAGAGAGAGCTCTCGTAGGGCATTATGGTGCTTGCATGCAGTTTTAGTAACAGCTGTGGCCTTCATATAATCTTCATATATCACGTGTGCCATGGTAGGTGTAACAGATTACCTGGACATGCTTACACAAAAATACTGAAGTTAATCGTGTGACGGAATATTTTGTGTGTGTGAGAGACCTTAATAATATTTTAGTTCTTTCACGTGGCAGGTTCATGTGTATGTTTGTAAGAATAGCATTTGCCGAAAACAAGACTCAAAGTTTTTGTCAAAGTTTTATGGGTATCTCTTAGGTATCTTTGAAAATCGAGTCGTAAAATAGTATCGACATCAGATCTCCATAAATGCAACTTTCATCTCGACAAGCCATAACAGCACACACGGGTTAGATTTTGTTGAAATAATTATTCAACAGATGTTTTGAATGTGTCGAATTGTTGTAGGCGCCAAGTTCATATCTGCCGTTACCGAGCTAATATACCTTGCAGATAAAGTTTCGTTGATTATGTAAGTTTAAAGGTTGGCAGGATGTTTTAACTGAAAGATAAACTTAAGTGAAGGGAACTTTTTGTTGTATTGGTCCCTTATCAGGCGAATACTCCAATACGAAGTTATTTGAATTTATCACAGAACACTCTCTTCAAACGATGGCAGATTCTAGGAATAAATAGGTTACGCGCGATAACACCACCACGACTCAGATCATGCCTTAAAATTTCGTAATCAATTTTGTGTGATCTTATAGAACACTGCTTGCAGAATACATGGAAATATGTTTTAAATATGGATTTGTAGATATTTATGAAGACTGTTTTATTTACTTATCAGTTGTGTGAAGAGCCTTTCCGAAGAAATTAATTGAGACAATTCTGAGATTCGTGACGTGTGTCACGGAGATGGCGGGTGTATTGTAACATGCGGATGGACCGAACTCCTCAGTATGCATTAATTTTAAAACACTTTGTTCGAAGAACTCACAAACATGATTAATAGCACAGATATTTTGTCAATAAAGTTTGAATTATTGTCTAAAACTGAACTGCATGGCTTTCCCAAGCGAGCCTCTTCTTCAAACGTGTCCAGTCATGGTCTTCGGTCGAATGAAACTTGCAACTGCCTGATATTCCGCACGTCTGGGGATAAACCGGAAGTGAATCTATACGGTTACTGGTAACCACATGTATTGAAGTGTGTCCTCATGTTGCAATTAAGTTTCGTGTGTACCGGAAGTTGGTAACATAACACGACCGTTACTGAGGACAATATGTTCTCGAATATACCACAGACTAGTCCTGAAGGGGGAGGATTCGTCGAGGGTTTCCGGAAGGCCACATTCTGTATCTAAATAGGCTGGCTACTAAGGCGAACCTCACAAATAAGATAAAAAAAACCCAAGACGAATATAATTCAAGTTTTGATTTCCGTAGTAGGCCTATCCTTAGGTCATTATACTGTTGACTGTACTACGTACAGATCAGAATTCAGTTTTCCCGACAAATTTTTAGTGCAAGCCAGGAATACCGGCAGCAGATATTATCAAAATCCTTGACGTATTTTCGGAGACGAAACATCCAGAGAAACGGGCACGTTTCTTGCAAATAACTACATTTTATTACGTACAATTGCGACTGGACTACGTTGCTGTTTATTTGTCGGGCCTTGAAGAAAATGTTTTACTTCCAGTCACATTTTCTTAGAAGATTTTTTTTTCCATATTGTCCCAGATAATTCTGGTTGGTGGAATGCTGAACTTTCGCTCTCAAAAGGACTCCCGGTTACTGGCGTTCTAGGAACAAGAAATGCCGAGTGTTTGCAGCATAAACAAGCAAACTTGCATGCCAAGTAGGGAACTGTCTGTAGTTCTGGTCACAGTTGTTGACATTTTCATTGGCTGAGTTGAAAGGAAGGAAACATTTTGATTAATGTATGTGGGAAGATTCTGACTTTACGCTGGAGGGTGGGCAACTGTTTTTTTTGTAAGCTCACCCCTTTCCATAAGAGGACCCTTAAATCTGCGGCTGAGGAGGAGACAAAAGATATGAGAGTGGCGATGTATCTAAGCTTATGAGATATAGACCCTAGTTTCATTGTCCTTATTGAAAAAACTGAAACAATGTACGCCCCTAATATTTAAAATTAGGCCTACTCGGGTAATTATTGAACACATTAGTTTTTCACTGTGGAAGAAGAACATAGATTGGGGGTATTTTAGAACGAAGTGATGACTGGAATATTTGTACCAAAAAGTATGAAATATTATTAGAAGCGGAAAATGTCATAATGAGGAGCTTCATAATTTTGTACTCATAATAAAAACAATAAAATGATTGATGATGAGATGTTCGTATGAAATGTTGATGGGAAAACTTGGTGGAGGATGGCCATTTGAGAGGTTGGCGGGGAGTGGGGATACATCTGCCAGGCCTCAAAGCGTAGACCTTTTGCACGGGAAGCCAGAACCTTATCTTATGACCTTCATTTATCGTCTTTCAACAAAGCAGATATTTTGAAGGGGTCATGTTGAATGCTGATGTTTTTGTATTCTTATAAGCAAGTTGACAAGACGGTGGCTTAAATTGTGCTTGGCTGTCTAGTTGCATTATATTTCACAAACGAGTTGCATGAAACTGTTTTGTTGGCGAGTTATAAATTAATATGATAACTGAGTGAACGTTTGGGATTGTAAAGTGTGTTCCACGTAAAACATAACTCTTTTACTAATCCCACATATGAACCCTTTCATGCACAAAGCGACGAGTTCAATGGTAGTATTGAATTCTTGCAGTCATATCCTGTCGTTGCAGATGATGCAGTACTTGAAATTGGTACGGCCGCAGTTTTAGCTGTTTTGTCGGTCGACGAGCAATTGCCACAGACAAACACTTCCGGAGTCCAGAAATGTTATTGCAAGTCGGCGTTTTCTCTTATTCGGTACTCCCTTGTCAGGACGCATTACTGAATTCTTCACGAACGGCAGCAAACGATTTCGATGCGAAGTAATGTTCGATAATGAACACGCGTTTCGATCGTGAATACACCATGTTGACACTTGCGTAGCTTTTGCGCACCTGGCGTGAGCAGCGGCCTAGTAACAAGGGTGACCTTGATTTTGGCGTCACAGAGGAGGCTGGGATTCTGATCTCATTTTTGTACCTTGGTACGTGTTGTTAAGCTGCGTTTTAATGCTACACATTTGTTTTTCCGTGTTTTTTGATTATAGACATGAAGTCATAATAGGAAAATAAAATGAAGTTCGCGTTAAACATAATATTTAGTTTAGTTTTTACGAATTTGTGCGGTTTAATCGTAACAGATACGGTTTCATAACGAAAGTGAACAATTTGCAGACTGAGGTTGACCTATTGGTGAAACATTTTAAAATACAATTTTAAATTGTAAATAAAATTTGATACCCTGGGAATTACGATTCTGTCCACATGGTTCCATTTGGTAAGATCTTACGCAGTTGCCGATGTTTTACCCGTGTTAAGGTCATTGATCGTCTTCTGTTTGTGGTTCGGGGACGTGGGATGAATTCATGCTGTGGCAGCATCATCGGACAGGTTGGGCCTTGTTCTGGGGGACCTATCCCCCGATGGCCTGCATGTCTATCAGAGTGTGACACCGTACTTCAACAGTGGAAGAGCTTTTGTTTGCTGTCTGGGTGACTGTAATCACAAGAAATTCTGTTTTGGGTGTAACATGTTTCAGAATACACGCCGTTTTGCATTTTCTTCGTTCTTTGCCAAAACCAGCACGTTATTTGGCATAAGAACCCTGAGGTTTAATAGCACTGTACCATTAGACACGATCTTGAGTTGGTTCTCTTAACGTTCTATCCTCACAAATAATCTCAGTAATATCAATTTTAATATAATCCATAAATCACCATAGCGATCTTAACAATTCTGTTTTCCGACTGGTGATGAATTTCTGTAGGACCCTTCATCCATGGAATTAATTAACCAGCAGGTTACGAAATGTTACATTACCTGTAGGTGAGTGACTTTATAATTACTTAAAATCTCTCTCGGGCATGCTACTGACAATTTCCACGGTTGAAGTGAAGCCCTTGGGTCTACTTTCCATCGGTATTTTGTAACCATTGAAGTTGATGCAGCATGATAAAATGATGGAGAAATACAATCAAATGCACTGTTCATTAATAAGACAACGTAAGTCACTAGCATGTAACGTAAATCAGCTGCGTTTGTGGCATTTACGTCCGAAGATGGAACACCCCTGAGCAGACTATCCATCATAGCGGTGTCGCTACAATGGAAGCGTTTGTTATAATCCAATCAGTGAACTCTATTGTACTCTGATTCAAGTGGTTCAGAATAGGCCACAGTGTCGTTCAACTTTTATATAGCGAGCAACACATCAGGCATTGATCAGCAAAGATTTTGGCACAAACATTTGGCATTTCTCACACTCCGCACCCGAATGTCAATAGGTTGAACGATGCATCTGAAATGCAAGAGTGGTGTAATTGCAGTTTTGCTCTTGAAGCTTAAAAGATGTCCGACTGCAATGTGCCTTTAACTTGGGTTTGTGGTTTGTAGGCAGGTAATGAATACGTATAAATACTGTCTGTAACAGTGGAAGTCAACCTGTGGGTAGCAGTCTAATGGTCAGTCGCGAGGATGTCTTAGTTTGGTCCTAAAGTTTATACAAATAGTTTAAATGCGGTTTTAATAATTTAGATTGGATGTTAGTAAGGTGATTGGTCTGGAAATAAATTAAGAGTCAGTTCTAGGAGATATCACCAGAATGTTGAAAAATAATGATACAAGCCGAAGTGTGAAAATGTATCAGAATTGAAATATTTTGGGATAATTTTTGTCAGATTTACATTTGCAAATAACTCAAGAGAACATTAAATTATGAAGGTGCTTGTAACCATTTGGTTTAAATTTTTTTTCTATTCGTTGTCTAAAAACTCCAGCATTAAAGTATATTACAGATACATTTTATTGTACCTATATGAGATTTTAAGTTCTCACATCGGTAAAGATGTCAATTTTGGTTTTCTACGCGATCACCAAGCTCATCTTATTTGTATCCTATGGGTTTCTGTGTGTGGTAACACTTAAAAAAAGACCCTATTTATTCGCCTGTTAACGACGTATGAACTTTTCATCAGCACACTTTGAGCGGCTGTAACGCCGTCCCCAACACCGCAGGCACCTTTGAATGTGTCCAGACACGTATTGAATCGCACAGAGGAAATTTTCAGCAGCTCTTGTAAATGCATCAAAGAAGCGTATCTCGGAAACGAAGCTTTTGCGGACTCATATTCGTATTAACTTTATGGTATTGTTTTGCTGTGCGGAACTCACCCCGAAGTTTTTACCGATCTTTCAGATGCACTGTGGATGTTATAACGTTCTGTAAACCTGAAAGCATTGGATGTATAATGTAGCTGTTTGCTCCGGGCGGTTTGCAGACGCTGTTGGCAAGAGAATGGGGGGAGACCGACGGCGATGAAGCTACTTGATGGCGGGTCACCCGAAAAGTGATACATCGCTGTTTGGTTTTAGCAGATTTAATATTTCGTAAGTCTGAATGGAAACAGCGGTCCATGGATCACGTTAGTTCTTAGTTCGAGATATATTTTTCTATATAAGCTTGTATCGTAACTGGCTCCATGATAGTTTGTAACTATCTGTTGCTTCCGCCGAAATATTTTTTTCTCGGCATTTTAATATCCTCGTGAGATAATTGTGATTTGGTAGGCAGTGCATTATCGCTATAAACACTTCAAGAAATCATATTTACAAGATATAGGTTTTGTTTAACCTGTTAAGGTTTTGTTTAATTCTGCCAGTTTTGTTATGAGTATGAGAAAGCGGAGTGTGTAAGTGCTGTTTGCTAGTGTAGATTAAGCTGTGTGCCGTTTATCACTTTCAGTCGGATTATAATTGTGAAGGGCGAGAACTGAGGGTTGCAGCTACCACGAGACAGATGGCAGAGATTTGGGTCACGAAGGGTGCACGTCATGGGTCATATGGATTATTTTTTATGAGATAAAAAAGGAACACGCATCAAATTGTAGGTGTACTGGACCGATCGATGCTTAGATCGAAACACTTATAAAGAGGGGGATTAATTTCTGATGCTGGATTTCATTCAACATTCAGTAGGGTCTGGCGTATCCTTCATTCATTCTCTATGGCTCGTGAAAATAGAAGAATGGGATGAAACTGCTTTGCAGCATGTTGGTTGTTTCGGTTGGCTGGTTTCCATCTTCATATCCACATCTGTTGCCGCAGTTACAAGTGTGCTCGACAAAATAAATCCAGTTATTATGAAGTTTTATGGTATGTGCCATCGGTTTTCACAGACGTCTAATTGTCTTCTTAGATATTTACATCTTTCACAGAGATGATAAGAACAAGAATGGCTATTTTCTGTAGCTTTAATTTATAGTGAATATATTTTAACATATCCACCGTTTAAGTTTTGGACTGCACAAAGTATATTATTACGTTTTAGAAGCTAAGATTACATCCTATCCCATAGTAGATTACTTTTATCTTTGGTGAAGAGTATTAATTATAAAGTCTATTACCTCAGAATTTAATTTTTTGAGGTTTATAACATTTACTACCGAAACTCGCGTAATCGTAGGCCTGTACAAGGAAGTTTCTGTGCATTTGAATAGTGACGCTTGTGTGCCATGTGTGAAGGCGCGTCTACATAGTGACGGAAACATATTGAGTAAACTTTTGCCCTGTACTGACAATATTTGAAGATAAACCCTGTATAAGTAAACGCTGTCTTGTATGTAGACACAGAGGGTCTTTCTGGTCATGGAGGTTGTACGGGAGTGGTAGTCTAGTTTCCGTACGAAATTAGTGCATTTTCCGCTGGGAATCTAGTTTACGGATTTCATAAGAATTTTGCGAATTAATTTCTCTGAGGACGAGTTTCGTTATGAATGGTAACATCAGATGTAATTTTTAGGCGTGTTCATATCTGCGTAGAGCCTATTAAAAGTATCTCAATTCCGCGTTCTGTACGTAACAGCCCGAGAACAGCTGAAATGATATCGATTAATTTTGATAATGGTGAGTATTGTTAAAATTTATCAGCACATTCCAAAGGCCAAATACTGGCGAACGGAATAGACTTCTTACGCTGTGCGTACTTGTTACATTCAGTCACAGTTGCAATTCATAATAAGCAATGAAGTTGCTGTCTAACTCTGTCTGATGTGTAATGATGTAGTTGAGGAAGGTTGTTGGATTTCATGATTGTCGCAACTTCCGACATACGCGGAAAAAAAATAATTAACAACGTTGTCACTGGAATGTGACTGCAGCTAGACAGCCCTGACCTATAAATTTGGTGGTTTCGTCTCCAGCTGGTTTTACGTGTAGGAGGCGTTGTGGTAAAGCTCCACTCATTTTTCACCTCGACTTTTGAAGGATGGCTGTGGATCCTTTAATACCGGGATAACTTCCACTCTCTCCCACCCAGTATCTGACTAGTATTTGTACAATAAAATAATAATAACAGCAAAACAATTCAGTGTAATTTCTTTAGTACAACGTTTGCGAACAGCAGAGAGCCTCTGATAGGCAACCAATAAATGTCCATTAAAGAGGGACAAATGAAAACAAAATTAAACTAAAAGAGATTATCAGTCCAGAAGCTTACTAAACGTGATCGAAGGCCATTTGGAAGCCGTAGGCTTGCGCGAGAGGATGGCAAGTAAATGGGTTTTTACAGAAATAGGGTATAAACATATGAACTCGATTCAGCTGTCCTAGGATGGAGTCCACTGACGTGTTCTGTTGAATACGGCATTGAATCTTCGGGTTGTAAAAGAGTAGGGGATTTGTTGACTTCGCAAAGGAGACCCTTCAGGATAAAACTCTTTTAGTTGATATTTACTTAATTATTTATCAGAAGGAGATGCTGAATATTTAAAGTATGAAACAAAGCGTTCCGAAGTTCTGTTGAACACCGTGTTTATGTCACGTTTCATAAAATGAGTTATGGGCTACTATGAAAGAAGGTGGATCGGAAAGGATGCGGGTGGAACTGCTTCAACGGAATTTTTGCAGCTCTCAGTCTGTAGGTAACAAACGGACTTTCAGAACCCTTAAGCAATACAAATGCGCTGTTTTAGCTGCTTTCACGGTTAAATTGTCCTTGAATCGGCTATCGCCGATTTATTTTTATCATACCTAAGTCCGTAAACTCCAACTCATGTCCTTATACATAATTCATAAGCTTAGTTTGTGGGGTTGTCATTAAAGAGGCTTCGTAAGGAAACACGTTTTGTATTTCACTTT